>CM046965.1:91407675-91945666 GCA_025698475.1 Gossypium anomalum
TAATGAAGATGTTGGTGATAATTATTATTTAATTATTTAATTAGATAATTATTATTTATTTAATATTTTAATAAGATATTTTATTATTTTATTTAGTCTATATATATATGTGTGTGTGTGTGTGGAAAAAAAAAACATACACACCATCATCCATCTTTCCCATGCAAAACTAACGTGAGAAGAAGAAGAATAAAAGAAGTTTTTATTTCTTTACAATTTGGTCCTTCTACCAAAAATTTATCATTTTCACCCAAAAATCAAAAGAATTTCCATAGCCACTAAGAGAGAAAAATGTTAAGGAGACTATGGGAAGTTAGAATATCAAGTTGGATTCAAGAAATGGAAGCTGAAGGAGAGAGAAAATCAAGATGAAGATTGAAATCAATAGAACAAGGTAAGAACATCATGATTTCAATATATTTTTAAGTTTGGTATTATTGAAAAAGCATGGGATCGATGTTAATGTAGAGTTTCCTTACATATGGTCCTATGTTCTTGATATGTTAGTGAAGAGAAAATAAGAGAAAGTGATGAGAAATAGTGTAGAGAAAGAAAATAAGGGTGTTATAAACATGGTAAATAAACATCTTGCACTAAAACAGTTTTGGACAGCAGCAGTAGGCTAACTTTGAAAAATCACCATAAATTGTGGGAATATAATTTGAGGATGAACAGAATAAATCTTATTGAGTCTAGTTTCTTATAAAAGAAACGGTGTAAGTAATGGAATTTTGAATTATGAGAAATAATAAATTTTGTGAGACAAGGTTAGAGTGAATTTGGGTTCCCCTATTCTGACTTTGGAAAATCATAAAAAATTGGAGAAAAATAATTAGGGGCTTCAATTTATATGTTTAAAATCCTTAATGAGTCTATTTTCAAGATAAATAAGTGGGAACATCATCTGAATCTCGTACAAGGAGATAATTAATTCTTAGCAAAGAAGGGTTGGAACTGTCAGATAGCAGAGCAGGGGTAATTTTAAAGAATAAAATGTACTTATTGGCTAAACCGAAAATTCTAAAAAATTTATGGTAAGAATATATGTGAGTCTAGTTTCAGGAAAATTAGTGGATCTTGATTTGGAGTCCTGTATCTTAAGATAAAAATAATTTAGTGACTATGACACGGATGGACAGCTTTGAATATACATATAAGTAACTAGTGAAATTATTGATAATGTTACTTGTAGCATGTTATATAAATTAAGGATGTGGAATGGAGAGGAGGAGGAGGAAATATATATATGAATATTCAGCTAGCATGGCTGATTTGCATGTTTTAGGCTCAGCGACTAAATTGAATGAAAATAAAATTTTATGGGTAATTTTGTAAAAATGCCAGAAATGACCAAATTGCATGAATTGAATTATTTTATTATTTAAATTACAAAATTGAATGAAATTATTAATTTAGACTAAGATCGGGTGAAAACATGTTTTAGGGATTAAATTGGAAAGTGTTGAAATTATGGAAAATTCTGATATTTCATAGAATTCATGGGTTGTTATCAATATGTTTGAGAATAATTAGGCTTGAAACAAGGATTAAATTACAAGAATTTTATTTTTTTGAGCCTAAAGAAAAAATCGTCATTAATTAAAAGTTTAAGGGTAAAATGGTAATTTTGCCTAGGGTATTAATTGGTCGTATCAGAATATGAAATGAATGAAAATTATTATCAAAGTTATTTATAAAGATACGACGGCTCAAATACGAGACTTGAACGTGGAAAAGAAAATGTTATCGAATTAGTGTAATTATAAACACGAATAAGCAACAAGGTAAATTCGTGTAACATAAATTATATTCTTAAATGCTTGAAATCTATGTTATTGATGTGAATATGATTTGAATGTTCATTGTATGAAAATTGATGAAACATTGATATATTTGATAAAAGAGGAAGAAATCCCGGTTGAATGAAAGGAAAATTCGATGGATCTCTGAAAAGGAATTGACGGTAACAAGGATCTAGCCCGGACGGGTGATCCTATCTTGATATAGCCCTCCCGAAGAATATGTGTAAAATGGATTAAGCCCGGACGGGTAATCCGAATTAGGGTCTGAATTTAGCCTAGACTGGGAATTCAGATCCAAGTTCATTAGAGTAATTGTCGTTGTAAGGGATTTAGCCTGGACTGATAATCCCGACAATACTCTATGAGTTTATATTACAGGGGATTTAGCCTGGACTGGTAATCCCGCTGTAAGGATGAGGTTCGTGGGAGTGTGCTTTCTGAAATGAAATGTGTAAGACCATGGTCAAAAGATACCATGGCAACATGATATGAAATGTGTAAGACCATGGTTGAAAGATATCATGGCAACTGATATGAAATGTGTAAGACTATGGTTGAAAGATACCATGGCAACATGACAGAAAATGTGTAAGACAATGGTTGATAGATGCCATGGCAACATGATATGAAATGTGAAAGACCATGGTTGAAAGATACCATGGCAACGTGACATGAAATGAACAAGACGATGGTTGAAAGATACCATGGCAACATGATAGAAAACGAGTAAGACCGTAGTTGAAAGACACTATGGCATCACATCGAAGATAAATAAGATCGTGGATGAGAGATGCCAAGACATCTGTTGAACAACTAATATTCAGGTAATATGTACCAAATGACGAGTGGTTATATAAATTGGTTATACAAAATGGTTGTGTGAAATGTTTACAAGAATAGGTCATATGGAAATATATGTACAAAATAGTTGTATGAAATAATTAAGAAGATAGATAAATGAAATAAGTATAGGTACATGGAATTTAATTTATGTTAAGTTTAATATGAACTATTACCGAAATAAATATACATAAGATATATGGAAATGATGGTGCATGAAATATTGATATAACGAAATGAATGATATATGCTTATGAAGAAACGGTAAGAGAATAATATGTTTCGTGACATGTACATATATGATTATCTTTGATATGTTGATACAAGGAAATTATGTAAGTTGAGACTATTATTAAACTCAAGTGTGATATGTCGAGAAAATAGGTATATCAATGTTGAAATTATATGAAATATGTACAAGTACACTAACAATGTTGTTGTCTGATACTTAGACGGTGTCAAGCTATTGATTGAACGGTAATATGTTGATTTATATGATGCATTGAATCGGTAAGTATTTAATTGAAATTTTTGTTAAATGATATGTAAATCCTAATAATGCCCCGAAACCCTTTTCTGGCAACGGATACGGGTTAAGGGTGTTACAGTCTTGTGAAACCCAAACAAACTAGGATGAGCATTCAATTGGCAGATAAAACCATTAAATTTCCTAGGGGTATCATTGAAGATGTACTAGTAAAAATCGATAAATTTATATTCCCAGTTGATTTTGTTGTTCTAGATATAGAAGAGGATAGTGACGTGCCTTTAATTCTAGGAAGGCTCTTTTTAGCGACTACTAGAACCATTATTGATGTTGGTACAGGTGAACTCACACTTCGTGTGGGTGATGAAACAATCACTCTTCAAGCTCGTAATTCGAGTAACGAGGATGGTATTATAGATCATGTTACTAATACTGATCATGTGGTGCAACCTTCTTCGCAGGAAACACGCTCGAAGAGCGTAAATGAGCCATGTTTACGTAACAACAAAGGACCTATCTATGAAGAACGAAGGCTACAGATCGAGGAACTAGATGAATAGCGGACACAGAAACTGAAAGAACATGATAAACCGAAACCACGCCATGACGAACTCGATTTTTCACCAAATCAACTTAAGGTTGGGGACAAGGTGCTATTAGATGCAGCAGACCCTCGTATTGCCACTTTTGAACCGAATGGAGCAATCCCTCTTATGGTACTTAGCATTTTTCCATACGGTACAGTCAAGGTAACTCATTCTAAATTCGGCACGTTTAAGGTAAATAGTATTCGTGTAAAACCTTATGTTGATATAACTGATAGCAGAAATGAGGAGTGTAAACTCTTCGAACCACTATAACTGCATGAAATCGAGGTAAGTCAAGCTTAGACTATAAATAAGTGCTTCTCGGGAGGCAACCCTAGCACAACGGTATTAACTTCTTTAAATTTTAGTGCTTAACACCTAACTCACTAACTGAGCTCTTGAATATAGGTTTTTCAAACCCACACGGCCAGGCACACGGACGTGCTTTAGACCGTGTGAACACAGGGCAAAAATTTTCCCCAACACGGGATGCGATAAGTTACCACGACCGTGCGACATAGTTGTGGGCAATCCTGCCAAAACAACACGGGCGTGCAACACGCCCGTGTCTTAGAATCGTGGTTGAAACTGAGACAGTAACACGGGCGTGCGACATGCCCGTGCCCAACTCCCGTGGTCGATACTGTCAAACTAACAACGGCATGGGCCTATATACACGGGCGTGGGAGAAGCCAACGAAGCAGTACACGGCCGTGCAACACAGCCGTGTGTACCAACACACCCAAGGAACACGGGCATGGATCGACTGTCAGATGAACCGAAATTTGAAAAAACGCGAAACACACGAGGTTAAAATAAAGGCACACGGGCGTGCCCTACGGCCGTGTACCCCAAAATCTATATAAACCCCTTGCTATTCATCATCCCTTCCCCAAAATCCCTAACCCTAACCGTTGCAACTTCCACAAGCCCTCCCTGCCACACCCGTGCGCCTACCTCAGCACCATTTCCGACGCCCAAGCTCTTCCCTCTTGCATTTGTTTACTCTTTTCTCTCTATTTTCTTCAAATATTTTACTTATTTCATGATTCTTTTTGTTTCATTTGACTATTTTGAGTGAATATTCATAGTAATGTTAGTAATATTTACGCTTTTTGCTAGAAATTTGCCATTTTTAGTCAATATATTATGCTACATTCATCCATTTTTCTTGTTTCTATAGGTATTATGCTATCAAACCCACATGCATTCATTCTTTAGATATTTCTGTTAGCATTATTCTCATAGGCTTATTTGATATAATTGCTTTTGTTGTTTTAGTATATTTTTTCATCTAGTACGTGAGCCCCATGAAAGTATTCTCATTCCACTTCGATTTTTCATTACAGGTATGCAATGTCAACCTCACGTGGAAAGAAAATAGTTGTCTCCACCTCGAAAAAATGAAAAGGAGCGTCATCTTCATCGGCTTCTACCACGGAGGTCAAACACTCGTTCCTTCAGTTTCCCGTGAGACCCTAGGAAGAACTCTTTCAAGTACTTCGGGCCCAACCCCAGGTGTGGGCCGCTGCATTGACTGGGTCGCACTTGAACAAGTCTAACTTGCTGATGCAATTCAGGCCCTTCTTACTACCGACCCTTGGGGGCTTTTCTTTGAGATCGTCGAGCCGACGTATCTCAAACTCACGATGGAACTCTGCTTAACGTTCCATCTTCAGACCGTGATGACTAACTTTGATGATCCTGGAACGGTCTAATTTCGCCTCGACGGTTTAGTCAGCTAGTTGAGCGTCTTAAAGTTCGGTACCGCACTGGGCCTATACATGGAGGAGTTTATAGAAGAGAACGACCTCAACACTCTCAACCGCCACATCCATTATTCTCCTTCACGATGCTGGAACGCTTTAGTCCTTGTCTCGATCATCTATAATCCTAGCCGCTCTAAGGGATCGGCTCTTGCTCCATCCTTGAGGTACCTACACGTCATTTTAGCTCACACTTTGACAGGATGATGAGAGAGCACCGGCGTCGTCAACACTCACAAGCCTACTTTCTATGGTGTATGACGCATGGGCACGTCTTCAACCTAGCCTATTTTATTGCCATCGCCATTCGCCATCAGACGGAGCGGCATAGGAAGGGGGTCATCTCTATTGGCCCTTATGTGACTCGATTGGCTCAGCACTTCAAGCTCCTTAACACAGCGGCACAAGCATCCTCCCTCACTCTCATTGGCCAGATGTCTCCACAAGGTATCTCGAGCATGTTACATATGAGGATAATTGAGAAACGACGTAGAACTTACCCTCTTCAGTATCGCCTCACCCAATCAACCGAGGAGGAGGCCCCCGAGGACATTACTGATGATGTCCCTCCACGACATAAGGACCAACCGTTTCAGCCACCACCCATCCATCGTCCAGTTCATGCAGCGGCTTTATACTCTGACATCTCTAAGCGCCTTACTCGATTTGAGCAGCAGCATTTTCAGCGTTTTGATCACATTGATGCTACTCTACATCAGATTTGTCAGCACTTCCATATCTCATCGCCGCCACCACCTCGCGAACCATCCGGCGATAACAATGTTTAAAGATTTATTATTATTATTTATTTCTTATTTTTATTATTATTCTCACTTTTATCTTTATTTATCCTCTGAAAGTATTTCTTTATTTTATTTTCTTTTGTTACTATTTTATTTTTTAGATTTTATAAACAATTTATAATCTCGGTTATTTCATTACAAGCAATTCTTCTTCTTTATATTTTCTAAAAAAGTTCCTGATTCTATCACAGTTATAAATAGCTCCAAAGCTTACTATTACTTAGGAACTTCAAACTCCACTGGAAACGGTTCTCCACGACTATCATGCCCTGCTCGGCCACGACCATAGCTACGACGAGATATAATATTCTTTTGGCGCAGCACTTGTGGAACCTAACCTCTACTACCACCGGAGTATTCTCCTCCACTCTACATAACTTCAACCCAAGGATTTCACCCATTTAACATTCAGGAAGTCTCAACTCTCTCCCTATCTTATGATCTTATGTCTATATTTGCCACTAATTTTATCTTTGTACATTGAGGACAATGTACATGTTAAGTGTGGGGGGTCAATTATATCGTTATCAGAAAAATCCTTGAATTTTATCTTATTCTCATGTGAATCACTCATATCATTATTAGAATAAATTTTGACTAATTCATGATTTTTATTGATATGTCTTGAATTAAAACATAGGCATTCGTGCATTAATTGTTCAAACTTTAAGACATTAGAGAATCAAGCATGAGAAGTTAATTTTTGAGAATTTAAAATTTTTAGGTTATTTTCCCCAAGTTTAGGTATTATCTTGAATTGAAATCCACAAGTTTAAACATAGAAAAAAAAGCCATAATTTTTATGAGATTTTGAGCCTTTAGAGCATCTATTATTTCTTTCTTGCTTACTTTTATTGTTGATTTGAGTGCGTTAATAACGAATTGTTATTCTAGAACTTGCTTGATTATGCATTTCAAGACCACACCATTTGATTTGATATGTCAAGATGATAGAGGCACTTAGGTTTAACCCACTCACTCCATAAAAGCCTACCTTCACAATTAACCCTTAGTGGACCCCTTTGAGCCTAACATCTCATTCATTGATTTACCCTCAATATTAACCCATAACTCATTATTGTTGAAATCCCCTCAATTAATTTTATCCCTATTTTTTGTTGAGATTTGATTGGAATAAATTGCTTAGCTATGTTTTATCTTTGATAGTTCGTCTATGTTATTTGATTAGTTCTTAATTAAAAAAAATGATGATGAAATTATATAATGCTTGTGTTAAAACGATGTTATCCAAAAGAAAAGCTCAATTATAGGTTATCTAAATTAGGGTTGTAATTTGTCAAAGTTTTAGTATTTTTCTAGTTAAATAATTCTTCAATTCAATCTCGATTCTAACATTCTCTTTCAGCTTGTGACCACACCCCCTAACCAAAGCCTCGTTACAACCCTCTAAAGACCTTTTGATTGATGTATCATCTCAATATATAGTGGTGGAGATTTGATTTTCATGCAAGCCTATGTTAATAATTTTTCATATTGATTGTTGAGTGCTAAATTTATTGTCCTTAAACACCTCAAGTGATTTGAGCAAATCTTTAGTAAGGATGTTAAACTCTGTGATATTTTAAATCAAATGTGATTACTTAGATAAGGGGAGATACCTATGTTTTTCATGATAAAATGCTCAACTTGGAACTTTTGAAACTTTAATGTTCTTCTAGTTGAATTCTCAATGTATGATTGCTTATGGATTATTTTGAGATATTATTTATGGAAATTATAAGTTGAGAAAAATGACTTCTTAATGATGATGTGAGGATTTTGCTTGAGGACAAGCAAACGCTTTAGTGTGGGGGTATTTGATAAGTCGTAATTTATACATATTTTTATCCCATGCTTAGCACATTTTTGGGTGAATTAACATTAGATTTATGGAATTTGATGCTCCTAATCCTTTAATTTCATATATTATACTTAGGTGAGCATAGGAAAGTAAAAAAAACAAGAAACGGGCCAAAAACGGAGAAAATGGGTCGATATGGGAAATCAACACGGCCTGGACTCCTCACACACAGTAGAGCACACGCCCGTGCCATCCTAGCAAGCTTGAACACGGCTTAAAACGACCTCAACACGGGCGTGTCTATCTCTCAACCTTGACTACGGCCTAAAGTAATTGCACACGGGCGTGTCCCTGTCGAGCTCAAGTTGAGTTCTATTCAGAAAAGGGCAATTTTGAGGGTTGGAAAGCATTCTAAAGCCTATTTAAAAGACCCTAAAGGAGGAGAGAAGGGGGAAGGAGAGTAGGAAGCAATGAATTACTTGAAGAAAGCCGATTGATCCATCTCAGAAGGCGGATTCACCTCCAAGACTGAAGATCTCCCTTCAATTTCCTTCAGGGTTTTTGGGTTTTCTTTATGTTTTGTCTCTATTCTTCTGAGATGTTTTCTTTTATAGTTATGAACTAAATCCCCTAAATACCTAAGGGGGATGAAACCTAAGACGGATCTTGTTAATATTTTCTGAACTATATGATAAATACTTGATTTGTTCTTAATTATGATTTTAACTCTTGTTTGAATATTCCAGGATGTTGATTCAAGTATTGGTGTGCTTATTCGGAGGAAGAATAGTCCCTGTCTAAGAGTAGATCATTCATAATTAAGCTGAGTTGCATGCAATCCTAGAGATAGGACGACATAAATCTGCTGGATTAGAGTCAAATCTAATAAAGGAATCCATAGATCGAGTTAATACAAAACTAGGGTTTTAATTAGAAAGAGATTTCAATTAATCAACCTAGGGTTAGACGTTATTAGTCTTGAATAGGGATAATAACATAACTTAGGGATTTCTACGGATCAAGTCAAGTGAATAAATCGTCTGGTTCAGAGTCGAATAACAAGCGAAGTCTAGGTGGATTCTTCCTTGGGTATTGTCTAAATCAATCAGTTTTCCCAAAAGTATTTCCCTAATTTAATTTCTGTGCATTCTTAGTTAGTTAATTAGTCTAGATAAAACAACCTCCATTATTCTTAAGCTAGATAATTAAAAGGAAGTTAATACTAGTACTTTTAGTTCCTTTGGGTTCGATATCCGATCTTGCTAAAACTATACTACTGTTCGATAGGTACACTTGCCTTAATCGTGATAATAGTTAGCTCAAGTACGATCAATTATAAATTTTAAAACTTATCGCGAGTGACAATCAGTATTCTTAGTTTTGCTGAGGTGAATGATTTGAGATCTTACTTGGGCATGCCATTGTTTCATCGAAGGGTGACGACGAGCACTCTCAAGTTTATAGTGGAACAATTAGGAAGAAGTTAGATAGCTGGAATGCTAAAATGCTTTCTATGGCAAGAAGAGTTACTTTTACGCGGTTGGTTCTCTTGTCGATACCCAATTATTTTATGCAAAATGCTAAAATCCCTATTAGTGTCTGTGTTAAAATTGAAAGAACTGCATGGAGATTTATTTGGGTTAAAGATACAAGAAGGAAAAATATGTCTTTGGTTAAATGGTCGATTGTTGTCAACCTCTCATTAATAGTGGACTTGGAATCCGAAGTCTTAAGGAGCAAAATGGCAAGCACTGTGAGTTAAGATTCTTAGAGCCAAATACAAGGTTACAGAGGTATGTCCTGAAGATATCTCGAGGGTGTCATGTTCTTTTGTTTGGAGATTCTTATCTAAGATTTGGCCAATTGTATGTCAAAATCTTCCTTGGACAATTGGCGATGGTAGTCTTATAAAGGATTGGACTGTGATTATTAATGTGAATACTACCTTAAGGGAGGTTTTGTTGGTAGAATGTGGATGGGATTGTAATTACTTAAGCTATTTTTTTTTATAATAACATCCTTTCTTATATTGCAGGCGTTTTGCCTCTAAGCCCTTTAGTTGGATAGGATGAACTGGTCTCTAACTGATCCGTCTATGGTAAGCTCACTGTTAAATCTACTTATAACTTTCTTATACAAAATTCTTTAAATCTAGAAGATAACAAATGGAAGCTGGCTTGGTCTTTTTTTGATCCTCAAATAGTAAGACATTTTCTATGGTTGGTGCTTAAGAAGCGCTTGCTGACCAATGTTGAACGATGCAGAAAAGGTTTGGTTAGGGATCCTTATTGTGCCCTTTGTGAGAGTGTTGAAGAATCCATTATTCATGTTCTTTGAGATTGTGTTAATGCACGAGAAGTATGGAAGCAGGTAATCCCTTCGAGGGTTCTGGTGCAATTTTATTCTGTTCCATTGATGGAGTGGATTTCGATGAATTTAAGGAATGGGTTTACTTTAGTCTTTACGGAAGTTGAATGACAATCTTTATTCTGAATTATCTATTGGAATTTGTGGAAACAAAGAAATTTGTGGGTGTTTCAAGGGGAAGCTTTTAATAGTTCTCACATTCTCTAATTAGCATGATGTTGGGCGAGTTTCATCAAACATAGATCTGAAATTTCGGCAAGTAGCATTACGAGCAAGAGACGAGATCAAGTATGGACACCTCCACCTTCGGGATTCATAAAGTTAAGCACGGATAGAGTGAGGGACCCTATCTCGGGGTTTGCATCGGCAACTACTATGGCAAGAGATGAATTTGGTACATGGCGTGGAGGAGTTGAGAGAAACATTGGTAGATGTAGTGTAGTGCAAGTTGGACTTTGGGCAATCTACGATGGACTCCTTATGGCATGAGATGCTAATTGGGTTAATATTATTGTCGAAACAGATTGCGTTTAAGCTACGGAAGCCATTTTAAATAGGTCTTGTGGGCAATTGTACATGTATCTAATCTTGAGAATCCAAGAGCTTTGTAGGAGACGGTGGAGGGTGATCATAAAGCAGATTCCAAGAGAAGTTAATATAGCTGCACATACGCTAGCTGAAATGATGAAAGCTTCCCCTTATGATCCGATAGTGTTCTAGGAACCCTCAAAGGTGATCGTGGAGCATTCACGGTTGGATGATCGGTTTATACATGTTAACACCGGAATAATGTTGTAAATGTTTTCGGTTTTTATCTAAAAAAAAGCATTAACATGAAAAATATTCATCTGTATTGATTTATTTTCTACCAAAGCATATATATATTTAAAAAATCCACTTTCCCACCGTATCTTTGTGGTTTTTCAGCTTTCTTAATTAGTTTATCATGGTACGAAAGACTTTTTGCAGTAAATGCAAAATTAGTAATGTGTAGGGAAATTTTTCTGACGTGGGAAACAAAGAAAACATTGAAGAAACGTGGAATGAAAAGCTTATACTGATGCCAAGTTGCCAACATTTTCACTCATCAATGCATGAAACATAAAAGACAACCCTCCCTCGTCGGAGATTTTGTATTTATCGCTACAATCTCTTTGCCAAGATTTTGGAAGCAGTCAACTGATTTACCGTTCGTATATCCTAAAGGATAATGCCGTATATTCTTATATTTATATAAAAGCAATCGCTTTTCTTTGTACCTATCTAACCTGTATTTTGTGGTTTTGCGATACTTTAGAGGAAGATATATACTTTAGATCGAATATTATATATATGAATATGAGTGCTACTGCTAAGAAAATCTTGACAAGGCAACTTTGTAAAAATACTCGAATTCTTCCAATGGCATCAAGGGAATATCCCATAATCTACCTCGGTATTATCTTCATGGTTCCAAACTTCACCGATATGGTCTCCTAAAAGCGATAAATATATGTACAAATTAACCCTCTTCTTCACCAACCATTGGAATATTAACAGGGAGAGAAGAAGAGATGAAACATGGAAAAAGACACAGAGCCGAGATCGCAAGAAGCTTACCTCAATGGGAACGTAAGTTTTTGTGTTACAAGGCATTAAAGAAGAAACTGAAACTGAGACAAGACATGGGCTTCAGACACTCATTAGGCAGGGAACTCGATAAGGTCAATGACTTTTTCATTGACAAAGAGGAAGATTATATCATCCTCTTCAGGGTAATACTAGTTCTTTCTTTCCATATCTGATTTTCCCTTGAAAAGGAATTAAAATCATAAACTTTAGTTTTTTTTCCCCTTCATTTTGGTTCAAAGAAATTGTTATACGTTTTGGTGTTTCAGGAGCTTGAAAGCAAGGCTGAAAACATAAATGGCCATGAAGAAACGTTGGAATTGCTCAAGGAAATTTTGGCTTTTCATTCAGAGATGGTGATGCTACTCCATTACAGCGTCATTAACTTTGCAGGTAATACACCCTATTTTTTAATCATGATTTACATTCGAATCTTTGCACTTGCAACCATTTTTTCAAGCTGTGAAACAAAATAGGGTTGATGAAGATTGTGAAGAAGCACAAGAAACGAGCAGGTGGACGTGTTTGCGCATCCTACATGCCCAGGGTTCTGCAACAGCCATTCTTCTCTACCGAGTTGCTTTACAATCTCATTAGAGGGTGTGAAGCTATACTTGAGCGCCTCTCTCCCCCACAATGATCCTTAATAAAGACCAATTTTTCTGTAAAACTTGGTTTAGCTTTTGATGGCATGACAAGTATTTTACCAGCTATATAGCAAAGGCATGGCTTAACACGGTTACGGAGCGGAAAGGAAAATGATGCTCCATTGCCTTACACATCCCTGTTTTATATATGAATTGGATGTTTATGTTGTTATTATAAATGATTGAATATTCTC
Source organism: Gossypium anomalum (assembly GCA_025698475.1). NCBI lineage: Eukaryota > Viridiplantae > Streptophyta > Magnoliopsida > Malvales > Malvaceae > Gossypium > Gossypium anomalum. Next base: position 91,420,578 of record CM046965.1, read on the forward strand.
CTGTCTCTTTTCTTTTTCTTCAATTACAATGCCCAAATAGAGTTAAATTTGAGTCTTTAATTTTAAAGAATGAAGCATATTGAATTCATTTCCACCCCATTAATCCCATTTCTCAATCCCCTCTTCTCCTCCATATTCCCTCCTTTCTACACCAACTTTAATTGGAATGAACTAAAACAAAGAGAATGGAAAGTAAGATCCTTTCTACGCCACTCCATTTTTCCTTTCCTCTCAACTACTTGGGTCTCGGTTTTCATTGCATTTGGAATTTCTAAAGTTTTTTTTCCATTCTACAAATAATGAAAATTATCTGATTTTTGGAGTCAAAGCTACTGTGTTTTTCTACTTGAGATATACATATTTTTGGTTTTATATTAACTATTTGAAAGATATGTAAAATAAATAAATAAATTTTATATTTTATGTATTATGTTAAATTATTTAAATATTCCATATATCATTATATTAAATTATTTAAATATCATTTATTATTATATTTAAAATTTTAAAATTTTAAAATATTTTGTAAATTATTAATTTTACAAATATTTTATATGTCATGTAACATTATTTAAATATTATATAACTTAATTAATTTTTAATGTTTTACTATCATGTCCATAAAAAAACATTATGACCTTCAACCACAATTTTTTGCAGTAATAAAAAGCAGCAAAAGTTAATAAATTATATTTTTTCACAACATTTTTCTATCACATTTTTTTTTATTTTTTTAAAAAACACTTATGAAAAATACTTTTCAATCATAACATCCATATACATCAAACCTTTAATTTTTATTTATCACAATTTGGGGAATGTTGAGAAAAAAATAATTTTTAAGATGTGAAATACTATTTTTATCCTTTAAATTATTTAATGAAAAGGATATAGGAATAAATAAATAATTATAATTAATACCAAAATTATTTTATTTTCCTTTTCTTTATTAAATTTGACTATAATATATACTTTTCTTAACCTTTATTTTATTTCCTTTGCTTTTTTAAAATTATTTAATGAAAAATCATTTTATTTTATTTTTGTTGATATATGGACATGCGGATTAATAGGAGGCATTGGCAGTCGTAATAAATTTTAAATAAATGAATAAAAATCTCAATATCGGAGGCTAAAGTCTGTCCAAATAAAAATCCTAGCCTAAAGTGGTAAGGCCAAATCCGTCCTTCAACAAATTATTTCCTCTTCAAACCCTAGATCTGGGGTTTTATTTTATCTTCTCCCTCTCTATCCCCCCTCCCCTTTCAAATTTTTCATTTTTTCCCCTGTTTTAGTGTTTTTCGACTCATCAAAATCACAAGTGCAAAAAAAGAAAATCTCATCTTTTCTCGAATCTCAGAGGTACGGATTCTTCTACATTGCTGTTTCTTTCTCCTACAATATTTCAAAAGCCCAACTATGAATTCGTTATTATTTTAGTTTTTGAAATAAAGCTTGATTCTTTTTTGTTTCATTTTATTGGTTGATTAGAATGGGGGAGATAAAGGATAACGACGCTTACGAGGAAGAGCTTCTCGACTACGAAGAAGAAGATGAAAAAGCCCCTGACTCTGCCTCCACTAAGGCTGCTGATTCTGCTAAGAAGTTAGTCATTTTAATTTATACATATTTTATGGAAAACAATGTTCTAATATAATCTGCTAGTTTTAGTGTAAAGCAATTTGATTTTAATTTGTTTCATTTCTTTTTTATGTGGTGTAGGGGGTATGTTGGAATTCACAGTTCGGGATTCAGAGACTTTCTGCTGAAACCGGAGCTGCTTCGATCTATTGTGGATTCTGGTTTTGAACATCCTTCCGAAGGCAAAGTTTTAAACTCATGCCTGATTTTAACATTCGTGAATTCCATGCATTAAGTCATTTTGTTTTTCTTGCTTTTAGTGACTTATAATGGTGGGCAGTATACAAGTTTGGTGCTTTATTCTTTTGGTTTACTGTTTTGGATGAAGCATTTGTTGTTACAGGATATGCTTTGTAGTAATCTTTGAAATACTTTGCCTTGAAATTATATTTTCTCAACTTAATTTATCTACGCATGAAAGTCTTCAAAATTATCATAGCTTTTATTTTCTGTTGATTCAAACTGTTCATTTAAACTCTTATTTTATTTTATTTTTATATATACTGTTTTTAATAAAAATTTTAATAATTCATTCATTCTAAGTTAGTTGGACTTGCCTGTGGCTGAATATACAGTTTATATATGAATATGCTTCATCTGCATTGCCTGATTCGCTTGATCTGGTTTGGTTGTTCTTTGATTCTGACTTGTTCAAGCTTGTATTATTCAGGTAATCACGATATCTATATTGATCATTATGACACGATAACTGGTTTGGTAATCTTTCCATTAAAGGATCAAGAAGAACATTTATAATTTACTGAGGGTTCGTCTACTACGGTTTTATTTTCTTTTCATTAGTGCAACACGAGTGCATCCCTCAAGCTATTCTGGGAATGGATGTGATTTGCCAAGCAAAATCTGGAATGGGGAAAACAGCTGTTTTTGTTCTATCAACTCTTCAGCAAATTGAGCCTGTTGCTGGGCAAGTTGCCGCACTTGTTCTATGTCACACTAGAGAATTAGCGTACCAGGTGGGTTTTAGAGTCTTTAATTTATTCTTTGGAATTAGCATGCCAGTTGAGGGTGTCTCAGTGCCATTTCATCACTTAATTCATTCTTACCAAGTATTACTTCCTCTATCCTTTGACAGATTTGCCATGAGTTTGAGAGGTTCAGTACTTATCTACCAGATATTAAAGTTGCTGTCTTCTATGGTGGTGTCAATATCAAGGTTCACAAGGATTTACTAAAGAACGAATGTCCTCATATTGTTGTTGGGACACCTGGAAGGATATTGGCTCTTACCAGGGATAAAGATCTTAGTTTGAAGAATGTTAGGCATTTTATACTCGATGAATGTGACAAGATGCTTGAGTCACTTGGTATACTTTATAATTTCCATAAATCTGCTGCAAGTTTACTTTCACAGAGGCACTTTTTATTATCAATTGCCATTATTTCATTTATTTATTTTTCAAATTGTACAGACATGAGGAGAGATGTGCAAGAGATCTTCAAGATGACTCCACATGATAAGCAAGTTATGATGTTTTCAGCTACACTAAGCAAGGAAATTCGACCTGTGTGCAAGAAATTTATGCAAGATGTAATTACACTTCTCTTTTACTTTCTATCCTGTTGTCTCTTTAATTCTCTATCTTATGTGGGTAATATGTTGTTTTTATGTACCTTTGTTAATGTAAAGGATACATACTTTTAGAAATTGATTGCTTTTGAAATATAACTGCTATTTACACAACTTCATGCTAGAAATCTCTGGATTTTTTGCAATGTATTATTTTCAGATTCTACTATGTTTTTAATGGTTTGAAGTCTTGTGTTAGTGGTTGTTTTGTAATTTTTTGCTGTCTGCGTTGGGCTGTTCTAGAAATATATTTCTCCTTTGATGGTCTTGTTTTATGTTTTTGCTGCAGCCCATGGAAATTTATGTTGATGATGAAGCCAAGTTGACTCTTCATGGTCTGGTACAGGTATGCATGCTGCTAATCACTGCCTTTTTAACAGGCTTTGTTTGAACTGGAAGGTAAGGTAAAGGGTGTAGAGGTGACTTTTTGTTTTGATAATTCTCTGCAGTCAAGAAGGGATCTGGATCTAACCCTTCATATCCTTCAAATCAGAAGGATTTGTGAATGGAGATTCCTCCTTGAAAAATTCTGATTGGCTAGAAGAAATTGCCTTTCATTTTCTCAGCGTCCAAACAAGGAAACCTTGACCTTTGTTTTCCCCTATTTTCCTCTTTCCGGCCCTTGTAGTTCCTATATAGGCTCATTGTTTAATCCATATTTTTTTAAACTTGTGCAGCATTATATTAAATTGAGTGAGCTAGAGAAAAATCGCAAGTTGAATGACCTTCTTGATGCCTTGGATTTCAACCAAGTAGTCATTTTTGTCAAAAGTGTGAACAGAGCAGCTGAGCTCAACAAGTTACTTGTGGAGTGCAATTTCCCCTCTATCTGCATCCACTCTGGAATGTCCCAGGAAGAAAGGTATGTATGCATTCTCTAATTTTTGGTGGGCATGATGGCCATTGTATCACTTATCTATGACATGCATTAATTTTGGTATATTGACTTTCTTTGTGGCATCAATGCCTGGTTTTTTGCGATGTTTTCGCATTAGTGTAGAAGTGAATTGAGAAGCCGTTTTTAGTGAAGGCATAATATGTATATGTATGTGTGTGTATATAAATATAAAATAATATAACATATAACTCTGGAAGACTGGTTCATTTATATCCAAAACATGCAAAATTTTCTTTTAGTTTCATTAGTAACATTCATAGTAGTTTGATATTATTCCCCCTATCTTAATGGTAAGGGTACACCTAATGGAAAAAAGTAAAGAAATTAAAGAGAACCCCAATTAGGCAGTTTTTATTTAAAAAAAAATGCTTATTTCTTAAAGAAAACTGCGCTTTGCACGAAGTGGTCTCTGGTGCTTCTGTTGTCCTTTGCTGGCTAAGGTGCAAAGCCTAGGCACACTCCCTTGACAACATGAGGTTGTCTTGGGGGTATTTCTTTTTTCTGTATTATCCTTTTCTTGCAGTTGTGTGCGCTTTGTCGTTGGAAGTGGATGCATGAAGTTTTGGTATAGAGGGTACTTGTATCATGACTTATACTTCTATGCTACTAGTAACAAGATTATTTAGTTGTTAATATGTATTTTGTCAGTCGTAGCTGTGTCTTCCGAATCATTTCTGCCATTTCAAAGTTCTTAAAGCTCTTGTTTCCCTAACCCTGATCATCCTTTGGTGAAAAAGGTGTTAACCTCTAAGTAGTGTTGATGTCGATGAAGTTGGTGTGTAAATGAATATTTGTATATTGATGTCATTGGCATTAACATTCAGTGATTTTCTTTTAGTATGAAAATTTCTTTATGGAATGGGCGTTTGTGTGATTGTGGCTATCCTTAAAGAGGCTAGTTATTATTTGTTTTCTATTTTTTAAGGTTGACACGATACAAGAATTTCAAGGAAGGGCATAAAAGAATTCTTGTGGCCACAGATTTAGTTGGAAGGGGAATTGACATCGAGCGTGTTAACATTGTAATCAACTACGACATGCCTGATTCTGCTGATACCTACTTGCATAGGGTAAGTTTATTTCTGGCTTTGCAATTGAACTAAATTCATCTTCACCTCGACTTTCTATCACTTTCTGTGGTTCTCTGTTATTGCAGGTGGGTAGAGCCGGCAGGTTCGGCACCAAGGGGCTTGCAATTACATTTGTCTCATCAACATCAGACTCTGATGTCCTTAATCAGGTACGTGATTTCTGTTTTTGGTATTCTGTACTTTATCTCCATTTATATAGTCCCTATTGTTTAATAACTATTTATTCTTAAATGGTTTCAGGTTCAGGAAAGGTTTGAGGTGGATATAAAGGAGCTTCCTGAGCAAATTGATACTTCGACATACAGTAAGAAATTACCTACTATGCAATGTTATATGACTGATGCACTCGTGCATAATAGTTTGCTAAGTTGAGTATGTCAAAACATATTACATTCATGGATATGGGACTTTAATTACAGTTTCTAGGTACAGTCCATTTAAAATAATGCTTTAGTGTACAAGATTTGGTCCCAATGTATTTGCATATATTTACAAATAATTTGAAGACCATAAAGAAATGAAGCTAATATGAATTGGGTTGGAGGAAGTTATGTTTCAAAGTGGTGCAACTGGCTATTATGTTGCTTGTTGAATGAATGACGTCGTACTAAAAATCACAAAATTTGTTTTCATTTGCTTCTAAGTTTCTCCTTCTGTTGGCTGTTTATTAGATTATATTTTCTTTTTTGTAGTGCCATCATGATAGAAGTTGTTGCTGCTAGACATCCAAGCACTCTTTTTGGCTGGCTGATTTCGATTCGGAGATGAAAGGGCTTTGCCAGAACTGAGAATTGTTGTATACTGTAGGGTGTTTTTATAAAGTCTTGATGTTAATAGGTGAGAAACATCTGCTCAAATTATCATTTTTGTTCTATGTTCTACTGATTATTTTAATTGTTGCAATTAAGACTGAATCAGTAATGTACTTGGTGGATTGAAATTGGATTGGGGTTCCTCTCCTAATTTTGGGATTTTTCTTATCAATGAGTACTGTTAGTTCCAGGTTGATCTGAGGTTTCTGTTTTGTTTTATATTTGATAACCCTGTATTATATAAAGTTTGTATATATTTATTCTTTTAGATGTATCAAATCATAAGCAAAGTATTTGGGAATCATTCTACATATTAACCCTATCTTAATTATTAGAATTAAGAATCTAGAAATGTACGGATCATTTCTCAGTCTGTTGGTCTAGCAGCACCAATTCATCCACAATTGATATCTTCTATCAAAAGCTATAGGTGGCAATGTTGATATTGCAGGCTAGATTAAGCTAGCACAAAGTCAATCTGCGTGGGTGTTGAGGCTATTTATGTGATTTGGATTATACATGGGAAGGATGACACTTCTTAGTAGGGTCTATATGACCTTAAGTTTTCCAAGTTTATCGACTAGCTTTTGGGTATTAGAGCATGTTAAACACTCTAAAAAAATAAGTAGGATGTATTAATCTTATATCAGAAAGTAGAGTGAAAGTCTTTGGACTCTTTAGACATATAAACGAGTGCGTATCTTGCCAAACATATCCTTGTCAAAAGAGAAAGTTATCCGATTATAAAGATTCTAAAGAATTGATCTAGTTTTTCATGATTTATTGACTTTCACTCGTAATAAAGATTATAATTTTATCAAACTTTTCTCTCAAAACATAATTTCATTCCTAGCCAACTAGCAAAAGCAGCAAACCACCAACACTCCAACATCCTTTTAAGTTTCGCCTCAATCAAATTAAGTAAAATTATTGTCATCCATATATTTGGTAAGAAGTATGATATCTGAATTTCTGAAGCTCTTTAATCTATCTTATAGCCTTTAGTGAGGTTTGCAATGTCATTGATTCATTTAGTTTCATATTAGTTAGAAAAGTTTAAAATAAATAATATGAGGAATATGTTCTCGCATTGGTTTGACAATCTATTTGTATTTCAAAAAAAATATTTTTATTTTTAAAAAATAATTTTTATTCTTTAATTTTAAAAATTATAAAAGATTATGTTTGTTAAATGAAAATGAAAATATCAAAATGCATATGATACTTATTTTTCACAATAAAAACATATAAAATAATTACTAAATATAATCAAATTAAAAATATGATTTTAGATAAATAAAAATGTTACTAATATAATAAAATAAAATAAAATAATTTATTTTTGTTTTTAAAGAATATTTTTGATTCTTTAATTTTAAAAATTAAAAAAATCATGTTTGTTAAATGAAAATGAAAATATTAAAATGCATATGATACTTATTTTTCACAATAAAAACATGTAAGCTAACTACTAAATATTAAATTAAAAATTGATTTTAGATAAATAAAAATGTTACTAATATAAGTAAATAAAATTATTTTTATTTTTAAAAAATAATTTTTATTCTTTTAATTTTAAAAATTGAAAAAATCATGTTTGTTAAATGAAAATGAAAATATGAAAATGCATATGATACCTATTTTTTCACAATAAAAACATGTAAAATAATTACTCAATATAGTTAAATTAAAATATGATTTTACATAAATAAAAATGTTACTAATATAGTAAAAATAAATAAAATAAGCATATGTTATCTAATCAAAATAAAATAATTTGTATTTTTAATAAAATAAAAAATGGCTTTTATTGTTGAAAATGTTTTTGCATTTATATAGAGTTGAACCAAGTTGAAGGATGTTGAAATAAAATTGTGCAAACCAAGATCAATTTATCAATTAAATTTAAATTTTAAAAATTTTGTTTTCAACTTTTTAATTAAGAGATATTTTATGTGAGAGATATTATCTATATATACTATATTTTTTTAATTAAGAGAAGGATTAAGTCAATAAATTTATCATATACACCCATTTTTACGTATTACGTTCTCATTAATGACACCATCAATAGCATTTAAAATCAAAATATATCTAGAATTAATACCCAAAAATGGTAGCCAACATAACATAAAAGCTACCATTGCTAAGGTATGACCTGCTCTATTACCTATCTTATGAGTCTAACGGAAATAAGATTTTAATTTATGAACAAAAAAGTTTTTGTTTTTTTCCTTTTAGAGAGAGAATCTTATGACCAAGAAATATAATGTTTAAATTTCTGAGGCTCTTTAATTTGACTTATAACTTTTACTCAGAAGGCAATATTTTTTTAATAATATTTTATATTATATATATATACTTTTTTTTGGAATGTATTTTTTTTTTTTACATTAGAATAATTTAACTTTTAACAAAAAATGATTTCTTAGAAAAAAATGAATGTTAAATTACGGATTTATTGGTCCAACCGATCCAAATAAAATTAAAAAAATAAAAATTCGGGTTGAACCAATTTATATTCATATTTAATGAGAGGTTCAAAGCTGCTTGTAAAAACTACCAACTTTATTGGACAAATAAAGACATGTTACATCAACTTGTGCATTGGACTAGTTGGCTAATGAAATAAATGTTTAAAATTTGTGATTTTTTTTAATATTTAAAAACTGTGAAAATGAACTATCTTCAATTGACAGATGATTTGGTTTCTGATTTTGGTAAGATGATGGCATGAAATTTCATTTTGATTAAGCAAAAAAAAAGAAAACTATGAAAATGTAGAAAGAGATATGAGAGCCTTTATAAATATATATGGATCCAAGCTGAATCACTGAGCCATGTAAGGAAAATTTACATTGCAGCTGCAGGCAAAATCTATAACTGGAAATTTTGGCAGATTCTAGATTAATGATATGTCCAATTCAGCATTTCCTTCCTCAAACCAACAATCGAAATTCACCTTATAAATAATCAACTTTTGTCTTCATAAGAACCACACAGGCCTGTCTTCCCCTCTCTGTCTTTGCGTACAATGGTAAGAGAATATACTCTTTACATTTTAAACCCAGTCTGCTTTCATAATCTAACTGGTTGGAAATTCCAACTTTTTTCTTTTAAAATTTGTTGCAGGATTCATTATCAATCTCATATGCTATTTGCGTGGTCTCACTGTTAACAATTTGTATTAGTGCAAAAGAGTTTAACGTTCTAAGTTATGGAGCTTCTGGCAATGGCATTACCGACGATTCTTTGGTAAAAATTTTTCCCACTTTTCAGGTTATGAAATCTTGAATTTGCTTATATGTTTTCTGGTATTTTACTCAGAATTGTGTGGAATTCAGGCGTTCATGAAGGCATGGAAGGACACATGCAGTGAAGCAGCAAGTAGTGCTACCTTGGTTATTCCAAAAGGAAAACAATTTTTGGTGCATCCATTAATATTCACAGGCCCCTGCAAGTCTGGCACTATAAATGTCATGGTAAGTGACAATAAACACTCTTAATTACAAAGATTCCCACTGAAATCCAAAATATTTCCCAGCGTAACGTGAGTAAATTGGCAATAAAACCTGTGCAGCTCTCAGGAACTATCTTGGCACCCCATGGTCCTGATCAATGGAACGCATCCGATTTGTCAACATGGTTAGCATTTGAGGGCGTAAACGGTCTATCAATTTCTGGCTTTGGCACCATAGATGGACGTGGCAAAGGCTGGTGGGACCGATCATGCAGATATCATCCTGGTCAGGGATGTTTTACACTAGCACCAACGGTAAGCATGTCTAAAAAAGCCTATTTGTAATAGCATATAATGACTATATTGTGTTTTTCTTGTAGGCCCTCAGATTTCAGAACTGCAACAACCTTAAAATGTTGAACACTAATTTTCACAACAGCCCCCAAACACATGTATTACTGTTAGGATGCCAAAATGTCGAGTTGGGATTCTTGAATATACAATCACCCGGAACAAGCCCCAACACAGACGGCATACACATTCAGTTCGGCCGTAATGTTTCCATTCATAATTCACAAATTGCTGATGGTAATTTGACTGCCTTTTTCTTTGATTACATTGAAAGAATGGATGTCTGCAAGTGATACTTAAACATTTTTCATCCTTGATGAAACAGGTGATGATTGTATTTCCATTGGTGACAAGACTTATGATATCAAAATTAATGACATTAAGTGTGGTCCTGGTCATGGTGTAAGGTAAGATACATTTTGTATTGAAAGACCAAAAATAAGATTAACTTTGCAGTCCATTTCAATGGGTTTGGGTTTGGGCATGTAGTATTGGAAGCCTAGGAAGGGATGGAGAAGCGGTTCAAGTAAACAACATTAAAGTGAAAAGAGTAAGCTTCCATGGGACAACTAATGGGGTTCGAATCAAGACATGGCAGGTAATAAATTTCGTAACAAAATTCAATAAAAACTCAAAAAAAATATGAGTGAGTAAATTGTAAAGTTAAATTTGTATTCCACATATATATGCAGACAGGCAGAGGTCTTGTTCAAAATGTGACATTCACCAACATTAACTTCACGGCCGTAGAAAATCCAATTATCATTGATCAATACTACTGTGATAAGCCGGATTCATGCAAGCCAACGGTGAGATATTGATATATGCATAATTTCAACTGTTGAATCTCTTGTCAAATATCGATATTTATAATTGAAAATCTGGACAGGACACTGGAGTTCATATCAACGATGTAAGGTACTCAAAATTAATAGGGACATCGCAGACGGAAGTGGCAATCAATCTGAATTGCAGCAATAATGTTCCATGCACGGGCATTACATTAGACAACGTTCGATTGGTGTCGGCAACTCATCAATTCAACCAATTGGTTTCTAGCTGTAACCATGCGTTTGGATTGAATAGAGGAATCATAGAGCCAAAATCATGTCTTAAAATTTGAGCGAGGGACAATGTGTGGATGGTTTTGATTTGTAGGCCTGAATTGTATAATCATTCATCCAAGATTTTGAAAATAACTGGAATCTTTGTAATTTGTGGTGCACGCATGGTTCAACATTGAAATAATAAGAAATCATTTCAATTGAGGAATGTTTTTCCCATTTTTATGTTTTTTTTATTAATTTGTAATGCGATTTTTATAAATGAAATTTTGATTGTATTAGTAAAGATTGAAGTCATTAAATTTTAAACACTCATATTTCATATAATTAATTAAAATTATGTCTATAGATTAAGCAGTAAGTTGAGTTTACTATAAGTTATTGATTTACAAAGCTTTGTAAAATAACACTTAAAAAAGAAAAAGGAATGATTTGACCTAAACTGGTTGATCCCCTCACAAACATTGGGCCGAGTATGATTTAAAAACCTTTTCATGCAGCTTTGATCGGTACGACCAGTAACATAGCGTGAAAATGGCCCGTACAACTGATTTATTAAAAAATACTTTCCTAGTCTTATGCTTTAGATTCCACACCAATTTTAAATTGCTTAAATTTAAGAGCTTGGCTTAGGGTTTATTGGTTATCAAATTAACGCATGGGCTGATGCAATACAGTTTAGACATGATATAAGAACCAGAGACTTGTTACACAGTTGATTGGTATTTGGTTATGCCATGTGTTTTCCCATCAATTTAGCTACTTCTCATGTTCAGCACCAGATCCAATAAAATTGTTGTTCTTGGGTATCTCTTAAACTTAAGTCTACCCATTCACCAATCTTCGCTTGCATTAAGCAACAAGGAACTTGCACAACAAGTTCATTCATTCTTCTTTTTACTAACCAAATTCATCTGCACCATTATATATATATATATATGCTGAATCTCTCCATATTAATGTTATCGTCATATATTATATTCCCCTACCATAGTATCCAAAATGGTGAGCTAGCTACGAGGATGTCTCTCAAACATAGATCTTCGCCATTTTTCGACTGCTAATTTTATTTGATAAAGATTATGGTTGATGCAGGAACTGATCTTCACCGTTTTTATTACAATTTGTACGTCCTCACACCAGGAGCAAGTGGTGCAACAAGTTTATTTAATGTGGTAGATTATGGAGCAGTCGGAGACAGGAAAACCGACGATTCTGCTGTAAATTCTTCCACTGATCTTATCATTTCCTTTATTTATGTTAGCTTGTTATTCAATTATGGTTTTAACATTGTTTTGGATAAAATTCATGGGCCTTTTCCAAAGCATGGAAAGCTACCTGCAATGCTCCACCAAGAAATCCAATCCTCATTATACCACCGACGAAGATATTCTTACTGAAGCCTGTCACTTTCAGCGGTCCCTGCAAATCCACTTCTATCCATTTATTGGTAAATATAATCAATATATGTATATATTTTTTACATGTAATGAATGGGGCTCATATTGAAAACTTGACACCATAGATGTCAGGAAACATCGTTGCACCCAATTCCAAAATGGCATGGAAAGGTTTTCACATTAACAGATGGCTTGCCTTCACACATGTAAACGGACTTACCATCATTGGTTCTGGCACAGTTAATGGCCGAGGGGCTGCATGGTGGTCACAGCCTTGTTTGCATAAGGTTCCAAAGGTAGGTCAATACTGAAAATAATTCATTATTCTTCCTTCTTGTTATCTTGGGAAAAATTCTTATATATGTGTACTTTCTTTCTCCAGGGTGTAACCTGCAAAGGACCAACAGTAAGCACAAACTTTCTTTTATGCTGATATTAATTATCTGCAATAACATTTATAATTAATTAATGGCTTATTTGTGTTTGTTGACAGGCACTGACTTTTTATAGGTGCAATGGGCTTGTGCTCAAGGGAATAAGACACATTAATAGCCAAAGAAACCATATTACTATATCCAATTGCAAAGATGTTACCTTCTCTAACCTGCATATAAGTGCCCCAAGAACAAGCCCTAACACTGACGGTATCGACATATCCGTTTCCAGCAACGTTCAGATATTGAATTCTTTCATCGGCACTGGTACTTTGGCTATATAGGATGTTGACCATGAAAAACTTCTTTTTTCATATTATTGGATAAGCGCTAAGCAGTGTGGACTTTTTTGATATTGAACTTTGTTATCACTGTGTGCAATGGTGGCAGGGGATGATTGCATAGCTATTAGTTCAGGTTCATCCCACATCAATATTACTGGCATTGCATGCGGCCCTGGGCATGGCATCAGGTCAGTACTGAAAACGAGAAATGTCCTGATTTCTTAATTTATACATAGTAGATCATATTCAAAGTGTATAGATTTTGTTTGAAAAAGAAATTACAAATTGCAGCATTGGAGCATTGGGTGCTCATGGAGAGGACACGGTGGAGGAAGTACATGTGCGAAATTGTACTTTAAAAGGAACCATGACAGGAGTCAGAATTAAGACATGGCAGGTAATATTGTTAATTAGATATTGTAAAGCAAAGCAAGCAACTTGGTCAACAAGTTAGGTATCTATCTTAATAACTTTTAACTAAAAACTTTTTTATGTTATATGTAGGGAGGCGTTGGAAATGCACGGAGGATCTCATTCGAGAAAATCAGGTTCATTCGAGCTGATAGCCCTATTATTATCGACCAGTATTATTGCCCCAGTAGAGTGAATTGCAAAAACGAGGTAAGTCAACTTGAATCCAAATGCTTTGACTTTCTTATGCATATTGATGGTAGCTGACAATTAGTTTTTTGAACCTAAATATGGTAGACATCGGGCATTAGGATCAGCGATGTATCGTATAGATCCATCATTGGAACTTCAACCACAGACAAGGTGATCAATTTGAGCTGCGACCAGAATGTTGGTTGCACCAACATTCAGTTCAATTATGTCTACATAACGTCCACGGTTCCAGGGAAGAAGGCCTATGCCTTCAGCTTCAACGCTCATGGAAACTACACCCATACCAGACCTGTTGTGAAGGGACTGCAAGCTTAACCAGGAGAAGAAGGTGGCTACTTGAAGAAAGATGGATGAAGGATTTGTTTGGTTATATCAAAACTTTGACGCTGAATTTAATAAAAACATATATCCCGTATAATCCAAATCTAGACTTCTTTTTGTTTCAAATTCATTGAATCTGTAGTATTATTTTATTTCTTTTCAGCATGTATCTTTCTTCCAAACGTTGACTAATACAACTAATATATCGCTCCAACCAGTGGGGGAGCCACGTTGAGGCCGAGGGTGCCATCGCATCGCCCCCCAAAGTTTAAATTTTTTTCAATTTACTCCTTTGTAAATTTACATTATAACCCTCTAAAAAATATGAGTAGGTCCTTCCAATATTTTTATAGGATTAAAAATAATATTAAAAAAATTATTCTTGATAAAAACAAAGAGAAAAGCTTTTTGAAGAAGCTAAATTACTGGTGATCTGCCTTTTTGAATGATATTTTTATTAAATAATAATAAATAAATGTTTATTTAATAGTTTATTTAACATAATAATATTTTATAAGTAATATAATAATATATATAAAAAGAAAAGAAAAGATGAAGAGACTTTTACAATATTTCTTCTTCACATTGGTGCTTAGTAAGAAAAGAAGAAGAAAAAATTTCTTTATCATTTTTCCTCCAAATTTGAACGATAAGATATGTTTTTCTTCAAACTTTTTATAGATTTTGAATATTTAAAGCTTTTTTTACATCATATGTACTAATAGTTTTTTTGTTTTATCAAGTATATTAAAAGTTGTCATTAAAGGATATTAATGGAACTTGGAAGCTTATAAAATTAAGTGAAATGTGTATGCTTTTGGATAAAAAATGATTAGGAGACGGTTTCTAACTTGTTAGAAGTGTAAAAATGAAACAAAAATAGTTAGATAATGTTATAGTAAGTTTTAACCAAAGTGAAGGGAAAAAAGAAAACCTTGGTCCACTATGTTTAAAATTATGTTAAATGATAGCTTGTAAAGCAGTGAACATTCCTGTGAAAATGGAATAAAATATGGTTAACCAAGTCAAATGATAGCTATTTCGTCTTTCTTGTTGGAATAGTGCTTCTTTTGAATATATTTTTTATATGTTTAAATCAATTGTCATGTTGGAATGTTACTTCTTTTGAATCGATTGCTTATATGTTTAAATCGACTATTACATAGCACTTCTAATTTTAACTTACCCCTAAGATTAATATCTTGGCTCCGCCACTGGCTCCAACATATATTATTTCGGAAGAACTTACATTAGGATGATTCTAAAAACTTTAGTTTTTAAGTACTAATAAAATTTTGTCACATCATCAAATTTTAAAAACATAAAATTATTATTATACACTCATCCATAGAGATTATTTTATGGACCTTTCCCACCATATTATTCACAGTCTCTTTCCAAATATTTAGTAATATTTCAACATTTTTTTCCATGTGATGACACAAAATTTTAGTAATTTTTTATCCCAAACCTAGAACCCCAAACCTAAACTCGAACACTGACCCCGTAACCTCGAACCCTTGAATTCTAAACCAGAACCCTGAACTCCAAACTTGTAACCCATAACCCCAAATCCATGAACCTTGAACTCGAACCCAAAACCCGAACCTTAAACCCCGAATCTCGAGATTCGGGGTTCAAGATTTAAGGTTCAGGGTTCTAGTTCAAGGTTTGGGGTTCTGGATTCAGAGTTCATGGTAAAATAATTACCAAAATTATGTGCCAATGATATGGAAAAATTACATAAAAAATACTATTTTTAAAAAAATTGGTTGTACAAAAATAAAAAAATATTAATTTATGGAAAAAATGATTAAAATTTTTAAAAAAAGAAAATATGTTTGTTTATAATTTAAAAAACTAATTATTTTAAGTAATTTAATTTAATTTAAATTAAGTTGGAGAAAATATTAGATATAAATAAATGTATAATAATTTATCTTTAAAATTTAATAATATAGCACTATTTTTTTGGTGCCTAAAAACTAGACCTTTTAAAATTATTTCTAACAATAATTAATTATCTAACTGAATTTGATATAGAGCTAGGTTCCTAGCTTATTTTGTTGGGTTACTTCTGTTTTCATACATACATACATACATACATATTTATTATATTTATAATTAGAGTGAGTATTCGATTCAATTGAAAAAATTCGAGTTAGTTGAGTTGATGAGTCCTACTTTATTATCTTATTTCGATTTGAAATTTTTTGAATCGAGTTGAGTGAAATAAAATTCGAGTCGAATCAAATAAATTTATTTGAGTTAAATAAAAAAATTAAATCAATACAATATGACTAAATTTCGATTAAAAAAACATAAATACCATAGATAAATAGATAAATAGAGAAAGATTAAATCGATACAATATGACTAAACTTCACCAATGCAGACACAATATTCTCTCTAACTTTAACTGTTCATTTCAATTGTAGTTTTATACCGAATTTTTAGAGATAAAGAAAATAAAAATGATAAAAAAAAAATCTTTCATTAAGATTCCATAAAATTGGTGATGAAGAATGTCACACCAAACACAAAAAATAAATAAATAAATAAATAAATAAATAAATAAATAAAATTGTCTTTGCACATATAAGTGGATGTACTGTACATGATATCAGTTTTTCTTTTTGAAAAAAAGAGTAATGAGCTCGTGACATATGTATATGAATTAGACCTCAATGTCTTGATTTGATCATCCTCAGGCTATAGATGCTTTTAAGGCATCACAAGATATTTTAATGCTTTTGTTGTGGGTTAAATGCACATATTGAAACACCCTCACTTGTTCCCGTCACTAGAATCGAGTTACGGGATGTTATAGTACAAAATAAAAAAATTATAAGCAATTAACAATAAAAAATAAATTACTTTAATCAATTCAATCATGAAATACCATTTAGAACTTTTCTCGATTCTTATATGAGCTTACGTGAGCTCTAGAGTTGACCCGAGAACAAACAAGGATCAAATTGCAACCTGTTCAAAAGTTAAAGATAATCATGCAAAATAAGAGTTAAATAGCCGTATGTCTAGGCCATGTTACTCTTTGAAGCCGTGTGGATCAAATTACAAAATTTCATCAAAAGTCACACAATCGTGTGATTGGGTTGTGTAACAAACTGAGACCGTGTGAAAATTAAATGACCAAATCTACAATACTCACACGGGCGTGTGGCCAGCCGGTGTAACAATCGAGAATCGTGTGCTTCTAATTCTTCCTATTATCCAATAGACACACAATCGTGTCTCTAGCCCGTGTGTGACACACGACCATATGGATAAACCGTGTGGTACAAAATATGCGATTTGGTACCTGTCTCAATTTTCAACCTAAAAAGATAGCTTCAAAAACACAATTTGGCCAATAGTAAACCTCTTCAAATTAATCCAAAACAATCCAAAAACAGATTATATCAACCCTTAATCATCAAACCAATATGCCTCAATAGCACCATTACATAACAAGGTTATAAGCACATCACAAATCATACAATTAAATTGATTTCATACCACACCATCCATCCAACTCAAACCTTTTACAATGAGACATACATGTACTAATTAATGCGAAGCATAGACACATTTATTTTGTGGCGATAATCTTGCATAGAGTATGAAATCAAAAGCTCACTAAGTTTCAAAATCAAATTCCATAATAATATATATAATTATCATCAGTTTATTTCATTGTGCAAAATCTTCATGACAAGATAACAAATATCTCAAAACTCCCACCAGATACATAAATTATTTATAATCTTCAAAAAAAATTATCACATAATAAAATAAAATATTTATATAAAAACATATCTCTAATCAAATTTCAATTAAATCCGAAAATTCTAAAATTTTAGTAGCCAAAAAAGTCATGAAAATACCTTTTATACCCTAAAAAACATATCTTTAACTTAAAGTTCAATTAAAAAGATGGTGTTTGGTCTCTTTTTAGAAGTAAACTTAATTGTTCTTCTAATTCCGTATTTTTAGAAGAATCACAATTTTTAAAATCAAATTTTAGGATCCAACAAATCAAGAATTGTATATACTGTGCAAGTTTTGCGATTATATACACATTTTTATAACTACCCATGGATTCGAATATATTCCAATGGATTTTAGTATTTCTACAAGACTTCGATTAGACTAGAAATCAAAATTCACAAGCTTTAATACCAATGAAAATTATCATGTCTAATAAACTATTAGAAAAATAAATGTGGAATTAAAATTTAACAAACTTACAGGATTGTTCCATGTAAAATCGATCTTGATTCACTGGTCTGAAACAATATCACATAATGAAAAATTATCCATTTTTCACCATTTAAATTCTTCCTTTCAAATACACAGATTCAAGTATTATATTAATAGAAGAGAAACTTATTTCTATATGAATTTAGAAGAAAAACAATTCAACCATTTTTGTTTGCAATAGATTGATTAATGAAAATTAAACCAAATGGCATATTCTCTATTGAATGCTCAAATTTCTATCATCTCCTTTTATTAATGACCTTATGTCACGAGACTAGAACTTTAGTCTTGCAATTCGTGAGGCCTTAGGCGAAATTTTTTGGGTTCAAATCCGCCTAAATCAGCCTTACTCTAGTAAAGTAAGAATTCTTGATAGAAATTCTCCAATGCACAAAAAAAAAAAAAGTGAAAGCAACGAAAGAACAGAAAAAGCCACAAGAAATTAAAAGCACACCAAGTACAATAATATTCAATTTATTATGAAAGATTACAAATGAGTGATTACAAATGAGTGAAAGTCTCTATTTATAGTTAAACGGTACAATTTACTTTACATTCGACGATCGAGATTAAAGCCAATCTACAATCGAGATTCTTAAGGGATTTACATGATCCTATAAGATTACAAAATCAAATTTTATCAGATTACATATCTTTTAAGATTACTTTTTATATTTACCAAAGTAGCCCTAATTTTCCTTAAGTGATTCACTGGACCACCAAGGCTTTAAGTAGATAGCCTTCTCCACATGTTCTATGAATTGATTCAGTTCAAGTGAGTCGAATAAATCCTATTTCTTTAGTTGACCTCAATGAGACGTTTTGTATGCATTTGTCACGAATTTTAATCCACAACCTGTAACACTTACACCATTATTAAATAAAATGCCTAATCCAACACCATTTATTTTATTATATACAACTGCTGCAGCCATTTTCATTCAAATGACCAAATGACATTTACCTAGTAAAGCCGCGTGGCTTCTTCTTCTTCTTTTTATTTCTTTAAAATAGCTTAAGTAGTTGTCTCATTTTCTTTAGGAAGAAAAACTTCCTTGTCTTCTATATGTAGACTACCAAAATGGTGGTTTTTCCCAAGGCGTAGCTGTCTTTAATAATATTAATTGGGTTCGGGTTTTAATCCATTATAATCCAATATTTTTAATAAATTAAAATTTTTAAAAATTAAAGATTTAATAAAAACTTTTAATTAAAATTTTCAAAAAAATTGACAGCGAATTTTCAAAAATTAGATGTTTAATTAAAATGTTCAAATAATTTAGAAGGGCTTAATAAAAAGTTTCAAAAATTTGAAATGCTAAAATAAAAATTTTAAAAAAATAAAAAACGTACTAAGAAATTTCAAAAATTTTGTGAGTCCAATGCCTCTAGCTTTCGTGACCGTCCGCCCCTGTCAAAGTGAAACAATTTTAGTGTATCAAATAACATTGGCATGCCCACTTCAGTCCAAATGTTTTGCTAGTGACACTTGACTATATTCGCATGTTTGGTAGTCCTAAACATACCAGATGCTTTTATGCTATCATGGTTGTGAATTTTTTAAAAAAAAGATGTTAACTAAAAAATCTTAAAATAACAATATAATATCGTGTTGCGGTCAACATAGGTAGTATTTAAAGGCATACACAGTCTAAGAATTGATCCCTATGGAGCCCTTTATGCATCTGATTTTGGTGATATCATGTACTACCTGTTATGGCTACAAATATTAATCCAATCTTAATCATTGGAATTAAGAGGCTAGCCATGTAAGGAAAGTTTTACACTACTGCTGTTGCCAAATTCTACAAATAAACAACGTGGCAGATTCTAAATTAATGATATGTCCAATTAAGTATTTCCTTCCTTAAAAAACAATTGATATTTCACCTTATAAATCATGCCTATTAATGATATGTCCAATTAAGCATTTCCTTCCTTAAAAAACAATTGATATTTCACCTTATAAATCATGCCTTTTGCCTTCATAAAAGTACACAAGCCTTCCTGCAGTTTCTTCCCTGTTGTCATCTCTATTGTCTTTGCGTACAATGGTAAGAAAATAGAACTTCTATGCTCAGCACCAGATCCAATAAAATTGTTGTTCTTAGGTATTTCTTAAGCTTGATTACACCCATTCACCAAAATGTGCATGCATTAAGCAACAAGGAACTTGCACAACAAGTTCGTTCATTCTTTTTTGCATCATTATATATTATATTCCCCTACTATAGTACCCAAAATGGTGAGATAGCTACCAGGATGTCTCTTAAACATGGATTTCGACTGCTAAATTAATTTGATAAAGATTATGGTTGATGCAGGAACTGATCTTCACCGTTTTTATTACAATTTTGTACGTCCTCACACCAGGAGCAAGTGGTGCAACAAATTTATTTAATGTGATGGATTATGGAGCAGTTGGAGACGGGAAAACCGATGATTCTGCTGTAAATTCATCCACTGAACTTATCATTTCCTTTTGCTTATGTTAGCTTCTTATGCAATTATGCTTTTAACATTGTTTTGGATAAAATTCATAGGCCTTTTCCAAAGCATGGAAAGCTACCTGCAATTCTCCTTCAAGAAATCCAATCCTCGTTATCCCAGCGTCGAAGATATTCTTACTGAAGCCTGTCACTTTCAGCGGTCCCTGCAAGTCCACTTCTATCCATGTATTGGTAAATATAATCAATATACGTATATATAGTTTACATGTAATGAACGGGGCTCATATTGATAACTTGAACCTAATGAATTGAGTACCATAGATGTCAGGAAACATCGTTGCACCCGATTCCAAAAGCGCATGGAAAGGTTATCACCTTGACATGTGGCTTGCCTTCACTAATGTAAATGGACTTACCATCATTGGATCTGGCACAATTAATGGCCGAGGGGCCATATGGTGGTCAGAGTGTAGATCGTATAGGGTTCCAGAGGTAGATCAATACTGAAAATAATTCATTATTCTTTCTCCTTGTTTTCTTGGGAAATTTTCTTATATATGTGTACTTTTGTTCTCCAGGGTGGAACCTGCAAAGGACCAACAGTAAACACAAACTTTCTCTTCTGCTGATATTAATTATCTGCAATAACATTTATAATTAATTAATGGCTTATTTGAGTTTGTTGACAGGCACTGACTTTCTATAGGTGCAATGGGCTTGTGCTCAAGGGAACAAAACATATTAATAGCCAAAGAAACCATATTGCTATATTCAATTGCAAAGATGTTACCTTCTCTAACCTGCATATAAGTGCCCCAAAAACAAGCCCTAACACTGACGGTATCGACATAGCCAGTTCCAGCAACGTTCGGATACTGAATTCTTTCATCGGCACTGGTACTTTGGCTATATATGATGTTGACCATGAAATACTTCACTTTCTTCATATTATTGGATAATCACTAAGCAGTGTGGATTTTTTTATATTGAACTTTGTTATCACTGTGTGCAATGGTGGCAGGGGATGATTGCATAGCTATTAGCTCAGGTTCATCCCACATCAATATTACTGGCATTGCATGCGGCCCTGGGCATGGCATCAGGTCAGTACACAACAACTACAACAAAATTGGATACATTCTTTATTCACAAAATAGTCCCGATTTCTGTAGATCATATTCAAATATTTTGTTTCAAAAAAGAAAGCACAAAATGCAGCGTTGGATCATTGGGTGCTCATGGAGGGAACGACACAGTGGAGGAAGTGCATGTGCGAAATTGTACTTTCAATGAAACTATGACAGGAGTTAGAATTAAGACATGGCAGGTAATATTAATAATTAGATATCGTAAAGCTAGCAAGCAAGCAACTTGGTCAACAAGTTAGGTACTTATCTTATTAACTTCAACTAAAAACATTTTCATGTTATGTAAGGGAGGCGTTGGATATGCAAGGAAGATCTTATTCGAGAAAATCAAGTTCATCCGAGCTGATAACCCTATTATTATCGACCAGTACTATTGTCCAGGTGGTCATTGCAAAAACGAGGTGGGTCAACTTGAATCTAAATCTTTGACTTCCATATGCATATTTATGGTAGCTGACAACTGGTTTTTGAACCTAATTATGGTAGACATCGGGCATTAAGATCAGCGACGTCTCGTATAGATATATCACTGGAACATCAACCACAGACAAGGTGATCAATTTGAGCTGCGACCAGAATGTTGGTTGCACGAACATTCAGCTTTATTATGTCCACATAATATCTACAGTTCCAGGGAAGAAGGCCTATTCCTTCAGCTTCAACGCTCATGGAAACTGCACCCATACCAAACCTGTTGTGAAGGGACTGCAACCTTAACCAGGAGAAGAAGGTGGCTACTTCAAAAAAGATGGATCAAGGATTTGTATGGTTATATCAAAACTTTGACATTAATTTATGTTTGTCTTATGTAATTCTAGTTCTGCCTATTTAATAAAACATCTACTCAGTCTATTCCAACAAGATTGCCACTGTTCATTAATTGTTTTAATTAGTAGATATACTGTTTCAAGAAGAGGGACTCACAAAATAAAAAATTTCACCAATTTGAGTAAATCTCTGCCTTCTCCAGCCATGAACGGCTGGGGTCACCGCTGCCCTCTGACCTGTAAAGGGCAACAAAGATGGTTCGCAATAAAGAGGTCATTGATGTCAAATTTGGAGATCTTGAGATGGAAGAAGCTGCTACATGTAAGAAATTCTTTAAAGACAGGCATTTGTCAAATATTGATAATGGAGGTGGAATCACCGAAAATAAATTCATTATTAATTTTAATTATTTCTTATCATCAAGAATTTATGTGAATTTTGTGAAGGAAATTAAGTTTAAATATAAAATAAATAACTAAAAATTAAGTAAAAATAAATATTAGAAATAAATTAAGCGTAATAAAAATAAACAAACAAAATTAAAATTGAATAAACCGAAAGCTCCAACTTCAAACATGATTTTGATTTTGACTTCGAACATATCCTGACAATGGATTTTCTCCTCGAACTGATAAGTTGATTATAGTGATCAAAGAAAAGTCTCAAACCACCTGAATTTACTGTGAGAATAACCCGACAACTAGCACTTACCAAATTAATAACCTTGAAATCAACTTCAACGATTTAATTCCTCGACAGCCTTGCGAGCTAGAAGGATATGACTCTAATCAACGACCTCAATTGCATGGGTTGTTTAAGCTTGATCGTTAACTCCCTTGACGGATCTAACCACTCACTGAATTGATCGCGTCAATTTATTCTTCAATGGACCAAATATGACAATTATGGATCGTACTGATTCACCAATAGTATGTCATCTAGGGGCGGATTTAGGGGGGTTGGCAGGGGCCCTTGCCCCCCTAAAATGTAAAAAAAAATTATTTAGACCCTTAAATTTTTTAAAAAATTTAAATTAGTAAAGGTAAAATTGCAATTTGGCCCCCCTAAAATTATAAAAATTCGATTTAATCCTTTAAAAATTATAAAGATATAGAATATAAAAAATTAAAATTTCATTTGGTCCCCCCTAAAAATTTATTCTGGCTTCGCCCCTGATGTCATCCAATACCGAATTAAGGGCCCAACTCTATTTTGATGTTAAAATACCAATATGAGATGACTGAGTCTATTTCTTAATCCGAAGAATTAATGAATATTGAATTGAGAAATATATGTACTATTTCAAAATTTCACAATTTAAACACCAGATTAATTATTGACGTAAAACTAGAAATAAAATTTAACTACTCATCATAATTTAAAGATAAGAAAAAAAATCAAAAAAATTACTCAAAGACATTAATTAAAAGTGAAAATTCAAGAAAACTTAAAAACCCTAAAACCACCGTGCGACGACAATCCAAAAATTAAAAACAGAAACTAAGGAAAGTTGATGGCCCTTTATACGCCCCCACATTCACGACTTATATAATAATAATAATAACAACAACAACAATTATTATTATTAAACCCCTAAAATAAAATATGTGTTCTTTTTGTGCTTCAAGATCAATCTAGTTATTAATTAAATCCTTAAAAGAAATATTTTGTAAATAAAAATAATTATTAAAATATTTCTAATGTTTAAGAATTTTGTGCTCCACTGCAACTCTTATAAAAAAATCTTCATTTCAATTTACAATTTGACTTATTTTCCGACGCATTAAACAATATCGTACTTACATAAAAAAAATATCAATAAAGTGCCAAAATCAATAAAACTCATGTCCAAAAATATTTAAATGAATAACAAAAACATGTCAGTTAAGCAAAGTATCAGCTGAATCACGGGGAGAAGTGGATGATGGCTGGAATGATGATGTGGTGATATGTAGGGATGGACTATATCCTGAGATTTGTTTCTTAGAGCGTGTTCACAATTTAATTAAGAGTATGGAGAAATCAATTATTGTACGTCTTCTTCGTCATTCCATCTCATTGGTAGAATCCAATCATTGTGGTATCCTGTACTGAATTTCCAACTTGTGGATCTTGATAATAATTGTTTTTTGGTGAAATTTGCATCAACCTAAGATTATAACAAAGTCCTCACTGAAGGACCATGAATGATTTATGGGCATTATCTTACTGTTCAACCTTAGAGTAGGGACTTCGCAACCAGAGGGTCATATCCATTGAAGGTAGTTGTGTGGGTGTGGTTGTCGGGGTTACCTTAAAAATATTACATGAAGAGTTTGATGAGGACAATTGCAGAAGTGCTTGGGAAAGTTGTGAACATAGATTATAACGTAATGATTGGCTAAAAGAGGGCATTTCGGGTGGATTGCTATTGTTGTCGATTTAAACAAGCCTTTGACATCTTGTGAATTGCTATTGTTGTCGATTTAAACAAGCCTTTGACATCTTTTATGGGGATCAAGGGATTCACTCAGTGCATCGAATACGAGGGATTGCTTACCATTTGTTATGCATGTGGTTACTATGATCATGCCAAAGAACATTGCAAGAAAGAGGGGACCAATGATCAGGCCAGCCAAGATTCTATGACTACAGGAAATGAGGAAGTGCATGAAAAGAATTCCATTTAGGAGTAGTGTGTTAGTGTTTTTGAGAAGTTGAGAGAACAAAACAATAAAAAAAACAAAGGAAAATACTTAGCAGAGTTTTTAAGGAATTCTTTTTGCATTTTTTATGGAAATTTTGAAATTTTAAAGGAATTTTAAGTTTTTTGAGAAGTTGCAGCATTTGATTGGATGAAAAAAAAAAATTAACGGAATAGATGGGTAACAGGTATTCAGAATGAAAGTATAGGAGTTAAATTGATAAAAACAGTACATGTACCAAAATGATAATTTAACTATAGTACAAGGGTCAAAAGATGTATTAAGCCAAACATTTTAGATGGGATAGCAGCTATTCTGCGTCTTCTAATTTGGTATATAAACTATAAAGGAGAAAGAAGAACAACAAAGAAACCGAAACACATCGGCAAAAGAGAAAACATGGGTTGGATCGGAGACACCGTAGACTCCATCAAATCAATCCAGATCCGCCAGCTCCTCACCCAGGTCGTCAGCCTTGGTACGTATCTAACTAAATGCCATCTCTACTATATGTACCCAAGTCATATTGTGTTATTCTTTTAAGAATTCAGAACGTAGTTTTACTTTTTGTTTCAGATAGATCCAGAGTGTGTAGTGTATTTTGTTTAGGAATTTGTTTAGTGGCTCATTGGGGTTGTTTTGTACTTCAATTCCAAGCGTAGCTATCGTTCAATTCCTTCATTTATTTATTTTTATCGAATCTGTAATGGGCTCTGCAAAAGTGTAGGGTATATCTATGCATGTCTTTTGATCTCCTTTGGGTGTTACTGCAAACTTGTTGTGGGATCATGGACATGCGTGGGGTTTTCGAATAAAAAAAATGTTTTGAAAAGTTGTTGTCATCAATTATTCCACCTTTGAAATTTTGATCATATGGAAAGATGTACTGTTTCAGGTATGATTGTTACGTCTGCCCTCATAATATGGAAGGGATTGATGTGTGTCACTGGCAGTGAGTCTCCTGTTGTCGTTGTTCTTTCAGGAAGTATGGAACCTGGCTTCAAGAGGGTAAGCCAACTTAAAGAAGATAATGCTTAAATGATTTTGGTGGGTTTCACTCTTTAGTTTTTTTCAATATTTTTGGAGTTTGAATATAGTTGGACATAGCTGTCGTACACAGGTAATTTAGGGAAAATGAAGAGTTTGGATAACATAGGTTATACTTAGTAATTTCAGGAAGAAATATGAGAGAGTGTGACAATGAAGATTTTAACGGCTTTGAAATTTTAGATTTACAAATAAAGGGCAGGGAGATGACCGACTCTGCCATCTAACACCTTAAAGTGTGTACCTTTTCTCTCTCCCTGATATGTTCTGAGCTCTATATATGTAACTTAAAGCTTTGACTGATAACATGCATCACTTCTTTTTACCGAGAGCCCTTTTTTTTCTTCTTGAAATTGATATCAATTTATTCCTTTCCTTGTATGTTGTCATTATCATGGGTGAGGACAATGTTGTTCCAGTCCCTGCTTTATTTGAAATAAATTAGGGCAAATTGAGGTACTCTGTTGGTGCCAACTACACTCTGCTAGTTATTGCTAGCAATCTGCCAATAATCATGTCATTTGATTTTTAGACTGACACATTGGATTTGTAGTAAGATCAGAATGAAATTAATTTTGTCATACAATCATTTTAGTGGACCTGCTTGACATGTTTGACCAGTGTTGTTCATGTGGATCCCTATGTGTGTAGCTGTTGCTTAATTGGCTAGGATTATGTGATATGCAGGGGGATATTTTGTTCTTACACATGAGTAAAGATCCTATTCGAGCAGGAGAGATTGTTGTTTTTAATATTGATGTAAGTGCATTTGTTTTATTTTCTTATTTTTATTTCATTCTGTATTTTATTTTATTGTTGTTACAGTTGTTTCGGCCTTCACGGTCTTTTGCTAATTCATTTCTCAAACTGTAAATTTGTCAGGGCCGTGAAATCCCAATTGTGCATCGTGTAATTAAGGTAACTTTTTAATACGTACTACTTGTTTTTATTGACCTTGGACAGAGTTGTATGTATTATGACTGTAAAAATTGGTTTTTAAATTATTTCAAAGGATTGCTATTTCCATCTCCATCTAGACATTCAGTCGTATGAGCAACAGATTATTTTACTTGCCTTAGAATAGGAGTAGCAAATCAATTGACTTTATTTGCTAATTTAATATCAACAAATGTTTCCATGTAAGAGTCAGTATATATATGCTTGAGCCATTGTTTAGGAGCCAATAAATTCTTAATTGGAATTAGAGAATCTTTTTTTATATGATTGATCATTTGGTTAGGCATAGATGCTTAATGACTGATTTTTGTTGCTACCAAAATGGTCTGTGTATAATTATTTAAGAAGCTAATTTTCTTTGATAAACTTAAAGGGACATTGACAGCTAGGAAGCATTAGCTACCAAGCTTCTATATGCTTTCTAGATGCAGCTGTTATTTAGTATCCAAATTGTCAGGAGGACTGGGTTAGAAAGATAATAATTATTTGAGCTCACATATGCTTTATGCGAATGCAAAATTGCTGCAGATGCGATACTTACTACTTGAAAAATCTGAACCCACTGTGTTTGTTGAACTGTACGCTCCTACCCTATCTTTACTTTGAAACTATATAAGGACAGGAAAAACCTTTTTTGTTGTTTGAACAGATTTATCAATGTACATGTTCTTGGCATGTGCTGAAATTTTATATTTGATATTGTTGTAGGTCCATGAAAGGCAAGATACTGGAGAAGTTGATGTCCTCACCAAAGGTGATAGCTAATTTGGATAAATATTAAATTTGCTATTGCCAGAATTGCATTGTTTGGTATTTAAATGTTCTTCCTTTATCTATGCATTTTCAGGAGACAACAATTATGGGGATGACAGGCTTTTATATGCTCAAGGTCAGCAATATCTTCAAAGGCACCATATCATGGGCAGAGCTGTTGGGTAAAGCCTTTAGCATTCAACCTTTACTTTTGTGCATTACAGATTACCTTTTTGTTCTCTGTATTCATCTTCAAAATCATAGCATATCCTAAAGAATCCAACACAGACATTTATACTCATGCATGTTATGGAGATAGGGCATACTGGGAGATATCTTTGTTAATTAGTGTTACTTTTGTTTGAAGTTTGAATATTAGTATTTTTGTGTAAGACCACCCTCAAAGCTGGACAAAATGGGGATCAGAGTTTGATATCTCTCTTTTGATCAGAAAGCATAGCAACTAGAGAATGATAATGATGTTTTATAAAATGCTAGAGAATGATAATGACATTTTATACTATGGGAAAGACACGAGTCTCAGATATTAGTATGAGTCAATTGTCCTGTTCGTCTTTAGAAGGTTTTATTGAAAAGATCTTGCATGCCTGAGTTTTGGGTTTGCTCTGCTCAATCATACTCTTAACATGTTTCAAGCAAAAGGCTGGTGTGCTTTTCAGTCCAAAAAGAATGTTCTAATCACTTTCTTTTATTGCAGGTTCTTGCCATATGTTGGTTGGGTCACTATAATCATGACTGAAAAGCCAATTATCAAGGTTCGTTTTCCTTGTGACATGGATTGCTTAAACTAGAAAGCCATTTTCCTATTGTGCTACAAAACATTTTCTGAATCATGACTAGTGGCTACAATTATGTTACATTTACTTATAACGTTCTTCCGGGGATTTCCCCTATTTCATTTCTGCATCTTTGCATCATTGGTGCATCAAAAACAAAATACATTCCCTCCATTCAAATTGGCCGGTCATGGTGGCCTCTAATAAATGTTCATCTTATGGAATATCATTGTCCTTTTGGTTTCTATTTTCGTTGCAGTATATTCTTATTGGAGCATTGGGGTTGTTGGTTATAACTTCCAAAGATTGACAGGCAGTTGAAGCAAATCGAATGTGCGGCCAAATCCGAAGGAGATCCATCTAAAGAATTGTCAATTGCTTCTTCTATCCTCTCCTTTGTATTGGTCATTCCTAACTTTTGTATACTGAGAAAGGAAATGTTTTGATAATTTAAGGCAGTAAGAAAAAAGGATAGTTAAGCAGGCTCAGCACTTTCTACAGTTTTCATTTATAATATATTTAAAATATTGGGATTTCTAATGACCGCTCCCATGTTTCAGACTGAACCAAAGACTGATCTGAGTTGCAACATTGAAGTTGGAGATATGATAACGTTGTTATGCTTCTCATAGACCCATGCATGGTCTTTGGGTTTTTACAATAACATTAATAACAAATTTCATGCTAAATCAAGGGAGGTTTTCTAACTTTCAATTTCATTTGAAAATATTTTAAATTTTCGTTCATTTGGAAATATATATACGTATATTTTTGCAAAGAAGAAAAAAAGATAAATTATATATGTAATATGCTAGCAAAATAAACAAAAGGTATAAAAATAGAACTCAACTTTCTCAAAAAAAAAAACACTTTTCTTCGAGCCTACAGGCTAGAATTGGAGCAACGATGATCAAAGGAAATGCTTAGGTAAACATTTCTGCTTCCCACTCTTTACTTTTGATCAAAGGATTTTTTTTTTTTTTTGGGCGGGGAGGGGGTGGGGTGGGGGGAGGGGGAGGGGGGCTTGTTTTAATATAGATTGGCAATGGATTGGTTTCCAAAATTCATTCTCTGCTTCAAGGCCTTATGAAAACTGGGCAACTGGGTAAGGGTAAGATGATAATGACATTCGTTACAAGTCATATACTGCCTTTTTCATCAACTCAATTAAATTCTTTAATATCTGTATTATCAAAGACTTAAATAGGCCATGGATTGAAAAAGGGACAGGTTGGTTCATCTGAAAACACAGCTTAAAACAGAAGCTGGTATTCTTTTTCTCCATGCAGTTTTAGTTTCACGAGGATAATTGTTGATGCCTTTGTTGCTTTTGTTATTTTCTTTTTTGTTCAAAGAAATATGCTTGCTAAACTGTCTTGCAATTACAATTCCATTTTTCTCTCAATGAAGAATGCCTATGGTGCTTAACATTCCATAAACATGATTTGTCATATTTGTTTCTTGGGGTTATGCTTTTGCATTACGTCAATACGGTATTTCATATTCCTCATTTCAAGATTTTAGCTACATGAACCATTATTTTTGTCTTTTGTGCCTGCTAATGTATGTTTTCATATTGTTTCGTAGTGGGCTAATAATATCCTGCACTAAGCATGATAGATTACCTGAGCAAAACTCCAAGTTTTTACGTGTTAATACTTGGATTTCGTGGCGTTGACTTTACCAAAATGTTTCAGCTTCAATGATGAAGAATACAACGGCCCTGGAAAGAAGGAAAGCCCTTCCTAATTAGATAATGATCGAATGCTGAATTCGTATCCCTTATTTTTATCATCTGGGGTTAAATAACACCTTGTGCTTGCTTAAGGCATATCACTCTTTTACTAAGGAAAGATGCATGATAGAGCAACTAAGATTTGATTCTATGCTTATTGGTTTGTTCTCTCTATTGTGCAGGATAATCTTAAACCACAACAATACACAACTACCTCGTGCCATCAATTGTACCTCTGCTTCCGCAGTAGATTTTACTACACCCGGTTTTCATTACTCTAAACTACAAATCTTCACTAAAGATGGTACAATACCCTGATATGGATCTTCTATAGCTAATACTATCAACATAATCAGCATTTCTGTTTGCTTCTATTTCTGTACTTGTGCCATTTCTTAAGAGAATCCCTTTCTTTGAGTTGCCCTTTTAAATATTGGGAGATTAGAAATGCTGCATTGAGATGGACTTCTTTAGGGCCTTTCATGAACTAACATACTGCACTCACTTCATATGAAATGCTAGGCTGTGTTTGACAAACAGATTACTTTTCCCACAAAATGTTACTTTCCTTTGCTTGCTAGTTTTCCTTCCATAGACTCTCCTAATCTATGATTTGACTTAATATGTGTGTGTTTAATGGTCTACAACCAAGATTGCCGAAGTAGAAAGGGTGCTGTGGTGTTTTCAGTTTTTGTCAACAATACGATTTCATATCTTTCAACCCCATGTTAAGGTTGCCGATGTTTTTATTTAGAGGAAAAGAAGTTAGTGGTTGGAGATTTGGTTTGTACTTTCCTTATCCTAAAAAGATGCTAAACGTGCAATCAGAAGGATGAATGGGTCAAGGCTTTTGAGAATTAAATCAGTGTCAATATGGCCAGGTTTAATGGTCATTCAAGCTTTTGGAGAAAAGCAAAACTCTTGAACATGCAGGGGAAGTAGAGAATCCATAGAATATGTTGGTAAAGGAGTGTGAATCTATAGTGGAAGAAGATTATTTGGAAAGGTTAGATAAATGTGTTGTTGGTAAAGCGAAAAGGGTTATTGAGGTCGAGGTCTTAACTGATAACCTTACACCACTAGGAGTTTCCAATATATCTGCAAAGTTTTATGGGAATCATTTTCTCGTTGAATTCGATGACTACAATACTTTGAAGAAGATGGAGGGAGTGGTCTTGGCTTGGCTTGGTCAATGGTTATCCAATATACACCCTTGGTTGAGGGAGTTTGTATCTAGATGCAGAATAGTTGGATTAGTTTGGTTGGGCAACCCGAGTCATGCTTGGAACTATCCTACAATGTACAATTTTAGTTTGTTATGCGGAGATCTCATTTATGTAGACTTGAATATGTGGAATTCCGATGATGTGAGCTAAGCCTTTATGGTTATTAAAACAAAGTGCTTAGCTAGAATTGTGTATTACTGCCATATGGCAACAATAGGTACAAAGTCAAAAGTTACGGAAACTGACCTCAGTTATGTTCATAACCTTGTTGATGGCTTTCACGCATTGTGCAACAGCCAAGATAGAGAGGCTAACGTGGATGCTTCTAGTAGGCATCTTGAAACGAATTCTGAGGTAAAGGGCATGCCTAATGGAGACAGCATTATAAGTGATGGGTCAGCCACTCAAAGTCTGACGCAGAGGTGTCAAGGTACCTTTAATGTGATGTTGGAGAATGAAAATGAAGCTGGTAGGGAGATTAATGGGATTGAAGAAAAAGGGTTGGACAATGGTGATAAGGAATGGTTCATAAAACTTGAAGGTTTTGTTAAAAAGAAAGGAAGAAAACGAAATTTAAAGGAAAGGAAAGGTGAAGACAAAGATGTGATTAAGGAACAATGTATTGGAGGTTGGTAATAAAACTTTTTCAATGGGGGTATTAAAGATTTAAGAAATCTAGGAGGTTGACACCATTGCATGTTGGAGACATCATCAAAGAGGCTGAAGAAGCTTGGGCTCTAGGGAAAAGGTTAGGCTTTAGTGCAGTCAGAGTGGAAGAAGAGGTAGTTGTGGAACTGGGAAACATAGAATTAAGCAGGAAGGCTACAAAAATTTGAATTAGCGGTTTTCCGAGGTGAAGAGGTGATGGCTTAGGAAGCTGCTCAATGAGGAATTTCGAGATGATCTTATTTTGCAAGCTTATGCCTTGAGGGGATTGTCCGATATTTGTCAAATAGTAGCATTTGGCTTGTGTGTTGGTATCTGGAGTTCACCAAGGGGGTTCATAGCTGCTAATCTTTTGTGACTGTAAGGATTGTGCTTGATTTTTGAATGTTTTGCTCTCTTACTGAGCTTGGTTGTTATATAGTTGAACTTTGGGTTCTTTTAGGTTTCAGGAGTTTATAGGTTGTTTATATTACATTTGAACTTGTATTTTCTTTCTCGTTTAGGGGTGTGTCCTTTGCATTGAGGTGTATTATAGTTTGTCAAGTGTGCTTGGTACATTGTCTGTATTAAGTTTTTGGTTAGTTTTTCGCTTTTGGGTTTTAATAAAGTTTTATTATGATTGAGGGAAAACAATCTTCCAAACTATGCTTAGAGATTATTTGAGCCTAAATGCCAAAGCTAAGTGGAACATTCGTATAAATTTCATCCTCAAGAACTCCATTGCTATGTAAATAATACTCATTCAGAGAAAGATTGTCTTGCAGCAAATATTGCTCCATATCAACTCTTAATTTAACAAACTTGCTTGATGCATTAACTGGTTCCTCTTATAGTGAAGGCTCTTGAGCCAAAGTTTGAACATATGAAATGGTTTCATAGCTGTGTATGGACAAGTATCCTAGAAAATAGCCTGTCGTGCATCTTAGAGCATATAGTACTACTTCCATCACTAGTAAACATAATGAATGAAGATTTATTTAACAGAAATAATTGCATATAAATCTCTTATGTGATTTCTGTCTTTTTATGTAAAATCCTTAAAAATGGTTATCGCAAAAGTTACTGATATTTCCTTGTATCGGTGAAAGAATTTACAAACTTGATATTAACATCTTGATCACATTTCTAGTGTCTTCCTTGCATGTATTTTTCTTTCTTACACAGGCTGAAACTGGTACTTCGATATGATTGTATTAATAGTAGCTTCTTCCTCAAATCCTGCAATATGTCATCAAGCATTATGGTTAAATTCAGAAACATAAATTCCATATTGATTTGTCTGCCAAATAAGGAGATGACGATAAAGAAAAAAGGATTTACTGTATATATTCTATATTGATTTTCCTTCCATGTTTATGTGCAATAGCAGCAAAAGCATCCCTGGACAGCATGATAGTAGAGGGGCATGGAGTGAAAGGGCAGAAATCCACCACTTTGACATCAATGGTTCTCCGCTTACATGGTCGCTTAGGTCCGCTCAGGCATCTTAATCGGTAACGCCTCCCACAAGCGGCACCATTGTCCCATAATCCCTCGCTAACTGCAACAAACAAGTTCCCAGGTGGAAACTGTTCTTCTCTATTACCATCACATTTAGTTGCTGCATTGCAAGACAAAACACATGATTATGAAGATGAATTGTTAATATATATATATATATATATAAAATTTAAGCTTTGAATTGTTCAGAAAGAAAAGAAACGATACTGACGTATATATGGTGGGTTATAATACGATGCAGTGCCAATATCACCATGGACAAAGTATGCTTCTTTGCTTATAACTGCAGTAATCAGAACTGCCAAGATCAAGAGTGCCATTACCCTCAACTGAAGAATAACATGAACTATTTTTATCTACAGCCAATATATGAAGGTTGGTTTCACTCTTTTTCCTCCTTTAATTCCTTATCTAAGTTTCCTTAGCATGCCCAATATGGTAGCTAGGGAATATATATATATATATATATATTTGTTAAGCAACATTTCAGGCCACCTAAAACACGTTAAAGATCACCAAACTTTAAAGTATGAAGTTACTTGTTTTGGTGGGTATCTTAGGTTAACTTGCGATCGTCACATCCATTCATTATTACTTTAGCGTTAACGTGTGATGTAGTAAAGTTAATTTTAGGCTTTGTTTCCACCCTTGTTTATAAATCTTGTTATTACGCGTAGGCGTCTTTATTAGTTTGCCTTTTGGCATTTGTTCTCCAAGGGAAAATTGAAAATTAATAAGAAGTTATTTAAAATGAGAATTGGTTAAATCAGTTGGTTGGATCTACTTTTCATAAATAGTCAGTTAAGTCTATTAATCGATTTTTTTATTATAAACTTAAAAAAATAAAATAAAATTTAAGTTAAGTTGAACCGTAGAATTGAGTTTTTAATTCAATAATTGATAACTGATTAATTTTAATTATTTTAATCAAAGTCTTAATCGATTTCACCAATAAAATCAACTTAACAAAATAAATCAAGCCAAAAACTACTATTTTTCTTCAATTCATGGTGGGGAGATTAGTAAATTAGATGTAAACAATATTAAGATAAGGTCATAAAATATTGCAGGAGAAATTGTGTAACTTAGAAGTAAACATGGGAAAGATTGGGATGAGGTTATATAGGAGAATATAAATAAATAGTGAATGGGCAATGCTTGAAGAAGATGCTACAGTCGCTTTGTAAGCAAGGCAAAGAGTTTTGGTTATGAATGTTTAATTGGCTAGTCTAGTCCTCCTGACCTTCCCTTTTCACATTGATTTCATTAATCATTTTTAACAATTAATAAACATGTTAAAGCTTTGAAAGCTACATATTAATAATAAAAATATGCCATTTGGGCAGTCATACAAAATCCTCACACTTCATCAACTCACTTGAACACTTTTCCTTTTCATTTTCCATATAATCGATTTTCTTTTTAATAAATCTATTGAGCCAGACTACCATTTATCCTTCTAAATTTTTTTAAAGGAATTTTTTTAGTATAACTAATTTAAACTGATATCATAATATATTTTTTAAATAATAATAATTAGATTTTATCACATTCGTGAGTGAACAAAAATATTTTTATGTTAAGATATATTTATAAAAATATTTTGTAATAGCCCAAATTTGACCGGGCTTAAATAAAACAAAAGAAAATAAATAAATAAATATTTATTTAATAGTCCACAGTCCATTTACAGCCAAGGCCCGTTAAGCCCAAATATCTCAGACTTGTTACATCCATAACCCAGTTAAAAACTAACCCAATAACCCGTTTTGACTCAGCAGCCCATTTACAATCTAAAACCCTATGGCCCAATGATGATGTTTGGCCTGGTGCCCGATTAGTTTCAAGAAACCTAAATTTCCTGGGAAACCCTCGCGCTGCAGCAAGCAATACGGCCCCATGTCACGTCGCAATCGGCGCATGAATCGCACCCCACCGCCGAAGATCGTGCCATTAACCTACAAGAAAAGGAAAGAAGCAAGCAATCAACCAATAAGATCAAAATCAGAATCGGGGTTTACTTTTTTTGAGATTCGTTTGTAAATAGTATAAATGGGTGTAAAAAAATAGTAGAAAAGGATATATACGAAGACAGTGGTATGATTGATTACGCAAACAGAAACACAAACAGTGTTTTTTTTCTTTTTTTGAAAGAAAGGTAATATTTGGTTTATTGTTTTTTTTTTCGTTTCTTTTTTAAATACATACATAACAATATTTTTAAAGAATATTACTAAAATAAAGAGGGAAAGAGAGTTACCTTTGACGCGCTTAGAAAACGAAAGATTTTAGACTCTCCGACCGCCGCGTACGATGGTGCGTGTGGTGGCGCGTTTAGCGGTCGATCATCAGAGCTTACGTCGGACTCCGGGCTGAGGAGAAGAACCGAGAGAGAGTTTTAGAAAAAGGGCAGAGTTTAAATGAATTTGGGTGTAAAATTTTGTTTTTTATAATAGTATAAAACGACACCGTTTTGGCTTAAAACAATAAGCCTTAAAACGATGCCGTTTAAAGCATATAACCCGCATGTCGACCCGACCCGGCCAAGGGATCCGCGTGTTTTCTATTATTGGGATAATTGTCCAATTGATCCCCCCGTATTTTTAATCTTTTTAATTTCATTTTATTTTTATTTTAATTTGGGCCCTAATCTTTTATATTTGTTTTAATTTAATCCCAACGGCCCTTAAAATCGGTTCCAGAGAACAACGTCGTCTTGGGATTCGAGTTTAATTACCCAATGAGTCCCTCGGCTTTTAGTTTGTGTTTTAATTAATTCTAAATTTTTTATTATTTTGCAAATTAACCCCAAATCTTAATTAAATTCGACTTTAATCTTTTCTAACTTAAATGCTTTATATATATATATGTATTTTAATATAGGTTACATAAAGTGGTATATATTATTTATTAGATTATTATACATTTTTAAAAATATATTTATATTATATATTTTATTATATATACATAATACTTATTCTATTATTTTTATAGGTTATATATTATAGATTATTTATTTTCCTATATTTTTATATGAAAAATACTTATTATATTATTATTATATCCCTTATCATATTATATTTCATCATATTCTATTTATATATTTTTTATTACATATTATATTTTACTATATATTATAATAGTTTTCTTTTATATATATTATATTATATTTCCTTATATTACCTTTATTTTATTATAAAGTATATATTATATTATTTTATTAGTTATATACATCTTTAAAGTTTTATAAATAAATGTAATATTAATATTTAGTACATTTTTATGTATAACTATTATATTTTATAATATAACTTATATGTAGGTATCATTATTTTAAAGAAGGGGTTCTCTTTTATCATTTTTATTATCATTTTTATATTATACTTTTAAATGTCTTACTCCTATTTATTTTTATTTTATACATTTTACTTATTTATCTTTGTATTTTTTCTTATTTTGATATTGTTTAGTTGATTAAATCTTACATATCATTTATAATGTTATTTTATAATTATTGTTAAAAGTCGTATTTTAGAATTGACATGTATGTGGGTATTATTTTAGGCATGTTTATGTTAAATTGTATGCTATGCACTGATTTTTTTCGTGTTTATTGATTTATTAAAATGTATATAGAGTTATATCTTATAAGTTTATATGCTTACTTATTCATTTTTTAATGTATATCGTATATTCTTTTTTGTATGTATGTTTTACTTGTTTTTAATTTGCTATGTTCGTTGTTTAAAATTTGTTTAAATTCATGCTTTTACTTACCTATTATGATAAATATGTTATATTGTATGTTATTTCGTAATGTAAATATGCTCCTTCATGCATCAATTTTAAAAACGAGACTCTAAAGTTTTCAAAAAATAAAGGCAATGCTTAGTGTTTGGAAATTTCGAGAGAAGTAGTGCCCTAACTTATTGGGTTGCAACTTTTCTTGTTAAGTTCAAATAATTAAGCACCCTTTTAAGTTTTTTAAAGTTTTCAAAGTACAAGCAACTGTCTCAGAATTTCAAGGCGTTGTGTCCTAACTTACTGGATATGGCGTTTTGTTGTTTCGAGATAGGGATTTCCAAAAAAGGCTAACTTAGTATCAAATATCTTAAAAATATTGTGTCCTAACTTATTGGATGTAATATTTTGATTCATTTGATACAAGTGAACCATAATTTTCAAAATCAAAAATATTAAAAAAGGATTGCATCATAAAATTTTCAAATTACCGACATTAAAGACATTTTGATAATCAATTAGGTACCAATTTTTGGGCGTTACGAGGGTGCTAACCCTTCCTCGTACGTAACCGACTCCCAAATCCGTTTTCTTGATTTTCGTAGACCAAAATTAATGTTTTAAAACAAAACATTTTATAAGGTGATCCAATCACACTTAAAAAAGATTGGTGGCGACTCCTGTTTTCGTTTTTCTTAAAGTCATTCCCCATTTTCCAAAACACGATTTTAAAATGGGCTCGACAGCTTGGCGACTCCGCTGGAGACTAATAAGAGAGTCAAGCCGTGTAATTGATTATCTATTGTCTTAATGTCGAAAATTAAAAATTTTAAAATTTAATCCTCTTTGTATTACATGTGTTTGTATTATTGCATGTGTTACTATATTCTGATACGCATTGCATTTGTATGACCGTTGTGGTCACACCCTTAAGTGGGAGTGAGAAGCTACGCCTTCGTGAGGTTTTCACCTCCGCAGGATAGTGGATCACTTTCGGGATACATCCGTACCTATGGTTTCGTGAGATTTTCATCTCCATGTAGCCATAGGGAAATGTATCCCCCTGAACTGAACTCGATTCAAATGAGCCTATAATGGGTGAGGATCGAGGAATCTGCTGGTTCAGGTACCTCAAACTTTAGAACTAACCTCATATAGAAAAACCGTAAGAGCCCAACTTAGTTAGAGGTAAACTTTAGATATTACCCTTATAAATTATCATTGAGATTTGTTGATATCATGCGATACTGACTATTTCTTTTCTTTTGTTTG
Organism: Gossypium anomalum; assembly: GCA_025698475.1. Classification (NCBI taxonomy): domain Eukaryota; kingdom Viridiplantae; phylum Streptophyta; class Magnoliopsida; order Malvales; family Malvaceae; genus Gossypium; species Gossypium anomalum. The sequence goes on from CM046965.1 coordinate 91,459,553, forward strand.
CATGACATTTTTGTATTTACAAAGGTATCGATTCACGATCAGTCTCTAAGTTAGGAAGTTTTGTTATGGAGAACAGACTTCTTGATAGAGTGGAGGGCAACGCTGATGTTCATAGATGGTAAGAGCAAACTCATCTAGAAAAGGGAAACAGCATAACTATGGGATACGTGTCGAAATTGTCAGATTATACTCGTATTAGTGTCACACTGAATAATCTCCAAGAGCTTAAGGAAATTTGGGATCAGTGGGGCAATGAGACCAAGCGGTTATTCTACGATAATTATGGAGATTTACCTTACTTGCTTGATATTCAGGTAAATGAGCACTTGTTCCGAGCTCTTGCCCAGTTTTGGAACCCGCGTCATGATTGTTTCACTTTTGGGAAGTAGACTTGGTACCTCACCGTAGAGGAGTACACTTGCCTTACTTCGTTGTCCCAAGTTTCAGAGTGACAGGATCTATTCTCGAGCTGCTTGTGTCCCTACCTTTTGGAAGAAATTAATGATCATTACGGGGATGAGCGAGCAGTGGATCACGGCCAGAATTAAAGAAAAGAGTGAGTGCAAGTGCATTTCGTGGGATGCTTTGAAAGATCTGATTTTGACACACCCCGATGAGACGAAGAGGGTAGACATTTTTGCCTTAAGTTTGTATGAACTGATGGTTTTTCCTAGGGCTTTGGGATATGTGGACGAGGCGACCACAGATCTTTTTCATTGACTCAGTAAAAGGGTCACTTCTGTCCCTGCGATTTTGACGGAGATATTCAGGTCCTTATGTGCGTGTAGGAAGGCTGGTGCAGGCAGGTTTATAGAGTGTGCTCAGTTACTCATGGCTTGGTTCTACAGTCACTTCCGATTGATTGATAGGATTGTTTGTCGGGTATTTTTTTAAGAACTACTCCCCGTTGAAAGATATAGTGGCCTCATCTAGGAAAGTGGATGTGCCGGAAGAGAATTGGATAGCATTACTTCAGAATCTTCAGTCGAAGGATGTTGAGTGGAGAGCTCCATGGATGGTTCCTGGAGAGATACTTTATCGATGCGGTAGCTTTGATTGGGTTCCCCTGTTGGGAATTTGGGGTGCCATTGGTTATGCCCCTTTGCTTGTGTTGAGGCAGCATGGATTGAGATAGTTCGTACTAGCAACTCATGGGTTAACTCAAAGTGAGTTTATATACTGAGGATCCAATTATAAGAAGAATGTTAATGAGGTTTCTAGCACTTGGAACAAGACTCGTCGATTGAAGGGAGTGACCATTAGTCCTGCTACGACCCCTGAATATGTCGAGTGGAGGAGTCGAAGGATTAACGACAATGTCCCTATAACAAAAATGGAGGAAGCTCGACCAATGGAGGAATATTTGCAAGCAATGCCCTCGGAGCTTGATATCATAAAGCAAGAATTTAAGAGAGAGAATTTGGAACTCGAAAAGAAGATAGAAAAGCTTGAGGAGGAGAAAATGTACCTGAGTCTAGATGTTGACATGCAAAAGAAAGAGGTTGAAAAAGTTAGGAAGGAAAAGAGGAAGGTTGAGGAAGATCGAGATGATTTAAAAGAGGAGTATAAGAAGGCACAAGTATCTTTAAAGCGAGTGGGGTTAGGAAGGTCTTCGGAACAGTGGCAGAAAGAAGTTCAAGAGGAGAAAGCTAGAGCTGAGTATTGGGAGAAGAAGTTTCAGGAGATGCGGTCGCAGAATTTGGCATTAGTGAAAGAGAATAAAGGGTTGAAGACTAAGGTAACTAAGCTTGGAAGATCCCTTCATTGGCACCGAAACCATAATCCTACGGTCGAGTTAGAGGAGCTAAAAAGTAAGGTTGAAGATTTGGAAGTGGCATTGCATAATGGTGAACTTCGGATTGAGCAGCTCGAGGTGCAAAAAGATTGTATAAAAGGAGAGCTCCATCAAGTTAAAAGTCAAGTCATGGATAGGGATTACATTATTGGGGAGGCTATAGCCCAGATCCGAGAGATTGCTGAATATGTTCGAGACTTAGCAGTACGAGCTGATGTGTTGAGTATGATGTATGAGTCAACGTCTGATAAAGGTCGAGAGTTAGCCCTTTTATTAGATAAAGTTAGAACTTTAGACATTAGGGCAAAGGCGTATATTGAATCCATTTATATGTAAAGATATTATTTTTCTAAATAAAGTTTTCTAAATGAGATTGAATCGAGATCGATGCCTTTTTGCGTTCATGCATTTGCATTACATCACATCATATGCATTCAAAGTTATAGAAAGACCCTAATCGGTTAAAGTTTACTTCTAAAGGTAGAAAAGAAAATTTGGAAATCACACATTCTTACGGCACCCGTACTAAAACTAAGAGTATGGATCAAAGGTTTGAGCAATTGCAAAAGGATATGCAAGACCAATTGCAAGAGCAGTTGGCCAAGATGCAAAATGACATGAGGGAACAAATGTTAGAGGCTTAGAGGAATATGATGGCTGAAATGGCTCAGCTTCTAAGGGCCACTGATAAAGGGAAGGCCCCCATGGCTATCACTGATGAGGAAGGTGAGAATCGTCCTCCGGGTTTTACTCTGCCTCATGTGCCACTGCAAACTGAAGCACCTCCTAGAAGACCATCTGTCACTGTGAGGCCTCAACATGGGCCAGTTGATGCTGGGATCCATATGAATTACCCAAATGGCTCGGGATTTAATTTGGGTGATAACCCTACTAATCCTCTCGTTCTTGATCTAGATATGGTGGAAAAGGAAGATTTGAAAGCTGAAGCTGCAAGGCAGTTAGATGAACACTGCAGATGGCTAGAAGAAAAATTCAAGACTTTAGATGGCGCCGGCAATCATCATGGGATTGATGCCAAAGACTTAAGTTTGGTCCCAGGCTTAGTGCTACCTCACAAATTCAAGATGCCAGAGTTTGAGAAGTACAATGGTACTACTTGCCCAGAAGCCCACATCACAATGTTTTGTAGAAGGATGACTGGGTACGTAAATAATGATCAGCTGTTGATCCATTGTTTTCAAGATAGTTTAGTGGGAGCGGCAGCCAGGTGGTATAATCAGTTGAGCCAGACTATAATAAATTCATGGAGGGATCTTGCGCAAGCCTTCATGCCGCAGTACAATCATGTGACTGACATGACCCCTGGTAGGATCACTCTGCAAAATATGGAGAAGAAGCCTAACAAGAATTTTAGGCAATATGCACAGAGGTGGAGAGAGGTAGCAATGCAGGTTCAACCACTACTGCTGAAGAAGGAGACTACCATGTTATTCATCAATACTCTGAAAGCTCTATTCATTACTCACATGATTGGAAGCACTACCAAAAGTTTTGCGGACATAGTTATGGTAGGAGAAACGATAGAGAATGCTGTAAGGGGTCGCAAAATTGAGGGGGAAGTGACCAAAAGATCGGCCCCAAGAAGAAAAGACAACAAGGTGAACAACACAAGTAGCTTCAACTCGAAGGCAGTTACAGTTAGTCAGTCCAAAGCGGCTACGGTTGGGCAGTAAAGTACTCAAAGATAGGAATCGAAATCAAGACAGAATTTGAAGAGGATACAATTCACACCTATCCCTATGACGTATCATGAGCTTTATCAAAGCTTATACGATGCACACGCCATTGTTCCATTTCACTTGAAACCGCTACAGCCACCGTACCCCAAGTGGTATGATACAAATGCTAAATGCGAATATCATGCGGGAATACTGGGGCACTCAATTGAAAATTTTACCGGATTCAAGAAAGCCGTAGAGAGGTTGATCAAGAACGGGGTTGTGAAATTTGATAGTACCCCAAATACTGAGAACCCTTTGCCAAACCATGACAATCAAGGAGTGAATGCCATTGGCGAAGCTAGTGAAAGAAGGATGAAGGAAAACGTTGTTAAGGTGAGGATACCTTTGAAGGTAGTTTGGAAAGAGATGGTGAAGAGAGGGATGATAACTTCTAGGAAAGAAAGAGAAAGAACGGGGAACTACTGTGAGTTCCATGGAAAAGAGGGTCATGAAACCCAAAATTGTGAATAATTCAGAGCCTTGGTGCAAGGCTTTATAGAAAATAAAGAGCTATAAATTTTTGAAGGTAGCTCTTATAAAAGAGAAATAAGTGCGCTGGAAGGTGAACAACAAGGAACTAGCCGACCAAGAATTATTATTTCCTTGCCGGGGAATAATAAGGTAGGGGCACAAACCAAGCCCAAGGTCGTCATCCATAAACCCACTCCTTTCCCTTACAAGGATGACAAGAGGGTGCCATGGAGTTATAACTGCAGTGTAACAGTAGCTGAGGAGGAGAGTATAGCCAGTGCGTCTAGGGCCATGCAAAATGAAGGTTCCCATACACGAAGTGGAAAGCGTTATGATAATGGGGTATTAGAATGGAGCCCACAAAAACAAAGGATGTTGATGTTGAGAAGAAGAAAGAGATCGAAATATCCATCAATGAACCAGTAAGGGAGGAAGAGGCTAAGGAATTCCTAAAGTTCCTTAAGCATAGTGAATATAGTGTGGTCGAGCAGTTGCGTAAGCAGCCAGCACGTATATCAGTATTAGCCTTACTTTTGAGTTCTGAGGTGCATCGGGATGCATTGTTGAAGGTATGTCACCCACGACATATCCGTTAACAAGTTAGACTGGTTGGTGAATAACATCAGTGCTGACAATTTCATCTACTTCAATAATGATGAAATTCCACCTGGGGGTATAGGGTCAACCAAGGCTTTGCACATCACTACTCGATACAAATGATACACGCTTCCAAGTGTACTCGTTGATAACGGGTCAGCTTTGAACGTCCTTCCATTATCCACATTGAACAGACTACCCATTGATAGCTCGTATATGAAAACATGTCACAATGTGGTAAGAGCCTTCGATGGAACTGAAAGGAAAGTAATGGGGCGAATTGACATCCCTTTAGAAATTGGGCCAAATACGTATGAAGTTGATTTCTTGGTGATGGATATCAAGCCCTCTTATAATTATTTATTGGGGAGACCATGGATACACTCGGCAGGAGCGGTGCCCTCCTCATTACATTAAAAATTGAAATTAGTGACAGATGGACGGTCTAATAACCATCAATGCGAAGGAGGATATTATAGAAACAGTCACTAGCAAGGCCTCTTATGTCGAGGCAAGTAAAGAGGCTATTGAGTGTTCTTTCCGCTCTTTAGAAATCATCAACGCAACCTTCATTCTGGAAGGAAGTGAGGCGCCGGTACCTAAAATGTCTAGAGCGACAAGGATGGCCCTACAAATGATGATAGGAAAAGGAGCATTGCCAGGAAAAGGATTAGGAAGACAGTTGCAAGGAGGGATTTAGATCCCAAAACTGATTGAGAAGAAGGATCACTTTGGTTTGGGCTTTAAGCCAGACCATAAGCACAAGAGGCAAGAGATTGAGAAGCGCCAAGCAAGAAGGAAGGCGCGTTTGAACGGAGGAGAAGTGGAGTGGGAACTGACGACATTTCCACCTATATTCGAATCCTTTAAGTTAGGAGGATTATTGATGGAAGAAAGTCATCAGATCAACGCTGTACACAATGAGGGATTGGAGCAAGGAGTTCTCGAGAGTATTCGCCCTTATGAACTAGGGAGTTCTCTGAACAATTAGACTGCGGAGGACCTTCCTGTAGTCTTTAGAAATTTTTTAGAGTAATTCTCAAAACATGTCTGTTACTCTAGGGCCTAGGAGTAATAAGATTATGTTTGTGAAAAGGCTATTGATCATTTATTGTTATTTTAATAAAGCATAATTATCAATTTGGACGAATATGATTTCTTTTTATCAATCAATATTTCGTTAAAATTTTTCTTTCATAGCATACAAACAGCCATTCTTTGATTCATTCATTCTTTGTATATTCTTTCATACCCCCACAGGTCTCTAGATATCAATGACATGAGCACTAATACTGTAACTCCTGATTTCTCTTGCGAACAAGACATGTGTTTAGAGGAACCTCAGGATTTTAAAAATGTTCAAGATTATGATGTGTCTCCTGATCTGTTAAGAATGGTGAAACAGGAGGAGAAACAAATTATTCCGCACGAGAAGGAGGCAATAGAAAATATAGCCCTAGAGGAAGGGAAAGAGTTGAAAATTGGAACACTGATTTTCGAGGACACAAGGCGTGGCTTGATTGAGTTGCTTCGAGAGTTCAAGGATATCTTCGCATGGTCCTATCAGGATATGCCCGGATCGAGTACCGACATTGTAGTACATCGTATTCCGATAAGACAGGATTGCAAACCAGTCTAGCAGAAGTTGCGGAGAATGCGGCCAGATATTGTTTTAAAAATAAAAGATGAGGTTAAGAAACAGTTCGATGCAGGATTCCTACAAGAGTTTAAGTACTCCGAATGGGTAGCTAATATTGTGCCGGTCCCTAAGAAGGATGGAAAGGTACGAATGTACGTTGACTACAGAGATCTGAATAAAGCTAGCCCAAAAGACAACTTTCTTTTGCCGCACATCGACACTTTGGTAGATAACACGGCAGGACATTCGTTGTTTTCCTTTATGGATGGTTTCTCGGTGTACAATCAGATAAAGATGCATCCAGAGGACATGGATAAAACTATCTTCATAACCTTGTGGGGCACCTTTTGCTGCAAAGTAATGCCGTTTGGACTGAAGAACGCAGGGGCAACCTACTAGCGGGCCATGGTGAACTTGTTCCACGATATGATGCATAGGGACATTGAGGTATATATTAATGACATGATTGCTAAATCTCGAACAGAGGAAAAGCATATTAAAGTTTTGAGAAGACTATTCTTGAGGTTAAGAAAGTTTCAGTTAAGGCTCAATTCGACAAAGTGCACTTTCGGAGCTAGATCGGGAAAACTATTGGGTTTCGTAGTCAGTGAAAAGGGAATAGAAGTTGACTCAGACAAAGTTAAAGCTATACGAGACTTGCCTCTACCACAAACTCAAAAAGAAGTTTGAGGATTCCTAGGAAGGTTGAATTACATCGCTCGGTTCATTTCACAACTGACCGAAAAATGTGATCCTATCTTTCGCCTCCTCAGAAAGCACAATCAAGGTACTTGGGATGAGGAATGCCAGAATGCTTTTGAAAAGGCCAAGCAATATTTGTTGAATGCTCTGGTATTATCTCCATCTAGCCTAGATAAACCGTTAATATTGTACTTGTCAGTGTTCAGTAATTCTATGGGATGTGTGCTTGGTCAGCATGACGAGTCAGAGAAAAAGGAGAAGGCAATCTATTATCTCAGTAAAAAATTCACTGACTGTGAAATGAGATATTCCCCAATTGAAAAGTTGTGTTGTGCACTGATTTGGACCACTCGGAGATTAAGACAGTACATGCTATACCATACCACTTGGCTCATCTCAAAGCTGGATCCATTGAAATACATGATGGAGTCAACGGCTCTAAATGGGAGAATGGCGAGATGGAAAATTTTACTTTCAGAGTTTGATATAGTCTACGTAAGTCAGAAGGCTATAAAAGGAAGTGCGATAGCTGACTTCTTGGCCAGTAGAGCTCTAGAGGATTATAAGCCATTGAACTTTGATTTTCCAAATGAGGAGTTAATGTGTATAGCAATGACTGAAGATTTTCCATAGAAGCTAAATTTTGATGGGGCTTCTAATGCAGTTGGAAATGGAATTGGGGCAGTCTTGGTATTCCCCAATGGCGATCATTACCCATTCATGTGCAAGTTAGACTTTAATTGCACGAATAATATGGCTGAGTATGAAGCATGTATCATGGGACTTCAAGCAGCCATAGAGCGAGGTATAAAAACCCTAGAAGTATATAGAGATTCTGCGTTGGTAATTTATCAGCTTAGAGGTGAATGGGAGACAAGGGACCCTAAATTGATCAATTATCGAAAGATATTTTGGGGTTACTTGAGGAGTTCGATGACATCACCTTCAATTATCTCCCACGAGATAAAAATCAGATGGCAGATGCTTTAGCAACCTTGGCCTCAATGATTGAGGCAAATAAAGAGGAAGAGGTGATACCAATTCAAATGAGTGTCTACGAGGCTCCTGCCAGCTGTTGTAACATTGAAGAAGAAGAAAAGGATGATAAACCTTGGTATCAGGATATTTTGCGATATGTAAGAGATCGTAAATATCCAGAACAGGCAACTGAAAATGACAAACGAACTTTGAGAAGGTTTGCTTGTGACTATGTCTTGGATGGGGATGTTTTGTACAAGAAAAGAAAAGACCAAGTACTTTTGAGATATGTCGATGCTGTGGAAGCTAAGCTAATTTTAGAAGAAGTTCATGAAAGGGTTTGTGAGACGCATGCAAATGGGTTCACGATGGCAAGGTAAATCATGAGGTTTGGCTATTATTGGGCCACCATAGAAGGGGACTGTATCAACTATGCTAAGAAATGCCATAAGTGTTAGATTTATGGGGACAAAATTCATGTGCCACCTTTACCTTTACATGTTATGACTTCTCCATGGCCCTTCTCCATGTGGGGCATAGATGTCATTGGACCAATATCGCCGAAAGCTTCGAATGGACATCGGTTTATCTTCGTAGTAATTGACTACTTTACAAAATGGGTAGAGGCCGCTTCTTATGCGAATGTTATTAAGTCAGCTGTGAGTCGATTCTTGAAGAAGGAGATTATTTGTCGGTATGGGATGCCTGAGAAGATCATATCCGACAATGCATTGAACTTGAACAACAAAATGACAGCAGAGGTTTGTGACCAGTTCAAGATCAAGCATCACAATTCTTCTCCCTATCATCCAAAAATGAACGGGGCAGTGGAGGCCGCCAACAAGAACATTAAGAAAATAGTGGGAAAGATGACTGAGACTTATAGAGATTGGCATGAGAAGTTACCGTTTGCACTCCTGGCCTATCGAACATCTGTCAGAACCTCTACTGGGGCAACCCCATTCTCGTTAGTTTATGGGATGGAAGTAGTGTTGCCTATTGAAGTAGAAATACCTTCTCTCCGAATTTTGACGGAGATAAGTTTAGATGAAACTGAATGGGTTCAATCCCAATATGAACAGTTAAACTTGATTGAAGAAAAGAGGCTGAGAGCCATCTGACATGGTCAGATGTATCAGAAACGTATGATGCGAGCTTATGATAAAAAGGTTCGTCCAAGGGAATTCCATGTGGGGGACCTTGTGCTAAAGAAGATCCTTCCCATTCAAAAGGACTTTAGAAGAAAATGGATGCCAAATTGGGAGGGGCCATACGTCGTGAAGAATGCTTTCTCTGGAGGAGCATTGATTTTGACAGAAATGGATGGGAAGAGTCTACCCAATCTAGTGAATTCAGACTCAGTCAAAAAGTACTTTGTCTAAAAGAGAGAAGAATCTAAGGTGAAAACCCGCAAAGGGCGCCTTGGATTTTCAAACAAAGAAAAATAAAAAAAAAAGAAAGAAAAGAAAATGGAGAGGCCAAGGTGAAAACCCGCAAAGGGCGCCTTGTGACCAAAGGGGTTTTGAGTTGAAAACCCGAAAGGGCAACTCAAATTTTGAAGGGCATACAGCAATCTTGCTATATTTGACTTAATAAAGAGTAAAGCACATTGTATATTGGGGCATCAGCAAAGTACTTTAGATCTTTTAAACACATGTTGAGCTCAAGAAAGATTTCATGGAGCTGGTGTATAGACGCTCAAGCGGTGATATCTAGAGCATCTAACTTCAATCCTGTTTACTATCTTTAGATTCTATTTCTTCTCAAAGATATGCTATCAGATTTATTTCCTTTGTATTTTTGACAATTCATTCAAATCCAATTGTTCTTAAAGATTTATTCATCTTCTATTATTCTTTAAGTATGTTGCATTGAAATAATGATAGATGAATTAAATATATTCACAAATGAAGTTTTGCGTATTACTTTGGAATTTCTAGATAATACAAGAAACTAAAACAAGACAATTGTTTGAGAAATTCACATAAGTAAGGAACGAAGGAACTCGAGGAATTTCTTTCTTCCAGTCCAAAAGGAAAATGGATAAAACCAACGATTCAATTCTCAGGAAAGATTATCTTGCAGACATCCTCAGTGGATCGTAGCGCTTGAGGAAGGTAATAGGCCTACAGGCTGAGCAAGGGTAATACTTTGAGAAAAGAAAGGACAAATGAAGAAATGAGTGATATGTCATGTTCACAACATTTTGCATCATAACATGTTTAATTAGGAATATTCGACTCACACCGATCATGGCATCCTAATTATCAGGCATAATCATTCTATAGGTTATCAAAGACGACGTGCCTTAAACCCCTAAGTAGTAGGGTAATAGGCCGCAGCATAGCAGATCTGACCTTCAGATGTTTATACTGAAGCAAGATCCGAGATGGTTTGGCATCCTTCTGCTTACAAGGAACAAATCAAAGACATAGCTGATTTGGCTTTCACGTGTTTGCGTTGAAGCAAATCTAAGATGATTTGGCATCTCTGTATTTTCAGAGAATAAATCGAAGTTTGGCGTCTCCATATTCGACGGAGGGCAGACACATAGCAGATCTAACCTTCAGATGTTTATACTGAAGTAGATCCAAGATGATTTATCATTCTTGTGTTTACAAAGAACAAATCGAGGACATAGCAGATTTGACTCTCAGATGTTCTCAAACAAATCTAAGATGATTTGGTATCCTTGTGTTTACAAGGAACAAATCAAAGACATAGCTGATTTGGCTTTCACGTGTTTACGTTGAAGCAAATCTAAGATGATTTGGCATCTCTGTATTGTCAGAGAACAAATCGAAGTTTGGCGTCTCCATATTCGACGGAGGGTAGACACATGGCCAGATCTAACCTTCAGATGTTTATACTGAAGTAGATCCAAGATGATTTGGCATTCTTGTGTTTACAAGGAACAAATCGAGGACATAGCAGATTTGACTCTCAGATGTTCTCAAACAGATCCAAGATGATTTGGTATCCTTGTGTTTACAAGGAATAAATCGAAGAAATAGCTGATTTGGCTTTTCACATGTTTACGTTGAAGCAAATCTAAGATGATTTGGCATCTCTGTATTGTCAGAGAACAAATCAAAGTTTTGGCGTCTTTGTGTTCAGCGGAGAGCAGATCGAAGATATCAACATGACAGTCATAAGTTTGCAAGCAGTAGATTGAAGATCATGATTTGATAAGACTGGTCAAATTTGGTCTTTCTAAATATTTGCTCAATTCCCGTTACACAGCAATGAGCAAAGAGGGGCAGCTGTAATAGCCCAAATTTGATCGGGCTTAAATGAACCAAAAGAAAATAAATAAATAAATATTTATTTAATAGTCCACAGTCTATTTACAGCCAAGGCCCGTTAAGCCCAAATATCTCAGACCTTTTAAACCCATAACCCAGCTAAAAACTAACCCAATATCCCATTTTAACTCAGCAGCCCATTTACAATCTAAAACCCTATGGCCCAATGATGATGTTTGGCCTGGTGCCCGATTAGTTTCAAGAAACCTAGGGTTTCCTGGGAAACCCTCACGCCGCAGCAAGCAACACGGCCCCATGTCACGTCGCAATCGGCGCATGAATCGCACCCCACCGCCGAAGATCGTGCCATTAACCTGCAAGAAAAGGAAAGAAGCAAGCAATCAACCAATAAGATCAAAATCAGAATCGGGGTTTACTTTTTTTGAGATTCATTTGTAAATAGTATAAATGAGTGTAAAAAAGTAGTAGAAAAGGATATATACGAAGACAGTGGTACGATTGATTACACAAACAGAAACACAAACAGTGTTTTTTTTTTCTTTTTTTGAAAGAAAGGTAATATTTGGTTTATTGTTATTTTTTTCATTTCTTTTTTAAATACATACAGAACAATATTTTTAAAGAATATTACTAAAATAAAGAGGGAAAGAGAGTTACCTTTGACGCGCTTAGAAAACGAAAGATTTTAAACTCTCCGACCGCCGTGTACGATGGCGCGTGTGGTGGCGCGTGTAGCTGTCGATCATCGGAGCTTACGCCAGACTCCGGGCTGAGGAGAAGAACCGAGAGAGAGTTTTAGAAAAAGGGCAGAGTTTAAATGAATTTGGGTGTAAAATTTTGTTTTTTATAATAGTATAAAACGGCACCGTTTTGGCTTAAAACAATAAGCCTTAAAATGATGCCGTTTAAAGCATATAACCCGCGTGTCGACCCGACCCGGCCAAGGGATCCGCGTGTTTTCTATTATTGGGATAATTGTCCAATTGGTCCCCCCGCATTTTTAATCTTTTTAATTTCATTTTATTTTTATTTTAATTTGGGCCCTAATCTTTTATATTTGTTTTAATTTAATCCCAACGGCCCTTAAAATCGGTTCCAGAGAACGATGTCGTCTTGGGATTCGGGTTTAATTACCCAATGAGTCCCTCGGCTTTTAGTTTGTGTTTTAATTAAATCTAAATTTTTTATTATTTTGCAAATTAACCCCAAATCTTAATTAAATTCGACTTTAATCTTTTCTAACTTAAATGCTTTATATATATATATGTATTTTAATATAGGTTACATAAAATGGTATATATTATTTATTAGATTATTATACATTTTTTAAAAATATATTTATATTTTATATTTTATTATATATACATAATACTTATTCTATTATTTTTATAGGTTATACATTATACATTATTTATTTTCCTATATTTTTATATGAAAAATACTTATTATATTATTATTATATCCCTTGTCATATTATATTTCATCATATTCTATTTATATATTTTTTATTACATATTATATTTTACTATATATTATAATATTTTTCTTTTATATATATTATATTATATTTCCTTATATTACCTTTATTTTATTATAAAGTATATATTATATTATTTTATTAGTTATATACATCTTTAAAGTTTTATAAATAAATGTAATATTAGTATTTAGTACATTTTTGTGTATAAATATTATATTTTATAATATAACTTATATGTAGGTATCATTATTTTAAAAAGGGATTCTCTTTTATCATTTTTATATTATACTTTTAAATGTCTTACTCCTATTTATTTTTATTTTATACATTTTACTTATTTATCTTTGTATTTTTTCTTATTTTGATATTGTTTAGTTGATTAAATCGTACATATCATTTATAATGTTATTTTATAATTATTGTTAAAAGTCGTATTTTAGAATTGACATGTATGTGGGTATTATTTTAGGCATGTTTATGTTAAATTGTATGCTATGCACTGATTTTTTTCGTGTTTATTGATTTATTAAAATGTATATAGAGTTATATCTTATAAGTTTATATGCTTACTTATTCATTTTTTAATGTATATCGTATATTCTTTTTTGTATGTATGTTTTACTTGTTTTTAATTTGCTATGTTCGTTGTTTAAAATTTGTTTAAATTCATGCTTTTACTTACCTATTATGATAAATATGTTATATTGTATGTTATTCCGTAATGTAAATATGCTCCTTCATGCATCAATTTTAAAAACGAGACTCTAAAGTTTTCAAAAAATAAAGGCAATGCTTAATGTTTGGAAATTTCGAGAGAAGTAGTGCCCTAACTTATTGGGTTGCAACTTTTCTTGTTAAGTTCAAATAATTAAGCACCCTTTTAAGTTTTTTAAAGTTTTCAAAGTACAAGCAACTGTCTCGAAATTTCAAGACGTTGTGTCCTAACTTCTTGGATATGGCGCTTTGTTGTTTTGAGATAGGGATTTCCAAAAGGCTAACTTAGTATCAAATATCTTAAAAATATTGTGTCCTAACTTATTGGATGTAATATTTTGATTCATTTGATACAAGTGAACCATAATTTTTAAAATAAAAAATATTAAAAAAGGATTGCATCATAAAATTTTCAAATTACCGACATTAAAGACATTTTGATAATCAATTAGGTACCAATTTTTGGGCGTTACGAGGGTGCTAACCCTTCCTCGTACGTAACCGACTCCCTAATCCGTTTTCTTGATTTTCGTAGACCAAAATTATTGTTTTAAAATAAAACATTTTATAAGGTGATCCAATCACACTTAAAAAAGATTGGTGGCGACTCCCGTTTTCGTTTTTCTTAAAGTCGTTCCCCATTTTCCAAAACACGATTTTAAAATGGGCTCGACATATTTCAATAGATGATTTTTGGTGGAGTGGCAAGATTTTTTATAAATTGTTTTTGGTTTTGTGTTACATTTCCAAATAATGTTTTAGTTGTTTAATTTGAAAATTATATAAAAGTATGGAAATATGAAAATATCTTTATAATAATATTAATTACTCTTTAAAAGTAAGGTTATTTTGGTAATTTCATTGTTAAGTTAGTATCAAGTTAATTCGTGATACCAACTCAGTTAACCATTTTACATATAACTAAAAATCTTATCACATGCATATGTGTGTGAAAACCACAAATTTAAAATACAAGTGTTGGGTACAGGGTCAAGACACAATGCACTCCTAAGGGAAGACAGGGGTTCGAGTCTTGGAGACAAAATTGTTGGGAAGGGCAACCCTGAACCCCAAACATGGATTGTAAAACATATATGAAAAATACCAAAAGAAAATATAACAAATGACGAAACTTATGCTTTAAAACTAAGTAACAATAACACATGAAATATGTACGTTATTAAAATAAAAATTTTATATTAAATTGTTTATCATGATATTGTCATCGATTTTGAACTGGTGTTGAGTTAACTTATGACACCAACTTGATTAAATATATTATTAATATATACAATTGATAAAGGTAATAGAGTGTGCATAATAAAATCAAAATGTATAAGAATATTAAAATAAAGTTTTAATTGAGTGGTAAATTAAAGGTTTTTTCGATGTAAGTGGTGTAGGTTTGAAACTCACTATATGTATATATTATTTTTTTAAAGTGAAAAGACTAAAACACCTTCGAATAATATTACTTATTTTAATTATAAAAGGGCATTCCTGTAATTTTCTATCTAAATTGTTGCTCGATTGACTTGTAATACTACTCAATCAAAAGTTTAAATAATAGTATAGATATAGATATTAAAAATATATAACTAATTATTATATTTGATATTTAAAATCTCTTTCATAAAATGATAGAATTGGTGTGAATATAGGCGTTGTTTCATAAATGTAGACTTTTATTCGTTAAATTTCGGTTATGTGGCATGTATATAGGCATTGTTTTGTTAGCATAAAATGATAGAATTGGTGTGAATTGAAATAATGTTAATGTTGTGGATGTTAGGTTAACATGAATTTGTGTTTGGTTAATAAGTTGTGGTATGTTAATGATATCTATAAATTGCATAAATTAATATGTTTTGGTATGGATATGAATGACTTTGAGTGAATTATAAGCATGTTCGTAACATTTGAGTTTGAAAGGATGAAATTGGAAATGATGCCAAATTATGGCATATTGGTTTGTTTGATTTGAGGAATGGTTAAGTGAATGTTCACTATATATCTTGAATTGGTTTGTGTAGGTTTTACATGTACATTTAGACTTCAAATGAACTTGTTTGAGTATGGGCATGAAAAGAGGACCAAAATAGAACATTTTTGATATATTTGGTACTAGGTATCAATATTCTGGATATAGGTATCGGTACTTAGTATATTTGAAATAGTTTTTCAACAAATAGAATGCCATTTTGGTATTGATACCAGACTAAAGTATCGATACTTATAAGAAAATATCAATACCTTGAGTCAAGTATCAATACCATTTAAATTTAAATTGATTTTTTGAACTTCGAAGCTTAAAATGGTATCAGTACCTAGTAAGGGTATCAATACCTATTCTATATCTTTGAAAAGTTTTCAAATTGGTTCTATTTCATGTTCAGTTTAAAAATTGAACTTTCGTAAGTTTGACTGAGTCTCGGAAAAAGGTGATTAACAAATAATGATTGTGTTTATAAGATGTTCGAATGTTTGAATGATTTATTTACAATGTTTTCGATAGTAGTTGCTTCAACAACGGATGTAGCATCCCGAAACTTGGACCCGACGATCAGATTAGGGAAGAGATTTTACATTTTCCTCCCTTATTGTATACTACATCAACACAAATATATAGTTTATTATTTTCAAAGTTAATACATTTATATATAGTAAGTATGAGTATAGATATAAATAAATAGATAATATAGTATATAGATAGAGATAGATATCTTTATCATTATGAATTAAGTTCCTCGATATTAAGTGTTACAAGCCCAATTTGCCCAGCCCATTTTATAACCCCTAAACCCAATTACAAATAAACCCAAACCCTAGCCCAAACCAACAATAAAAAAAGAAAAGAAGAAAAACCTAGCCACACTTGTCCCATCGCCCCATACCGTCTGCCTCCACCAACTACTCTGTCAGCGTCGTTGACCCCTAGCCTGCAAACAAATGAAAGAAAAAGGGAGAGAATGGAAACAACAACATGCAAAGGCAGATAACAGAAGCAAAAAAAGATAATATCATGTATTCGGCTATATATAGCCAAGGAAAAAATGTAACCTTTTTTTTACGCATACTAAAAGATAAAAAAGGAGGAATCAAAATATTTCAAAAAAAAAAGGTTATTTCTTCATTCTATTAATCGATTATTTTCATCTCACAAGTGGATTTAACACACACACACGCACAATACATACAGATATATTCGAAAAAGGAAAGGATATCGTTACCTTTTCAGAGTTCGAAGAAGTCAGGAGCCGAATGTTTTCCATGGCTCGATCCGATCTCTTAAGGGGTTTTTTGCTCGTTTAAAACTCGAATCCGGAGCGAGGGGGACAAGGGAAACCGATTTGGGGTCACTTTCGCACCTCTGGCCGCCGTGCACGGCGGATGCCGGTGATAGATGGGCATCAATCCGGCGACTGAAAATCGCCCAGGCCGGAGGGACTCATCTCTCTCTTTCTTTTTTTCCTTTTGCACTGATGAAATGATAATTTTACAAAAAAATTTTGCTTTTATAGCCCCCTGGTACGGCGTTGTTTTGGGGCAAATATTCAATACCCAAAACGGCGTCGTTTAATCGCTCGACCCGAATTTCGACCCAAAAAATCGGCTAGGATCCGCGTGTTTTGGACTGAGGGTCTATTTGCGCCCTCAGTCCCTCCGCTTTTGAGGCTGGTTTTAATGTGGTCCTTTTTACTTTTATTTCTTTTTAATTTCACCCCTGAAATTTCTTTACTATTTTATTTTGGTCCCTGATCGAGCGGTGCGTTTTGAGTGGATGGGTTTATTACCCATTTGGTCATCCTTGGTTTTTCACGCATTCGCCTGGGTCCCTATTTTAATCCCAGTAGTTTATTTTATTTGTAAATCATCCTCCTTATTTTAATTTGATTTCAATTAGGTTTTATTTAGATTCATTTTTACAGTTTTCTTTATTATTCGTGTTTATTTATTGATATTGATTGTATCATTTGCATCACTTTGTTTATTTATTCGTTGCAGTCTGATTAATTGTAATTTCACCTTTTATATATTATTTTATGTTTTATGCATTATATATATATATATATACCTTAAAAATAAAATTAACTTTGTTCTATATATTATTAGCACTATATTATTCATACATATAACCCTTTTTATATATTTTAAATATATATACTTGTTGATTAAAAGGAAATCACATGTTTTGTACCTTATTTAAATTATTATTATACGTATACGTAAACATTGGTGCATATATTGAATCTATATACATCACTAAACTCATGTATATTATACCTATAGTTCTCTTTGTATATATAAATATGTTTCTAAGTCCATTATATAACTTATGATAAAACTAATTTAATTTTGCATGCATATTTCTTTTATATATATATATATATATATATATATATATAATTTGTAAATCTAATATGTTCTTAAAATTATTATATACTTTTATTATCTTTGCATTTTTTTTATTCTCCTTTATTATATATAAGTTGTCAATTTTAAACCGATATTCTTTAACACTTCATATATTATTCGATTTAAATATTCATTCTATAACATATATTTTAATGGTCACATGTATACCTTTAGTTTGTTTCTGCAAAAAGTTTCAAGTTTAACAATTCATATAATATATATATTATGTGTTTATCCTTTTAAATTTGTCTTATATATATACATATTGTTCTTTAACTTTCATTTTGTTTTGCATTTTTGCATTTGATTGTGTTATATTAGGTTATGTATATTATTGTGGTATATTATTTTCGTTTTGTATTACCATCATATTGATTATTCTTCATTCATGCTTAGGAAATTGATAATATTTTTAGATTGGTTGAATTTGATTGTTTATCTTGTTAGTTGATTAAATGAATTATATTATCTCCTTTCATCCATCATAGTATCTCATACATGTATATTATCCCATGTTTTTATTTCCTTTCCGATTTACAAATATCACTTTATAATTTCTAACTCTTTAAAACTAATTATTCCATTTTATTTCAAGTCAAATTAGTGCATTTCAAGCTGGTTTTATAATTATTTGTTTAAAAATTCCTTAAAACGAAGGCAATGTTCGATGTTTGGCAATTCGGGGAATCGTGCCCTACCGTGCTGGGTTGCAATTTCCTGTTTGCTCGAAACGACTGAATATTCCTTTGGTATTTCACTCATGTCTTTAAAAATTCTTTAAAACGAAGGAAATGTTCGATGTTTGGCAATTCGGGGAATTGTGCCCTATCGTGCTGGGTTGCAATTTTTCTTTTGTTCAAAATAATCGAACGTCCCTTTTAAATTTCACTCGTATTTTCTAAATTCTGAAACAAGGCAATGTTTGATAGTTGGAAATTCGGGGAATCGTGCTCTATCGTGCTGGGTTTCGATTTCTCGTTTGTTCAAAACAATCGAATATTCCTTTAGAATTTCATTCGTATTCTTTAAATTCTAAAACAAAGCAATGTTCAATGTTTGGAAGTTCGAGGAATCATGCCCAATCGTGCTGGGTTTTGATTTTTCGTTGGACTAAATAATTGAACATCCTTTGTAATTTTCAATGTATAAACTTTTGAAAATCAAAATTTACCGTGTTTTCGAGGGTATAAAGGATCGTGTCCTATTGTGCTGGATGTGATGCTGTGTTCCTCTGAACAAGAGAATTTTGACAACCAACTTGAGCTATTCAAATGTTTTTAAGGAACCATATTTCAAAAATAACCTCAAATCTCCGACATAAGGACGGTACTTAATCAATTTGGTACCAATTTTGGGCGTGGTGAGGGTGCTAATCCTTCATCATATGTAACCGGCTCCCGAACTTGTTTTCTCGATTTTCGTAGACCAAAATCGTTGTTTTAGTAAAACAAAACGTTTTAAAACAATTAAATTATGAGGTGGTCTGATCACACCTAATAAAAGATCGGTGGCGACTCCACGTTCAGTTTTTAAAAAAGTCGATCCCCATTTTCGAAAAGATCGTTTCGACATTAAATATTAAATTAAGACATATTTAATTACTAATTTATTTTCCTATGTTTAATGTATTATTTTCTTTGAATTTAAAAATAGTTTAACAACTACATTTTAATTTACATACTAATTTTTGAGGTAAAAAATACCTTTACATACTAATCACTTATATATATACTATAGCAATTTAAAGTTACAATTAAATTAAGTATTCCAATACGGCACAGTTAAGAAACTACCATTTGGGACACGATTTAATTATCACATGTCTTTATTGACTAAAGTTTAAAATGAATATTATTCCAAACTAATTTCCTTATAAAATTATATCAACATTGAATATCCATTCATATAACAAAAATTGTATATATAAATAATCTTTGCTATAATTGATTTAGTCATAGATTACGAAAAAAATATAAATATGTATTTTAATCTTTTTTCTCAATAGTAAGTCCTTTTTTAATGTCCAACATTTAAAAATATAAATATGTACTTTAAGCCTGTAAAATTTAAATTTTACACATTCATTCATGCACTTATTTTTTTAATTATTGAAAGATGAATTTAATATATAATATGTATCAAATATTTCTTTCTTTAATAAAAAAATGAAAAAGATATTAAAGTTATTATTGAAATCATACGTTTTAAATATTAATTTTTTGATCTTAATTTATATTGTATCATCGTTATAAAAAATAAATATTTATATTACTTTTACTTTTAATTTTTTCAATAATATTATTTATCAAACGTTATAAATTTTATACCAATTTTTAATAATTTAATATAATATATTTTAATTAATATACACAATCAATCCTTAATAAATATAAATAAATTTTAATCAAATAAATAAATAAATTGAGATTAACATTTTCTTTTTCCTTTTTTATCGTTTACTAAGCAAGCCTTTCTTTTTCATTACAAATTTACCGCTCAAGGGGGAAAACTTAATAAAATTCCATGGGAGATTCAAACTTAAATTATATAATTCAAAATGAGTCGAATTTAGACAAAATGTGAAGCAATGTAGAATTTAAAGAAACAAATAGTTAAGAAATGGGCAAACAAATGTAGAATTTAAAGAGAAAATAAAGGTTGGGTAAAAGTCCAAAATGGATGTAGCAAAAGTGGCCCGTGATTATGCTTTGTTTCCTCTTTTAATATTGTAGCCGAAAACATTTTATTTCATTTTATTGTTCTTTCTTCTCTCTTAAGCAAACAAATCTGGCCTTTTGGTTTTCAAAACCAACCATCCCCGCTGAATTTGCAGTTTTCATTTGGTACCACCCACACTTTGCCTGTTTCTCAATCAAATTAGAAAGGATCCACACACACACAAATTACTCATTGATTAAGTTATAGAAATAATTATACTTATTGGTCCATAATACTTGAAATAATTAATTAAACTAAACTAAATATAAATTTTATAAGGTGAAACTCAAATCTCCATATATATTAAACAATCTCCACCATTGTTAAAACCTCATTCATCACACTTCATTTCTTTTTATTTTAATATAACTTAATCAAAATGACTAGATTTTTAATAACAAATAAATAAATAAAACTTGGAAGTAAACATTATAGATTTCTAACCAGAAATATTTTACTAAAAAATTTTGACATTTATAAAATTGTGTGACGAGGAATAATGTGGTAAACAGTAGTAATTTCTACATAAAATCATACTTAAAACAGTGCGTGAGTCATGAATGTTGATGTTTAACACTAGTAAAGTCGACTGAAAGTGACTCTTCATGGCTGGCTTTGGACATGAGGAGAAAGAGTCCAGAAAAGACAACAATATGAAAACAAATCAAAATGATCCATCATCACTATTTTTCCTAAACGTATCTCAAATGATGTTCATATATTAAAAAATAAATTTCCTATGAAGTGCCAAATTATTGGTAGAATATCAGTGCTTTGTGTGATGAGCTCCCACAATTGAAACCAAAACTGTAAAAGGTAGTGTTAGAAAGTGCTTTTCCTAATATTTTCCCACCATTTCTTTTATAACTTACTAATTATTATAAATTATTTAAGAATATAAAGATTGAGAAATAAACTTCAATTTTATATTAAATTATATGCCTCAACTGTTTATAAATATTTTCATATGTAACCAATATGTAAAGTTACTCATGATTTACTGTCATTCAATATAATTTACTCAATTATTTAAATTTAAATTTCATATTAAAAGACCCAAACGTAAACTAATTTAAACCCAAAAGCAAACCAAATTAATTCAAATTAACCCAAAATAGTCTTTAAAAAAGTTCAAAAGTTCAAAATATTCTAATAAAAGTAGATTCAATTCAACCTTAGCTCCCCTCATCTCATTGTAAAGGTTGATAGCAGATGGCATCTCAAGTTTCCACGTCTATCTTTGTCAGCATTCACTTTTGAAAATTGATTAATTATACACGCTAGACCAGGGAAAATGATATAATTAGGTTAGTTGTAGATTATGACTTATACTTACCTATTGTTAATTTAATCCTCTCTAATAAACTAATATTGATTTTAAAAAAAAAAAACCAATATTCAATAAAAACCTCAAGACCTTGAAAAGATAAAACAAAGTGAAAATAATTTGGGGTACAATTATATCCAAACCAATAGATTTACCTCATCAACTCTTGGTTAAAGCTTTCATTTTCACCCAAATTCTCCAATCTATTAGCATTGACAATACCAACAATAGGACACTTAACACAATCAAAGTAGTTCGCTTCAATCAAATCGCCTTTGCCAAGGTACGAGCTACTTTATTAGCGTTCCTACAAATCCAATAGATAGATAAAGAATGAAAACCTGAATCAATATGATGACAATCCAATTAATAAAATCTCAGAGTCAGAAACATCCAAACCACCAATAGTGAGAGGTTGCCATAGCCTTTGGTTGTCAATTTAAAAAATAATGTCATTCATATGGCATGACCGAAGCCAAGATAAAGTCTCATGAGCTGCCAAGATTTCCACCATGAAAAGGCCAACCTTACTTTTTCATAAAATTGAAGATACATCACACAAAATCACCTTCCTAATTATGCACAATCACGCCCCATCCCATATGCTCACTGTCAACAAAAATAACACCATCAAAATTGCATTTGAGCATACCTCTAGTGGCCGTCTCCAACAATCACTACCACCCTCTCCTAACTATCATTTGAGATTCATGAACAAACCTTACCCCTAACCATCTATAACACCCCATACCCGACCTGATCGCCGAGTCCGAGCGACGAGATGCTATAACTATTGACGGAGTAAAGTTCAAATTGTTATGCAAAATTGAATCATTCAAACATGTATAAATAGCATTCATATACATAATATATTACACGATTACTTTTGGGTCCCACTCGAGCTTACGATAGCTTTTTTGTTAACCCAAGCTTGAATTAGGACTAAATTGTAAGGTTTGAAAACATTTGGGTTGACGTCGCCATTTCAGTATGTTACGTCTCAACTTCATACATACCAACGTCGCAACAACATTATGTTTCAGCAGAACATTACGACATTAAGAGTTGGTGGTTATGACAAGGAACCTATTTTTAGCAAAAACACCATT
Source organism: Gossypium anomalum (assembly GCA_025698475.1). Taxonomy (NCBI): domain Eukaryota; kingdom Viridiplantae; phylum Streptophyta; class Magnoliopsida; order Malvales; family Malvaceae; genus Gossypium; species Gossypium anomalum. The sequence continues at coordinate 91,482,507 of CM046965.1, forward strand.
TGGTTCCCATTCAATAAGGTGCAATAATACCTAAATGGTTAATACAACCTTTTACCATAAAAAAAAAACTTAAATCCATACCATTTCATGCCAAACAAATCACCTAAGCATTCCAATCCTACCCAAATCAAACAAAAACTCAACCTAATCAACCATTAAATTTCAAAATCCAACTATTAAAACCTTTTTACATATGAAATTTTCATATCAACTTTACATTCTTAAAGCATACCATTTACCCATTCAATTATGCTTCATCTACCATTTTAGGAGTAAACAATGTCGTGGTCTTAACTTGAATTAGGCATACATACTCTGAGTTAAGCATCATAATCCATATTAACTTACCTTTTTAATACATTAACCATTCTAGCTACTTCAAATAATACAATTTCAACCTCAACAAGTCAAATCGTTCAAGAGTACATTTACCATTTTCATAGCATCAACATGAACGAATATGCATCCACAAATTTTGTACAATGCTAAACATTCAACTCAATCATCCCCAAATTTACCAAATAGTAAACAATTTCAAAATGCCAAAGTACACACTAAGACCTTTATATACATGCCACAACCTTAAAATCAAAATAATTGTATAACTACCGATTTGGTGATAATGTGAGCTTCGATACGATCTAACTTGGCAAGTTCCGCAAGGTGATAATCTACAAGGGAAAGAAAACAACTAAGGTAAGCATTAAGAATGCTTAGTAAGTTCAAAAGGGAAACTACTATATTTACCTTATTTACACCTAAGTATTATAGCTACATTAGTTTGGCATAGTGTTGGCTAGATCATAGTACTTTACAACATTCACAAGGTGAGCATATATCTATTTATACATATTCATGAACATTATAAGCAACTCAAATTATATATAAAGGTTCATATAACCTATCACAAAACATGTTCAACCAACAATTTATAAGTATAAAATAAGCATTCATTATCCATTTACAGTCACATCTCCTATCATCAATACATAATTATATAACTTGTGTATTTGAATCATTTTCAATGGAATTTTCAATTTATTATCAAGTACATTTCATCATGTTTTTAATTTTTTGATTTCATTTATATGGAACCCTAGTAAACGGATTCAGATACACGGGTAAACTACACCACACCAGGGTACCAAAGTGCAAAGCCCATAGGCATCATATGCATGTTCAAATGCTAATACATCCCTCCACCACACCAGGGTCTTCGTAAAGACAGATAAAACTCGATGATCTACAAAAAATGCTGGATCTCAATATAACCCTGTGACAATCTCCATATAATCACATATCTTGTACAAGTGCACATAAGACCCTATTGGCGTACCAATTGTATCCTAACCCTTTACTAAGTATCACATATCCTTGTAATTATCCATTTTTCATATCGTACCTTGTACATGATCACACATTTCATTTGCATGCCTATATTAAATTAAACATTCACATTTGAATTTTGTATTAATACATAACAATCAATTTTCACTTAACATTTTAATTCGGTCCAATTTTAGTCTTTCATGCCAATTCACAAATACCCATATCACATTCAAACAAATATTTATATATATGAAATCAAACATAAAATAGTAAGCCCCATATGAACTTACTTGTTCAAATTGTGAAAAGAGTGATATTTCAAGGACTAATTTGAAACTTTAGATTTTCCCCTATTAGCTCCACTTAAATTCGAATTTTGATCTATACAATTATTTTATACAACCAATCAATACCAAACATTTTCATATTATGCCATGATATGAATGAACCTATATGAACTCATTTTTCAATATCTTTAAAATTTTACATTTTATTCAATTTAGTCTTTAAACTCGAAACAATTATAACTTCTAATTCCTAGCTTCGGATTAAAATTCGATTTCACATACATTAATTAGGGACACTCTAATTCCTATCCCTATCAAGATTTCATAATGATTTTTTATTTTATTCAATTTGGTCCCTAATGTATGAAACTAACAATTAAACTTTACAATTTAGTCATTTTCATATTATAAGATTAAAATCTATCAATTTCAAGCCTAACTCTTCAAGATATCAACAATGAAAACTTTCTAAAACTTTAACAATTTCAAATTTTGGTATATGGGTTAGATAAATTAAGCTTCCGTGACCTCAAATCTATAAAAATTTCATGAAAATGACTTGAATACGCTTACAAGTTAAGGGTCAAATGTGTAAGCTTCAAAAATGACTTCTCCCTTAAGTATTTCTATGTTGTACTGTTGAAGGACAAAGAAGATGATTAGATTTCCACTAAAATATGATTTATATACCATGGTTTAACTTAATTAACTTTAATTAATTAACTTAATCTTTAATTATTTTACCTTAATCACCATTAACCCAAATTAATGGAAAAAAAGACATCACCATCCACTATACTGTGACATAAAATGGTTTATTTACCATTTTAGACCATTGGTTAATTACTATTTGAGTCCTCAAGCCTTTTGACAATTAAAACCTGTAGCGATCAAATTTTTACAATTTAGTCCCTAAGCCTTACTTAACTATTAATCGATAAATTGATCAACCAAGCATCAATAAAATTTTTTATTAACCCTGTAAATATTTATATTTAATATTTATAAAATTAGGGTTCCAAAATCGCATTTATCGATACCACTAAAAATTAAGTTGTTACACCATCCTTGTAGAAACTCATCCACATGATACACAAGTTGATTCACGGTCATGGTTTTCTGCATCCAAACCAACATGTTTCTACAGAACCAAATACCCCATAACACACTAAGAGCCTCACATCCTTTGTTCGTATTGTGGCCTGATAAGAAAATGAGAAACAAACTCCTCCACCAAACCAAAAGACGACACAATACCCATTTTTTCCATACAACAACAACAAACGAGTAATGGATGAAAACATGATCTAAATCCTCCTCGGCTTGTTGAAATCTATGAAAAGCATTATCAATACCCATCTCATGTGTAAGAATATTACTTTTAATAGGAACAAAACCATATAGTAATTGCCAAAGAAATTCCTTAATCTCAGGAGGCAAAACTTCATTCTAAAGGGCTTACCAATGACCCTCAACATGATAATAGGCAATATTAGTTAGCAAATGAAGAGCCACTTGATATCCAAACCTCACAGAATAACAACCATTAGGGGGAAAATGCCATATGTACCAATCATTTAAAGGAAACCAACTAAATAGACATACTTAGAACCCGACTCACATCATACAGTGCAAGAAGCCTTTCTACAATATCTATGTCCCATAAAACCCCATTAGGATGAAATAAATCACAAACTTTAGATGAGCACACCCCTCAATTGGGAAATATCCACATAAAAATTATCATCATTATTAATCTAATTATCATTAAAAACATTAACTTCACTCTTTTTTTCCAATCTGTCATCTAATACTTTTTAAAAGCAAAGCTTTTACCTTATGAATACTCTTCCAAATAAAAGAAGGATTATTACCTTTCGACTATTCAAGAAAACCGCCGTTTGAGAAATATCTAGCTTTGAAAATACTACACGAAAGAGACTTAGGCAAAGTAATGAATCTCCACCATTGCTTATGAAGAAGAGTCAAATTAAACTGAAATAAATGATGGAAACCCATACAACCAAACTCCTTAGGGGTACAGAGCTTATCCCAAGAAGCACAATGAGTTCTCTTACAGTCACCATCAGAACCCTACTAAAAGGAATTTATCATTTTCTGTAGGTTATAACATGAGTTATAGGGAAGAAAAAAAAAACATTGATGCTATTTAATAGAATTGCTTGAACAATCTTCTTGATCACTACTTCTTCATTGCCCTTAAGAGAAAATGATTCTTCCAACTAAGAATTCGTTTACTTAAGTGCTCTTTAATAAAAGTGAAAACTTACTTTTTTCGGCCAATAAGAGAAGAAAAACCCAAATATCTACCATTATTAATGGGTACAGTAACACCAAGAACATTACAGACAATTTGCCTAACTTGTTGTTTAATGTTAAAACTGAACATAATCCCCGATTTTATAAAATTAATTATCTAACCAGAAGCTTCGTCATACTAATGAAGAACCTCTTTAACCTTATCATTCTTAAACTCGCAAGCATGAAATAATAGAACACTACGATCTGCAAACAAAAAATGTAGGATCATTAGACTTCTTGACAAACAACAAGCCTATGTAAGCAACCACTTATCTCTGCATTTTGCAACAAATAACTTAACCCATCAGTACATAAAATGAACGGATATGAATAAAGCAGATCTCCTTGACGAAAACCCCTTTGAGGAGTAATAGAACCAAGCTTACTACCATAAAAAAAGATTACATAGCTCACCGGTGAGATACAAAGAATCATCAAGTCCACTTAATGACTATGAAAACTCATGCGATCCATTAAAAAACTTAAAAACAACCAGTCAACTCTATCATAGGCCTTACTAATATCAATTTTTAGCAACTTCACCAATAGAGCCTCGACTTCTTCATATGATGGATAAGTTCAAACGCCACCATAACGTTGTCAATAATAAATCGTCCTGGAAAAAAAGTGGATTGAGACTATAAAATAATGTTGGGCAGAAGAAATTTCAACCAATTAGCTAATACTTTTGACACAAGCTTATACACAATGCTACATAAGGCACTAAGTCTGAGATCCCATATGGAAGTAGGTTCTTACTTCTTCAAAATCAACACAATGATGGTATTGTTAATAATTGAAAGAAACTTACCATGATTAAGCCAATCACAACACTATTTAAATACTTCCTCGCCTACAATATACCAACACTTCTAATAGAAAACAACATTCAACCTATCAAGCCCTGGCACTTTATCAGGATGCATCTCAAACAAAGCCCTCTTAAAATCCTCCGGTTTGAACGATGCAATTAAAGTAAAATTATCACTTGATTTGCCATAATTTGATATGGCAAATTAGGCTTTCTTGGTATGCTTAAAAAGCTTGTTTTCAATAAAAGTAGTGTTATTTGCGTAGTTTTTCATAGTTTTTAGATCTTTAATTTAATAAGTGTAAAAAGCCTTTTTTTACTTATTTTGACACCTAAATTGACCAATGGTGTCATAGGGAGACCTAACCTATGATTGAGTGTTGTAGGGATGCGTTGGAGGTCAGAATCAACCAAGAACCTCACCAAAGGAGAGGGTATCGTGATATCTTACCCTTAAGATTGTAATACCTCTAACAAGCCCCAAAGATGAAGACTACTTACCCAAAGAACACCCCAAGCCAAGCTTGCCAATGGTATCATGATATCCTGTCCCACGGTATCACGATACCCATATCGTGAGGGGACAAAAATTTACGCCAAGGCTAGTCTATGTCCAACGAACAGATCATTGAAGGCTCATTCAATGGCTTTTTTGGCACAAAGAAGGTTAAATTTTTGCTACTAAAAATAATCGAATTTGACTGAAGAGAGATGATACATGCTTAAGCTTAGTTTTAGATAGTTTCTCTTAGGTTTTCTTTCGTTTTTTTCTTTTCATTTTTCTAGTGTTCTTATTTTTCTTCACCTTCTATAGTTGTAGTGTTTATTCTTCTGCACTTTACTTCTTGTTCTTATTGCTTTTGTAGTTAGTTAAGTTAGTTAACATTATAACATAGGTTAATTTGCAACTTTAGTCCTTTTTTTACTTGTAATGACATTTCAATCTTTTAGTTTAATGTATTTTAGTTTCCTTTAGTTTAATCTGTTAAAAACTTTACCTTTAGTGTTTCTTAGCTTTTATTTTACCATCGAATGTTCAGCTTTACTTTTCTTTCAAGTTTTATACCAACTTTTATCTTTTTCTCAAGTTTATTTTCATTGTTGCAATGGTTTCTTTTCTCAAGTTTATTTTCATTGTTGCAATGGTTTCTTCTTTTATGTTCGTTAGCTTATTTTTTCATATGGGTAACTAAACCTTTAGGAGGTTAGTTGATGGAGATGTGATAAACTGATTTTTGGATGAGGGACCAAATTGTAATAAATTGGACTAATTTCAAGGAACCTAAAAACTTAGGATTGATGACCTTAAAGGAAAATTTAGGCAAGTGAGACCGAGAGGAGATCTTATTGAGCACTAATTCGTTAATCCCGGGTTAACTGATGAAATCGAGAGATAAATTAGATTAATTTATCTAATTTGGTAAAATTGAGATCGAGAGGTAAAATAGAACCATCTTAGGAGTTTAAGCAATTTGGATCCCTAATTCTAGAACGAGTGAACCACATAGAGATCAATCAACCAGCGTTTGTTAGTTATTTGTTAACTTTGTAACTTTGCTCATTTTACAATTTAATCATTAGTAGCTAGATTGTAGATAAGTATAATTACCCTTGACTTAATGATTTGTCGCACTATAATGCTTAGCGATTAGCTGGTTAGACTTCCTATTTTTGCATGCTTGTTAGTAGAAATTATTCAATCGTCGACTCTCTTGGGTTCGATCCTCAGATTACTCTGTACCCCGTTGTACAATTATATTACAATTGACCTGTTACATTTGCAGACACCGTATGATAGTATAGTTTCCAATCTTTTTTTGTTTTTAGTGTTGGTTTCTCTCTCTTGTTCGTGAGAGTAGGGGAGAGGCAGAGAGGCGGTCATCAGCCTACAAAATAGAAGGCATAAAATCTGAAAAAAATCATAATTTGATCCTATAGAACCAAAATACAAAGAATTAAAATATTCAACAACAATTAACCGTATACCTAGTTCGTCTGAACATTTCCTACCATCATCATCATTACAAATCATCGATATATGATTGACACATTTTTATTTGCTAATCTACGCTTGAAAAAAATTAAGTATTTGCATCACCATGATGCATCCATAGAACCTTTGTATGTTGTCTCCAAAAAACTTCCTCTTGAGCTAGTAAAGCACCCGACTTGGCCCTCAACCAAAGAATATCATTTTCATTAAAACCATTATTCCTTATGTGCATAATTTCCTCATTCATCTTTTTAATTCTATTGGGGAAAATATTCCCCAAACTTACCTTTTAATTAGACAAGAATCCACACAAAAACCAAGTCGAGCAGCAAGGGACATTTTTAGACTATCGGTCTAAGCATTCTCAATAGCTATATGAAACATAGGCTCACTGAGCCAATGATTCTCAAACTTAAATTGATGAACTTTGGGCTTAATGAAATTCTTACGCAACAACAATTTAATAGGCAAATGATTTGAAGTAACACTAACAAGATTGTAGAGCTTATAATATTGAAAGTATTGAGTCCATACTTCATTAACAAAAACCCTATCCAAATGCTCCATAGATTCATACACGATAAGACTTAACTATGAATAAATTTAGAAAAATACCCAATCACATGACATAGTTGTAGACACTCAATTTTGCCCGGGCCCAGAAATAAGTCCAAAAACAAAAATAATAAACCCCCCAAAAAAAAACGAAGTCCAAGTTCAGTCCAGAATTACAAATATAATTTGGCCCGATCGGAATGGCCCATTACTTGAAAAGATTTAAGGTCCATCTACAAGCTTGACTCATATGGAATATAATCTTCTATGATATGCAATCTTAGATGTGATATGCAATCTTAGATATGATACAATCTTAGATATGATTGCAATCTTAGATATGATATGCAATCTTGAAGATATGATCTTGTAATCTTGGAGATTTAATTTGTAGATATCCTTTAATCTTAACCGTTGATGTAGTTGATCTGTACCGTTGGATTTCGGAAGGCTCAACTATAAATAGAGGCCTCTCCCCTCATTGTAAAACCACTTGACTTCACTTGAGTTTTGGGAAGCAATAAGAATTCTTAAGAGCATTCACACAAATTTCTCTCCCTCTTGCGCTCTTACTCTCTGTGGTTTGTTCTTATTTTATTCTTCGTCTATATTAGTTTTTCAACCCTTTTTTTTATTTTAATTTCTTCATTTTTCGAATATGTATATTTGTTCCTATCTTTTACACATTTGATTATGTATTTTATATATTATAATATTTAACCTTTTTATATAGTTTATTTTCAAATATATATTTTCTATGCATGTATATATATTATATTATCATTTCATGTATTTTGAACTATTGCATTATATTTTTATAATTTGTAAATATTCTATCTATTCATTTTTTTAGTGTATGTCATTTATCTTATTTGTGCATAGTTTCATTTTTTTTATATGCTATGTTTAATTATTTCTTTTATGTGCTATTTTATGATATATATTGTTGTATAATTTTTGCATGTATTATGTTTTTCTTTAGGTTTAAATGCATGTTTTATTTGCTTATTATTGCAATATTCTATTTTATATGATTCTTCATACATCAATAAAAAATGAGATTCCAAAATTTTCAAATAAAAAGGCAATGCTTGGTATTTGGAAACTTCGAGAAAGATAGTGCCCTAACTTCATCAAGTTGCAACTTTTCTAGTTGAGTTCGAATAGTCAAGCACCCTTCTAGGTTTTAAGGTTTTCAAAATACGAGTAACTGTCTTGAAATTTCAAAGCGTTGTGTCCTAACTTACTGGATATGGCGTTTTGTCGTTGTAAGATAGGGATTTTCAAAAGGGGCTAGCTTAGCTTCGAATGTCTAAAAAATATTGCTTCCTAACTTATTGGATGTGATGTTTTGACTCGTTTGAAATAAGTGAACCCTAATTTTCAAAATTAAAATATTCTAAAGAGGATTGCATCTTAAAACTTTCAAATTTTCGACATTAAAGACATTTGATAATCAATTAGGTACCAATTTTTGGGCGTTACGAGGGTGCTAACCCTTCCTCGTACGTAACCGACTCCTGAATCCATTTTTCTTGACTTTCGTAGACCAAAATTAATGTTTTAAAATAAAACATTTTATAAGGTGATCCAATCACACCTAAAAAGATTGGTGGCGACTCCCGTTTTCGTTTTTCTTAAAGTCGATTCCCATTTTTCAAAACTCGATTTAAAAATGGTCTCGACAGCTTGGCGACTCCACTGGGGACGTTTAAGAGAGTCAAGCCATGTAGTTGATTATCACTCGTTTTAATGTCAAAAATTAAAAATTTTAAAATTTAATTCTCTTTGCATTACATGTGTTTGTATTATTGCATGTGATACTATATTATAATGCATTGCATTTACATGACAGTTGTGGTCACACCCTTAAGTGGGAGTGAGAAACTACGCCTTCGTGAGGTTTTTGCCTCCGTGCAGGATAGTGGATCACTTTCGGGATACTTCTGTACCTATGGTTTCGTGAGATTTTTATCTCCGTGTAGTCATAGGGAAATGTATCCCCTTGAACTGAACTCGATTCAAATGAGCCTATAATGGGTGAGGATCGAGGAATCTGCTAGTTCAGGTACCTCAAACTTTAGAACCAACCTCATATAGAAAAAACTGTAAGAGCCCAACTTAGTTAGAGTTAAACTTTAGATATTACTCTTATAAATTATTGTTGAGATTTATTGATATCATGTGATACTGACTATTTCTTTTCTTTTGTTTGCATGATATTTTGCATTTACAAAGGTATCGATTCACGGTCAGTTTCTAAGTTAGAGAGTTTTATTAGGGAGAACGGACTTTTTGATAGAGTGGAGGGCGACGCTAACGTCCATATATGGTTAAGAGCAAACTCAGTTAGTAAAGGAAAATAGTCTAGCCATGGGATATGTGTCAAAGCTGTCAGACTACATTCGTATCAACGTCACACAGGATAATCAACATGAGTTAAAGAAAATATGGGATCAATGGGGTATCAAAGCCAAGCAGTTGTTCTACAACAACCATAGGGACTCGCAGTACTTGCTAGACTTGGGAATAGACGAGAATTTGTTTCAAGCCATCACTCAGTATTAGAATCTTATATACAGTTGCTTTACGTTTGGAAAAGCCGATATGGTATCTGTGGTGGAGGAATATTCAGTTTTGTGGCATTGTCCTATGATTCAAGTTTACTCAAAGGCTGACCGTATTCCAACTTTTATGAGGAAGTTGATGAACGTCATGGGGATAGGGAGTGAGCTAAAATGGAAAGAGCAGGAAAGAAAATGGGCAGTCTTGGAATTCCTGCCTCTTCCTCCACTGGTGCATCTTAATATTGTTTCTAATCAAAGCAAAATTGGATACGAAGAAGATTATTCGACACTCTATGGCAAGGCGTGCTGCAGAGCAAAAGGTAATGTACTCACCAATCATTTTAAGGTGAACAAGAAGAGTATTGATGGACATTTCCACCATTACAACATTTCTCTTTTATAGGAAGATGGTCGATGGTAAGAGTGTTGGAAGGAAAGTGATTGACAGAATGCATGGACCTACAAAGGTGAGTTGGGTGGGAAGAATTGTTTCTATGATGGTAAAAGGCTTATTTATTATAGGACCAAACAACAAGCATGAGTTTACTATGTTGTACTTATCAGAGATAATGGAAATGCAAGCCCTGATGATCTGTCAAAATGGATGCAAAAGAATGAGATTAAAGAAGTCCATATTATTTAAAAGACCTTTAAAGTAGATATTAACTATGTTGAGAAGATACTCATGTAAGCATTTCAAAATGCTTTTCGTGGAAAAGAATCTAAAAGCTCTCAAGAAACAGTAAAGGTGTTGGATATCATTTTAAGGTAGCATGTTAAGCAGGAATGCCCACTTGTTTGCCAATCTTTCTTTCAAGATAATCAGAACAACTTCACAGACATTGGAAGAGGTGTCCATAGATGTAGGGATTATCTCATGGGTGAAGCCATAGCTCAAATTTGGGATAGTAGTAGATCATTTACGGACCATGAAGGTACAAGCTGATACATTGAGCACGAAATACAAGCTACAGTCAGATCATTGTCAAGAGTTAGCTTTGTTGAGTTAAAACTTTGGGCCATAGGACGAAGGTGTATTTGTAATCCATTCATATGTAAAGATATTCTTTTTCTAAATAAAGTTTTCTAAATGAAATTGAGTCGAGATCGATACCTTTTTGCATTCATGCATTTGCATTACATCACATCGCATCATATGCATTTAAATTATAAAAAGACCCTAATTAGTTAAAGTTATTAAAAAAAAAAGAAAAAGAGAGAGAAAAAAGAGGGTCACGGCTAAGTGAAAAAGAAGTTGAATGGGAATTAATGACGTTCCCTTACATATCCCTGACTTTTGTGTCAAGAGGGATAGCTTACCCGGAGAAGGGGGTGTTTGGAAATGAAAATCATCCCATCAATGTCAAGGGACTGAACAAAGAAACCTTGAGGGCATTCGCCCTTACGAACTTGGAAGTTCTTTAAACAATTGGACTGCAGAAGAACTTCCTGTAATCTTTAGGAATTTTACGGAGTAATATTCAGAACACTCTTGTTGCTCTAAAGCCTAGGAGTAATGAGATTTCTTTTGAGAAGTGGGCTAATGTTCAGACATTTTTATTTTCAATAAAACATACTTTTATTATTTATCCGAGTAAATATTCTTTCATTCTGATTCTTTTGACCTTTGACATTCTTTATAAATTTTCATTTCATGTAAATAGTCATTCTTGAATTCATTTATTCCTTATATATTCTTTTGTGTGCCTATCATAGATCCCTAGATATCAATGACACGGGCAATGATACTACAGATTCAGAGTTCCTTTTGAGTGCGATATGTGTTTAGAGGAACCTCAGTACTTTGAAGGTAACATAAATTGTGACTTGTTTCTGAATTTGTTGAAAATGGTTTTTACCCCATGAAGTGGTGGTAGGAAATATAGCCTTAGAGGAAGGAAAGATTGTGAAATGAGAATTAGCTGAGGAGACAAAACAAGACCTTGTTGAGACTATTATGGAAATTCAAAAATATGGTCCAAAGACGCATACAGGAGAATTTGCAATTGCTAGGATAAACACGAGGTTTTGGGGCACTGTTGGTCTACCATGGAAAGGGATTGCATCAGTTGTACAATGAATGTCAAACTTAAACGAGTCAAGACCTATGGGGCATGTATGTTATGGGCCCGAGCTCGTCAAAAGTTTCAAGCTGACAATGACTCATCTTTGTGGACATCAACTATTCCATTAAGAGGGGGAGATAGCTTCATATGCCAATATTACAAAGTTAAAAGTCATCCATTTCAAAAAAAAAAAGAAGATTATATATAATTGCACAATGCCAAAAGTTTGCAGTCTTTTCAAAGATAATGTGCCATACCACAGTACAACAAAGGTTGCCAAAAGAAAAGAAAAAGAAGAAAAAAAAAAAATTACAAAAGATGACCGAGATCGGTAAAAATTGGCATAAGAAACTACCGCCTACTCTCTGCTATGCTTACGCTGGGCAAACACCTTCAATTCCAGTTGTTTCAAAGGTTCCAACCATCATCCTTGGAATGGGTACATTGTTTGGCTTTCTTGAGCGATCGATGTGCCACATCAATAAGTGCGATGGTTAGCTCCAGGCGGTGGCCATTGATTTCCAGCTATGGGGCATCAGGCCGTACACAGTATCTGAAGCTTAAAATGATAGATTCTTTCTTCAAAACCAGTTTCTGACAAAGTGGATGATGGTATCATGAAGGAAGCTCTCTTAAACTTCTATACAAGTTCAGGGAAGAAGAAACCTGATCAAATTATTATTTTCAGGGATGGGGTTAGCGAGTTTCAATTTAATCAAGTTTTAATCAAGTTATTGAGACTTGCAAGTTTCTTGACGAGAAGTGGAACCCTAAAGATTATGGTTATTGTTGTACGAAAAACCATCATACCAAGTTTTTTCAGCAGGGATCTCTTGACAATGTGCTACATGGTACTGTCATTATCAACAAAGTATGCCATCAAAAGAATAATGGTTTTTACCTTGGTACCCATGCTGGAATGATTGGAATCACGAGGCAGACCCACTATCATGTTCTCTTAGACCAGGCTGGGTTTTCGGCTGATGATCTGCAAGAGTTTGTTCATTCTCTATCCTATATGTATCAAAGGAGCACCACAGTCATATTTTTTGTGGCTCCTATTTTCTACGCTCATTTGGCAGCTTCACAGTTGGGGGTAATTTATGAAGATTAGGGATGGTTCAGAAACATCATCGAGTCATGGTGGGATGTATGCTTCGGGAGTAATCTTTGTACCTGAACTTTCCAGGTTGAAGGATATTCATTCTTGTCTGCTGAGAATCATTGAACCATCTTTTTATAGGGTTTGACAAACAACAGCCAGGACTGCTGCTGGGGCAATCCCTTTCTCATAGGTTTATGAATCAAGATTTTTCCTCCAAGCTTTGATGGAGTCAAGAATTGAATACCTCTAGTAAACTTAACTTGAAAGTATTCATCCTAAGCAAATGTACCAAGAATGGATGACATAGACTTATGACAAAGAAGGTTCGTCCAAAAGAATTTCATAAGAGAAACCTTGTGCTGAAAGAAATCCTTCCCATGGAAAAGGATTGGGAAGGGCCATATGTTGCGAAGAGGGCTTTCTCTAGAGGTGCACTGATTTTGACAAGAAATGGATAGGAAGAATTTATTTGATCCAGTGAATTTGGACTCGGTCAAGGAGTACTTTGTTTGAAGGAAAATGGAAGCCAATGTGAAAACCCACAAAGGGCACTTTGGGACTTCTATTTCAAAAAAAAAAAGGAAAAAAAGAAAAGAAAAAGGAAAAAAGAAAAAAGAAAAAGAAAAAAAAAGAAAAATGGAGAGGCCAAGGTGAAAACCCGCAAAGGGCACCTTGAGACCAAAGGGGTTTTGAGTTGAAAACCCGAAAGGGCAGCTCAAATTTGAAGAGCACACGGTAATCTTGCTATATCTGATTCAATGAAGAGTGAAGCGCGTTACATATCGGGGCATCGACAAAGTACTTTGGGTCTTTTAAACACATGTTGAACTCAAGAAAGTCTTCATGGAGCTGGTGTATAGACGCTCAAGCGGTGATATCTGGGGCGTCTGATTTCTGTCCTATTCACTATCTTTAGATTCTTTTTCTTTGTAAAGATATGTTTTCAGGTTAATCTTTTTGCATTCCTTCCAATAATTTGTCCAAATCTAATTATCCTCAGGATCAATTTATTTGTCTCCTATTATTCATAAAGCATGTTGCATTAAAATAATGATAGATGAACTAAAATATCTTCACAAACGAAGTTTTGCATATTACTCTGGAAATTTCTAGATAATACAAGAAACTGAAACAAGACAATTGTTTAAGGAATTCTCATATGTATGGGTTAGAGACACTCAAGAGATTTTCTTCTTCAGTCCAAAAGGTGGTTGGACGTTTTAAGCAATATTAATCTTAAGAAATGATCATTTTATAAACATTTTCAGTCGGTCGTAATATTCGGGGAATGGTACAGTAGACCAAATTGATGGAGAAGATTCGAGGCATACGAGCAGAGTATGATTGATATGTCAAGAAGAACGAGGTGGAAAGCTCTTCGATAGATGAATGAGTAATGAAGTCCGAAATAAGAGTTATTTTCATAAACATTTTGCATCATAATATGTCTAATTAGGAGAATTTGACTCATTTCGATCATGGCATCTTAATTATTTGGCATAAGCATAAATTCCAGGAAATCAATTCTACAGGTGGATTCCCCGGTGGACAATGTAGTAAGATTGATTGAAAATTACAAAATTCAGCGCCTTAATCCCCTAATCAGTAGGGTAACAGGTTAAATTTGCAGATCTTATCTCCCTAAGCAGTAGTGGAGCAGATCGAAGACTAGCCTTAATCCCCTAAGCAATAGGGTAACAGGTTAAATTTGCAGATCTTATCTCCCTAAGCAGTAGTGGAGCAGATCGAAGACTTGCCTTAATCCCTTAAGCAGTAGGGTAACAGGTTAAATTTGCAGATATTATCTCCCTAAGCAGTAGTGGAGCAGATCGAAGATTCGCCTTAATCCCATAAGCAGTAGGGTAACAGGTTAAATTTGCAGATCTTATTTTCCTAAGCAGTAGTGGAGTAGATCGAAGACTCGCCTTAATCCTCTAAGCGGTAGGGTAACAGGTTAAATTTGCATATCTTATCTGCCTAAGCAATGGTGGAGCAGATCGAAGACTCGCCTTAATCCCCTAAGCAGTAGGGTAACAGGTTAAATTTATAGATCTTATCTCCCTAAGCAGTAGTGGAGCAGATCAAAGATTCGCCTTAATCCCCTAAGCAGTAGGGTAACAGGTTAAATATGCAGATCTTATCTCCCTAAGCAGTAGTGGAGTAGATCGAAGACTTGCCTTAATCCCCTAAGCAGTAGGGTAACAAGTTAAATTTGCAGATCTTATCTCCCTAAGCAGTAGTGGAGTAGATCGAAGACTCGCCTTAATCCCCTAAGCAGTAGGGTAACAGGTTAAATTTGCAGATCTTATCTCCCTAAGCAGTAGTGGAGTAGATCGAAGACTCGCCTTAATCACCTAAGCGGTAGGGTAACAGGTTAAATTTGCAGATCTTATCTCCCTAAGCAGTGGTAGAGCAGATCGAAGACTCACCTTAATCCCCTAAGCAGTAGGGTAACAGGTTCGTAGATCTTATCTCCCTAAGCAGTAGCAGAACAGATCGACGACAACTCGCCTTAATCCCCTAAGCAGTAGGATAACAGGTTAAATTTGCAGATATTATCTCTCTAAGCAGTAGTGGAGCAGATTGAAGACCCGCCTTAATCCCCTAAGCAGTAGGGTAACAGGCTAAAATTACAGATCTTATCTCCTTAACCAGTAGTGGAGCAGATCGAAGATGCGCCTTAACTCCCTAAGCGATGGGGTAACGGGTTAAAGTATAGCGAATCCGCCTTCAGTGTTCACGCCAAGCGGATCCAAGATGATTTGGTATTTCTGTATTGTCAGAGAACAAATCGAAGAAACAGATTTGGCATCTCCATATTCGACGGAGAGCAGATCGAAGATATAGCAGATCTGACCTTCATCGAAGCAGATCCAAGATAACAGATTTGACGTCTCTGTATTAGATGGGGAACAGATCAAAGATAGCAGATATCGCCTTCCTGAGTTGCAGTAAAGTAGATTGAAGCCGTCAAGAGGCCATTTAAAGAAGATCAAAGATCAAGAACTCAAGACTCGGCGAGCTCGGGCAAAATTGGTCCTTTTATAATCTTTGCTCTATTCCTGTTACACAGCAATGAGCAAAGAGGGGCAGCTGTAGACACTCAATTTTGCCCGGGCCCAGAAATAAGTCCAAAAACAAAAATAATAAACCCCAAAAAAAAAACGAAGTCCAAGTTCAGTCCAGAATTACAAATATAATTTGGCCTGATCGGAATGGCCCATTACTTGAAAAGATTTAAGGTCCATCTACAAGCTTGACTCATATGGAATATAATCTTCAATGATATGCAATCTTAGATTTGATATGCAATCTTAGATATGATTGCAATCTTAGATATGATATGCAATCTTGAAGATATGATCTTGTAATCTTGGAGATTTAATTTGTAGATATCCTTTAATCTTAACCGTTGATGTAGTTGATCTATACCGTTGGATTTCGGGAGGCTCAACTATAAATAGAGGCCTCTCCCCTCATTGTAAAACCACTTGACTTCACTTGAGTTTTGGGAAGCAATAAGAATTCTTAAGAGCATTCACTCAAATTTCTCTCCCTCTTGCGTTCTTACTCTCTGTGGTTTGTTCTTATTTTATTCTTCGGTCTATATTAGTTTTTCAACCCTTTTTTTATTTTAATTTCTTCATTTTTCGAATATGTATATTTGTTCCTATCTTTTATACATTTGATTATGTATTTTATATATTATAATATTTAACCTTTTTATATAGTTTATTTTCATATATATATTTTCTATGCATGTATATATATTATATTATCATTTCATGTATTTTGAACTATTGCATTATATTTTTATAATTTGTAAATGTTCTATCTATTCATTTTTTTAGTGTATGTCATTTATCTTATTTGTGCATAGTTTCATTTTTTTTATATGCTATGTTTAATTATTTCTTTTATGTGCTATTTTATGATATATATTGTTGTATAATTTTTG
Source organism: Gossypium anomalum (assembly GCA_025698475.1). Classification (NCBI taxonomy): domain Eukaryota; kingdom Viridiplantae; phylum Streptophyta; class Magnoliopsida; order Malvales; family Malvaceae; genus Gossypium; species Gossypium anomalum. The sequence goes on from CM046965.1 coordinate 91,499,500, forward strand.
CATGTATTATGTTTTTCTTTAGGTTTAAATGCATGTTTTATTTGCTTATTATTGCAATATTCTATTTTATATGATTCTTCATACATCAATAGAAAATGAGATTCCAAAATTTTCAAATAAAAAGGCAATGCTTGGTATTTGGAAACTTCAAGAAAGATAGTGCCCTAACTTACTGGGTTGCAACTTTTCTAGTTGAGTTCGAATAGTCAAGCACCCTTCTAGGTTTTAAGGTTTTCAAAATACGAGTAACTGTCTTGAAATTTCAAAGCTTGTGTCCTAACTTACTGGATATGGCGTTTTGTCGTTGTAAGATAGGGATTTTCAAAAGGGGCTAGCTTAGCTTCGAATGTCTAAAAAATATTGCTTCCTAACTTATTGGATGTGATGTTTTGACTCGTTTGAAACAAGTGAACCCTAATTTTCAAAATTAAAATATTCTAAAGAGGATTGCATCTTAAAACTTTCAAATTTCCGACATTAAAGACACTTGATAATCAATTAGGTACCAATTTTTGGGCGTTACGAGGGTGCTAACCCTTCCTCGTACGTAACCGACTCCCGAATCCATTTTTCTTGACTTTTGTAGACCAAAATTAATGTTTTAAAATAAAACATTTTATATGGTGATCCAATCACACCTAAAAAGATTGGTGGCGACTCCCGTTTTCGTTTTTCTTAAAGTCAATTCCCATTTTCTAAAACTCGATTTAAAAATGTTCTCGACAATAGTAAAATTCAAACCTAATATATCAAGGATTCTAAAACTTCAACTTTATTATTAAGCCAAGAAGTCATCAACTAATTAATTGAAGTACTTTTTAATGAAGTAAGAATTAAAAATCTGGAGACCAATTAATACAAGGGGTTTTTGTTACAACACAAAGGTATAAGGGTTTTTGTGGCAATTCAAACTATGAAAAGTGTGGAAAGTCTCTAGAAAATTTGGTTTTATAGTTTTGGGCTTGTATTTGAGTAGGGTTTGAATCTTTTATTTTGTCTTATTGTGCCCTGATGTTGTGGAGAGAATTCTTTTATAGAGGGAGGCTGATTGGATGTCGATCTCAACCATTGAGTTTCCTATATCTCATAGGAGTAGTGATAGAGTGGTTAAAAGCCAGAAAATTTTTTTAGGGTGGAATTAAGTTGTATAATTTATGAGAATTAAAATGCAATATCATCATTTTAACAACCCATATCTTTATAATTTTTAAAAAATAAAACAAAATTTTTATCATTTTAGGGATCAAAGTGTACTTTTACCATGTACCAACTTTAAAAGTTTATAAATATTAAAAAAACAAAACATAAATTTGCCATTTTAATAGGAGTCGAAGCCTCCGCCAACCTCTTTGTGGCCGCTCCTATTATTAGAAATGACTTAAAAGGATTAAATAAGGCATTCTTCAAATTAAAATATGATAGATCAATGAAGGTTATCAAGGGACCTTCTTAATATATCTTATGCAAATTATGTGAATTCTAAAAATATTATGTTTGGGCAAGGGCGTGAATTCGGATCTTTCTAGAGAGGCAATGACGATGTTGTATTGACAAAGCCCTTCCATCACATCTCACGGGAAAGCCGCATCGCCAGACTTTTGTGGCAGCCAACTGCTATGGGGAAGCCATGTAAGGTGGGGTATAACAGCTCTTTTAAAAAAGTAAAAATGAACCAACCATTATAAGGTTTGGCAAAAGGGATTTTGCGCATGCATTATTAACTAGTGTCCCTATCGAGCAACAAGTGGTGCTTTATTTTTCAGTGTTTTTTTTACAACTGTTTAGTTAGTACTTGAGTCATTTGTGTCAAGCATAAAGTACCAAACATGCGATTGGATTTATCTAATTAAGTCATTAGTGACCTTTAATGATATTTGTACTTGTCTATATTATTTATTAAGATTAAATTAATTTATAGATTGCACTGTAGAGTTTAGTCGATAAAAAATAATGAAGGGTTGACTCCATTTAAATGTTCGGTGAATTGTTAAATTAAAAGTTAATTTAACAGTCAATAATCTTTTAACCCAATGACAAGAACATTATATTGTAAGCATGTGAGTTTGGGTTTGATCCCAAGCAATTCTATTCTCATCTCTTAATTATTAAAAAATTAAAAAAGAGAGAGAAGTTAACTAACAAGTAGTGAACTGATAGAAAAATGAAAATTTTAGATCCTATATATTGGTCCATGGTCAAAATGTATTAAAATATATTAGTCCTTGTGTTGTATAATTTGTCTATTTATACAACAATTTGTCACTTTATTGCTAAATATCAACAAGTGGGTAACAATTGTCTCTTCTCTCTTTTTTATAATAAGTGAAAAAGAAATCAATAATAATTTATATCAATTATAAGAATACAAAATATTATTGATATTAATTTTATAAAATATTTTAATAATAAAATAGCTTATATCATAATTTAAATTATTTTATGTAATAATTAAATATTTTATTTCATTAATTTCATAAATTTTAATATGCATAATGACTTATTTGGTTTTCTAACTTTACAAAAAAAATCATTTTAGTCACCCATTTAATTTTTTTTTACCTTTTTTAGTGCTTAAGTTTATCTTTTTTTGTCAAATCACCCCAAAATGGATGCAAAAGTTAACTTTTTTTTAACTTTGTTGATGTGACATACACGTGGATGACACGTTAGTATTTAATTAATTTTAAAAAGATTTAGAAATTCAAAAAGCTATAAAAAAATTTTAAAATTAAAAATAATTAAAATAATTATAAAATTATAAAAAATATTTTTTAAAATATTAGAGAAATTAATTAAATATTGACATGTCATCCACATGGCAATTCACGTGTATACCATATCAGCAAAGTTAACAAACATTAACTTTTTCATCCATTTTAAGGTGATTTGACTAAAAAAAGAGACAAAAAAATTAAACGGAGAGTTAAATTGACTATTTTTATAAAATTGAAGGGCCAAAAAAGTTATTATTCCATTTTAATATGGATGTTTTAATTATTTCTCATGGTCATGTAAGTTTTTACTATTATGGTATATTTTAATTACTTTTCATGTTTTATTTGTATTAGCGTGTAATACTATTTAAATAACTTTCATTTTATATCAGGTAGTATTAATGTTTTTTTATTATTGTAAAATGAGATTATTGATTTAAGATTAAAAGAAATTATAACAAGAACAAAAGAGAATGATTTTGTATTTTATTTTAGATTATCTATAAACCTTGTATATATATTTATCTATTTATAAGCTTTTTACATGTATCTAGCTTTTGAAGAGAAGTGGTCTTGAATTATGTTTCAAGAGAGTAACAGATGCTTTGGCAAAAATGGCTTTGATGAGTGATGAAGCTTTGTACATGTTTAAGGAACCCTTCGGAGATTAAAGAGATTTTGAAGGAAAATTGCACTTTTGATAACTTGTCTATGACATACTCTATGCAATTCATTGTTCTATTTTACCAATAATAATAATAATAATAATAATAATAATAATAATAATAATAATAATAATAATAAGTTGTGAAGATGTAATTCAATATAAAATAGGTTAAAGAATTTATTTACCATAAAAATTCTTGCAAGATTGTAGGGGAAAGTTACATGAACATTCATAATTAATGATAGATTTATAATACTTCTCCTTCAGTGTTTATCAATAAAAAGTATGTTTTTGTTAAATCTTTATTAAAAAAATCTATGAATAAAAATTTAATAAATGAAAATGAGTATACAATCTCTCGTTTTAAGTTGCCTCGTTAAAAAAATATAAAGCATGCTTTGTTGAACTTTAATATTATCTTTTTTCTCCAGACCATGTGTGAAGAAATACATTGGTGAAATATGTTTTATTTTGTTTCCTTTGATATATCCCCTCTTTAATTGATCTATACACGTTGCACTATTTAATTCGTATAAGATAGTTGTCATCTTTTATTTTAGAGGTAAATTACAAATCCTTTGGATATGTTGGGTCGCTAGCTTTAGTTAAACATTCTTGGTTTACCTCATGCACTATAATTATTTTTTCCTGATTTGAAAAGTCAATAGATAATGTTTATTTTGTTGAACATCATGATATGAGTGCTCTCACATGTAAATAAATATTGTATCTGAAATCAAGAGTAGTCCACTATAAATCAACGATATCCTTTTCTACATCTACAGGGTCTTGCCCAGAGAGTAATCCATTATGAATCAATGGTGTAAGATGTGATTTAAGTTCAACTCACTCATTAAGTTGTATTCTCACTCTTATACATCATCTAAGATCACTCTTCAAATTAACGTTTTTCTCTTGAAAGCTTAGCCACAAACTTAATATAAAATAGTTTATTTACAAATATTTTAATTTGCACTCAAATAGGTTCCTTTCAATGAAGAAAAACAAGTGCTCTCTTAATTGATACATAATTAAATAAACAAGCATTCTTTAAAGGGTAAACTACAAAGATAGTCATTTTTGTTTGTCTCAGTTTACATATTATTTATTTATATTTGAAATGTTACGTTTTAGTTACTTAAGCTATCATTTTGTTATGAAGTGGTCACTCTACCATTAAACTCCATTTCCTCCCTAATGGCAGTCCTACGTGGCAGTTCAAATGGGTTTTAAATGCTAACTTGGATGTCCTACGTGACAACCAAAATAAATTTATTTAATTGAAAACCTATTTTTATCCCAGCAACTGGACATCCAAGTTGGCATTTGAAACCCATTTGGACTACCACATAGGACTGTCGTTAGGGAAGTAACGGAGTTTAACGATAGAGTGACCACTTCGTAACAAAACAATAACGTAAATAACTAAAACATAACATTTCAAATATAAGTGACTAAAATGTAATCTGAGATAAACAAGAGTGATTATTTTTATAATTTACCCTTCACATTATAAGTTTATAAATTTCCCACAAATGTAATTGAAATAATTGTTTAAATAAGACAAAATATAAGGAGAGATGTTTTAAACTTAATATTCTATTAAAACACTCTCTCTTCAAATATGGTAATCGAATCATATTAAAACTCTTGATACAATTTTCATCAATCATCCCATTAAAATATGCAAACACAATGCCAACTACAATCCGATAGATCTAGGGTTCCTTAAAATGCTGGCACGTTTCCAATGCGATCATAAAAGTAAAAGAATTATAGCATTTTGAACACACCTTTAGTGGAGGTGTTCTCAACTCCTCAAATTTTGGCATTAGTAAATAGCACTAGACTCCAAATAAGGGGATAATTTCTATTTTAGCCCCTTTCATTTATTTTAATTATTATTTAATAAAACATAAATTTAATATAGAGTTTTATCATTTTTTTCAATCATAATTAACAAAAGTATAATTTTATTTATTTAATTTATTATATATACGATGTTTTTTTTTAATTCTACAACAATAAATTTGAAGTAAGTAGTACAATATCTAGTATCACGGTTTGATAAAACTTAATGTCTGAACACTAAGTCTCATATTTTGCATCATATAAAATAATAAAAATAAAAATAAAAGATTCCGACAAAGGTTTGAGCAGAAAAAAAAGACGTTTAGCAAAGTTCCAACACACCAAAGTCTGACAAGTGACAGCAACCCATTAAACAAAAAAATTTCAACAGCTTGCGTGTCTTACTCGAATCTTTTCGTGTCACTGTTTGGTTCTTGATTGTAATCCTAGTCAGCACGTGACGTCTACGTGTCAAAGTAATCTCATTAAAGACACGTGGCTTCCTTATAAAGCCTTCTCATTCCGTCTTTCCTTCTATTTATAACTCCCCACTTCTTTCGCTTCTCTCACCGCACTTGCCGTTTTCCTTGGCACTCTGCATCTCTAATTTGTTTGGTTTTTCTTTTTGGCTAATCACTCGCTTTCTGTTTCTCTCATCTTTATATTTTTCTCCGATTTATACACAGTCGAAATCTTTATCTTTGTGATTTGCAAAGAAAAGAAAATGAAGGAAAGTATGGGAAACCCTCTTCACCTCAAATCTTTGAACCACATCTCCCTTGTTTGTAGATCAGTTGAGGAATCCATGAACTTTTATCAGGATATTCTTGGGTTTATTCCAATCAGGAGACCCGGATCATTTGACTTTAATGGGGCATGGTAATTTTTACCATAAAGAAATAAAATTGTTCTTCTTGTCAAGCTTAATTTGTTTGATGAAATTCCCAAGAAACATGTTTCAGTATATAATATGAGTGGGTTATGATGCAGGTTGTTTGGATACGGGATTGGAATACATCTCCTGCAATCGGAGGATCCAGAGAGTTTGCCCAAGAAAAAGGAAATCAATCCCAAGGATAATCACATTTCTTTCCAGGTTATTTCATTTCTTTTCATTCGAGCATATTATTTTATTCCTCCTTCCGCTAATCCAAGATCTTAAGTATAAAGAAACAACATCCTGCTCTCCACAGATTAATATAGGGTGGATATAAATTGCTACTCTGTTTCTCTTCAATTATTCTTAGGACTTCATTATATTAATCTTTTAATAAGTCCATAGTAGGGATACGAGACACTGGTGCTAATGCAAACTCCAGAAAAAACTTTTGACTTGCTTTTTATTTCTAAAGTTATTGTTTTTAGTATAACTTGAATGGAGCACAAGCTTAAAAATAGTTTTTAAATTGAATTCAAGATCAATATCTAGCTGGAGTTCAATATTAAGCTTGAGTTTTTCAATAATCGAGTTTGAGAATCAAAACTTAAACCAATATCGAGTTTGAACTTGTCAATATTCAGGCTCAATTACACAATTAGAAATAAATCTTCAATCGAGTTCAAGATCAATATCGAGCTTGAGTTTGTCAGGCTCGATTACGCGTTTAAAAATCGATCTTCAATCGAGGCCAAGATCAATATCAAGCTTTGCTCAATATCGAGATTGAGCTTGTCAGTGTTCAGGCTCGACTTTCAATTGAGTTCAAGATCAATATTGAGCTTGAGTTTGTCGGTATCAACTAAAAGCTTAAACCTACATCCTTTGTCACACAACCTGTCCATACATTTTGTTTCAATTTGATTACTCGAGTTGAGCATATAATCCTAACAGATCTACCTATTTGTAATCTAGTAATGAGAATGTACCTGCCAAGGAATCGAACAAGCAAAAAAAGCAAAATATCATGTTACGTTTCTAGTAAATATTTGATCCTTTCTTAATATAAAACCATAGATGTCATGACAACCTACCAACCATGCATCATCTTTAACCCTTTTTTTTTTAAAATGTTGATGATGTATGCACTAATCAAAGTAATTAATTAAATGTTCAGTGTGAGAGCATGGGAGCAGTGGAGAAGAAGCTGAAGGAAATGGAACTGGAATACATACGGGCAATAGTGGAAGAAGGTGGAATCTACGTTGAACAGCTCTTCTTCCATGACCCAGATGGGTTCATGATCGAGATATGCAACTGTGATAACCTACCCGTCGTCCCACTAGCCGGTGAGATGCCTCGTTCATGCTCCCGACTTAATCTGCAACACATGCAGCGTCAGCAGATACAGCAAGTGGTTCAGCAGTAGGAGCCACAACACAACCTCAGCCTCTTTCATTTAATTAGCTGTTTATTAATGGAGATCACTAGATAAAACCAAACCACCCACCCTATCTGCTTTGTTTGTTTATGTAATGATCCCTGTTTAAGTATGTGGTTGGTTTTTTACTTGTTTTGTAATAAAGACAATGCAATGTGATCCCAAGGGAAGTGATCATTTCAATTAATTTAGAAGTGGGTTTCATATATGGTCCCTTTTCTTGCTTGAATTGCACAAGTCTATTATAATATAATGGACAAGTTGAAGTCAGTTTATTCATCATTCACATGAATCAGTTTGTTGGGAAGAAATTACTATTCTTTTTATTTATTTCTTGCCCGAGTATAATTAGATCAAGTTGTTTACTAAGATGACATGCCAAATATCAAATCTTAGTATAGGGTCTTGTCGAAAAACCTTCACTGTACAACCCATATGACCGGTCTACGACTATCTTGCCCTTTCAACTTTGTCATGTGATATGTATGTTACCCTTAGATATATGTTTAAGTAGGATTAAGAGGTTCGGGATTTGTTCCCACCCATAATAGTTTATCTTTTTCCAGAATGTTCGTGGCTGCCGTTCACAATAAAAATAAATAATTTACAATTTAGAAAAAAATATTTATTAAAAATCATATAAAAATTAAATAAAGCTTTATTTGAAATAAGGAAGTTGAATAAAGGAATTATTAATTTTTATATTTAACAATATAAATAATCAAAATATTTTTATTATGATATAATTAATTTGTAAAAACAATAAGTAATAACATTGTCCCAATTAATATTTTTAATATAATATTTATTAAAAGTTTTTTTAAAAATCAAATAGAGATTTGGTTGAACTATTGAAATTGAATAAAAATAATAATATTTTAGGTTTAATTTTATCATGGGTATGTTTATATTTATATATATATATATATATATATATATATATAAAAAATATCCTCAAAATGATGAATTTTACTTTACAAAAAGAACTATGTTTTAATTATTGATGAGATTTACAAGTCTAAACGCATCAAATCCACGTATGTCCAGAGTTTTAATTTGACAATTTGTACATGTTTAGCTACAATCGGGACACCAATTTTTTGTCTTATTCTTGAAAGGCCAATTCAAAAAATACCTCTAAACTATGCTCATTTTTTAAAATAGATATTTGACTTTTTGGTCAATTTGAGTACTGAAATTATTGTGCCGTTACTCATTTAACCCCATAACTTAACATTGTTTGTCCAAAAACAATTTTTCGAATCAGAATCTGACATGTCACTCACTAGTAAACTGTATTTAAAAGAATTGGGAAAATTAAAATTAACTTTTAATTAAATTTAATATAGTAATTAATAGAATCATTATAGCAGTCTTACTGTAACACCTTATTCTCGGCCTAATCAACAAGTTCAGGTACTGGATGATACAAAGACTCAAATAACTCAATGGTATTTTTTATTTGAATCTTGTTAAATTTTTAAACATTCAAATTACACATTAAAGTATATTAAGAAACATATCTTTTAAAAGTTTCTAACCTAAAAACTTAACAGTGTTTACAATTCTAAATTTAAACTTTAAATTCTTCTCTTCGACTTAATCCTTGAGGCGTGGCCTAGGAGCCCCTTTACATGCATATATGACTCCCATGTCAAACCTTTAGAATTGATGGCGCCTGGCTTGGTCCTACACTTGGTGTCCCAGTCATGACACTTGCCCTGCAAACAAGCAGTAAGCGCGTAAGTTTAAATGAACTTAGTGATATTCTATGAAACAACGCAATAGCAAAATTCTAAATTTTTAAGAGACAAAGTTTTAAGCAGAAATTTCAACTCCCTGTCTATTCTTGGCCATTCTTGGATTCCTCCAACGTGGTCGACACCTTACCCTTTTTTCGCGATTCATCACTGGCGGACTTATTCTCTTTCTTGTACATAAACTTGACCTTTATGGAAATCATCCTCTATGGTACCAGCCAGATTCTGCCTCACCTTATATTCCTTTATACTCTGGCGAATATACTCTCTCAGAATCAATCATACACTTGGGAAATAAGGTTCGTTGCCTACTATTAGCTAACATTCACCTATGTTCTTAAATTTAAATCCTTACCCTAATCTGTTCATCCCATACTAGATTAACCTTAATATTTTTCCACTTTAACACTTTTGCTAACCAATTAGATGCTCCATCATCCTAGCGGACTCGTACTTTACAACTAGCCCTAAGCTGCTAGTCCACCTTGTTCCAATCTTCTAGAAATTTTAAATTAATAGATAGTTCCTCACTAGAGATGTCTGATAGACTTTACCAGTCCAGTCGTTTAAGCCATCATTAACTCCAAGTAAACTTTGACAGACTTACTCGTTCATTGCTAACCTTTACCCGCAGACCCTTAGACTTAGGTTCCGCTTAATCATTTCACTGTCACTCTCATTTTTGATTTACTCGCTAAAATTTGTGGACTCATAACTCTATATAGTTATCCCTTATCAGCCCCTTACCTGTATTCTCATATGTTCCTACTAGCCCTTCTTATCTTCGAAATTTGGTGGATCTTTAGGATATCCCGTTTACTCGCATTCTCGAACGCATCATACTCATCCTTTAATGTTACTCTCCGAGTGGATTATACTTCAATCTTTTTACATTGTCCTGTCATATTCCCAGCCCAACATTTTTGGCGAACTTCACCTGACACCATGGTCGAGCTATGGTCTTACACAACCTGAACCCATGTTTATCGTCCTAGTAGACTGTATTGGTTGCCATAATTGAGATATGGTGTAATGCCCCCGTACCCGAGACCATCGCCGGAGTCGAACACGAGGTGTTAACAGACTTAATTCATTACTTTAAACAGCTCAAACAATTTATTTTTAAATTTTTCAGTCAAGCTAGCAATCTGCGTCACAGTCTCTTAAAAATTCATATCTCGAGTTCCGAAACTCGAAATCCAATTCCGTAAATTTTCCCTGAAACTATACTCATATATCTATTTACTAATTTTTTTTTTAGAATTTTTGGTCAAGCCAATTAGTACAGTTTATTAGTTAAAGTCTCTCCTGTTTCAGGGTTCGACTGCTCTGACCTCTGTGTATTACGAATCATATATCTCTCTGTACAGAATTTCAATGTCTATGATGTTTGTTTTTCTTAAAACTAAACTCAATAAGAAATCTGTACATATAAATAATGACTTCTAATTATTTTTTTAAAATTTATTATGAATTTTTAAAGTCAGAACAGGGGATCCAGAAATTGCTCTGGCCCTGTTTCACAAAAATTTAAACATCTCATAAAATATAACTCATATACCTGTTTTGTTCCATCCATATGAAAATAGACTCATCAAGCTTCAATTCCATAACTTATTCATTATTTAATTCTATTTCTACTATTTTTAGTGATTTTTCAAATTCACGTCACTACTGCTGTCTGAATCTATTTTATGGTAAATTTTACCTATTTCATGGTTCCCATGGATTAGCTAGCAATTTAGCATACATAACACCAAATATGATCATGATTAGCCATTCCAATGGCTAATCATTACCAAGCATTTCCATACCACTCAATAACCATATCATAAGACCATATATACAAAATGATTATAATGCTATACATGCCATACTCAAAATATACAAGCCATTATGCCAAGATGGTATACGGATAGTGTGAGCGTGCCTCCGACCGTTTCCGATTTCCGAGCTAGCTTGTCAACACTACAAGGAATGAAAAGGAGGGAGTAAGCACAAATGCTTAGTAAGTTCACATGCAAATAGCAAGTAACACAACTATATAAGCATACATAAACATCATTTGCATGATCATCACCGAGACATTCATATCACATTTTCATTTGTCATCTTATCATATTGTTGTTATATCGAGTTTTCAACCCGAGGGTTAAGTACATACCTGTTCAAAGTATCCATTTCACAACACTTACCAATACGTCCCTTTCATCTTGAGTATTCCTCCATTTGAGTAGAATTTTACCCGTTGAACACATCGGAATATAATTCGGATACACGAAAAGTTTGCACATAAGTGCCACATATGTAGCCAAGCTACCATGTAACCCGCCCATAAGTGAACTCGGACTCAACTCAACGAGCTCGGATGCCTAGTTACATCTTTCGAACTCAGACTCAACTCAACGAGTTCGGATGCCCAAATATCCTAGTGACATGTCACTTGTATCCTAATCCATTCTTAAGGTTCAACGGGACCATTTTCCCGATCATGTATCTCAACCATCTCCTACGGATTGCCGATACCGATACTCGATAGTATTTCACATTTTCCAGGTATATCACATAATTTGACATATTATCAAACAATTATCACGAGTATAATATTTCATAATAATTATCATATCATTTAAATAACATAAAAACATTTAAAATAATAACTATGTTACCAACATTTACATATGAACTTACCTCGTATGTGAAAATGGCTACTTTTACCATTTCGTCCACAACTTGGTATTTTCCCCATTTTAGCCCAAATTTTAGTTTTCCTTGCTCTATCATTTAAAATATAGTCTAATTAGGGCTCACATTATTCAAATTAACCCAAAATCATATTTTGGAAAAATTACAATTTTGCGCCTAAACTTTTGCATATTTACACTTTTGCCCCAAAGCTCGTAAATTAAACTTAAGCATATTTTCTTATGTTTTATGACATTCTGAACATTTTTCCCTTCTATGACAACATCAAATTCTTACTCTAACACATAGTTATGAACAATAACAATTTTTACCGATTAAGCCGTTTTACTCATTTTTGCTTAAAATCGCTTAGCAAAAGTTATTTACATAATTTCAGCCTTCATATTCTACCATAAAACTTCAAAATAAACACATTTCACCTATGGGTATTTTTCCAAATATGAACCCTAGCTTAAATTATTGCTAGAATAAGCTTAATCAAGTTACCGGGATTCCAAAAACGTAAAGAACTTGAAAAACGGGGCTAGAACGGACTTACAATCGAGCTTGGAAGCTTGAAAAACCCTAGCCATGGTTTCTCCTTGCTATATTCGGCCATAGGGTTGAAGATGAGCAAAATTGGCTTTTAATTTTGTATTTTAATTCATTTTACCCCTAAATGACCAAAATGCCCTTACTACTAAACTTTCCAAAAATTCCATCCATGTCCAATTTTTGTCCATAGACTTAGAAATTGGTAAAATTTCTATTTTAGACCTCCTAATTAATATTTCAAAACAATTTCATACTAGAAACTTCTAGAATGCAAGTTTTGCAAATTATTCGATTTAGTCCCTAATTTCAATTTAAGCACTTTATGCATAAAATTTCTTCACGAAATTTTCACACAATCATGCAATCATATCATAGACCTCAAAATAATCATAAAATAATTATTTCTATTTTGGATTTTGTGGTCACGAAATCACTATTTCGACTAGGCCCAAAATCAGGATATTACATATGGTCTTACATCTTGTAACCCCATGTTTAATGTCCTGGCGGACTTTATTGGTTGCCATAGTAGAGCTATGGTCTTACACCTTGTAACCTCATATTTAATGTTCTGGCGGACTTTATTGGTTGTCATAGCTGAGCTATAGTCTTACACATTGAACCTCTTTTAAGGTGTCGCCTCATAGGACTTTACCTTAAAGGGAACATCCAGCCATCGATGTCATAACCAGGGATTTAAATTGTGATACTATTGCTGTCATTGCGGGTATTGCGGTCGTGAATTTTTTAAAATTCACACAACTTATTGTAAAACATAATAATTATAATTATAATTATAAAAAGTCACTTTCAATGATTTTTAGAGTGTTTTTTAACACTTATGAACTTTTATTAATATGATATGAGAACACAACTTTTATAATAATTAATTATTCTTATATTTATTTACGAATTTTCTAAGAATTTTATATTAACTAATAACAAAGTAAAAAAATAGAAAATATTAAACATTTATCATATTTAATAAGTTTGAAAGTTTTTATAAATAAAATAATTGAAAATTTATACTTGAGAAATGTCTTCAATATTTTTTGACAGCTTTGAAGATGGTGAAGATATAAACATTCTATGCTGCAAAAGGAAAAAAGAATTAGATAAATGTATAGATTCTCATTAATTATTCCTATTTCCTACCACTTATTCTCACTCTCATTCTACTTTCATATAAGTTTAACATGCTTCGATTCTTAATTATCTTTTCATAAAATATACTCCATTCATTTATCTAAAGATATATTTTAAATGTTTTAATATCATCAAAATTAAGAACATTAACAAAAGTTTTTTTTTATTTAAAAATACCTTACAAATAATGGTAGTGGTACGATTTAGTTTTCACCAATTAGTGGAATGACAAGGACGATCAGATCTTTCACCTTCACTTTGAAAGCATTCTTGACTTGATTTTCTTTGCCTTTGTCTAAAAATATATCCAAAAAGAGTAACATTTTTACCTTGGTTTTCATATAATTGATATGGAGGATATATTTGAGGAGGAGGATACATGAAAGGTGGAGGTGGGTGATACATTGGTGGTAGAGGATGCATTTGAGGTTGGTATGGCACACCATAATTAGGAAATGGTGGATAATAACCATATGGCTGTGGATAACCATGTGAAAGTTGAAAATATGAAGGTTGTTCAGGTGGATAAAAACCTTGAGTGCTAGTAGATGAATCACTATACCCAAGGTTACTAGAACTTGATCTCCTACCAGATGAAGAGCCTACAGAAGTATGCTTCTTGCCTTTTCCTTTTGATGGAGCTTTAGGTTCACTTCTATCTCTCCTAGGTTCAGGAAACATATTTTCATCAAACTCTGATCTATAACATAAATTTTCACTAGTGATACCAACCCCATATTCTCCCCCATACCGACTAGAAGACCTAATTTCACCTCTGTCACTATTATGTCCATCATCCTCATCAATTGGACTTAAACCACCACCATCGGGTCCATCGCCACTCCGACTTGGCGTTGAACTAGAACTTGAATAAGACAAATTTTCTTGTTGAGATTTATCAACATCCATTTCATCATTAGAGGTATCCACAAGCAACACACCAGCATTTTCACCATCTAACAATGGATTCTCTTTCTCATGAAGTCATTCTGATAGTGGATCAACATCTTCAAAGATATGATAAGGCTGATCGGATTAAAACTAGCGTTTATATCATCAATGCTCATTCTTTTTTAATGCCTTATCTGAAGTCTCATATTATAATAGGTAAACACTAGTTTCTCAAGTTTTTTATACTTTAACCTATTTCTTGCCTTGGTGTGAATATAACTAAATGTGCTCTAATTTCGTTCATAATTTGATGCAGAAGTTGTTTGACTAAGCACTTTAATTGCTAATTTTTGTAATTCGGGAACATGTGTCGTATATTATCCACAACTCAGCTACATAATATTATTTAAATTTCAAAATAACTTTAAAATGTACAATATAATTAAATAATATAAATTAAATTAAATAATTTAATTAACTATTTACCCGAATTCATTTGCTTCCAAGCTCTTTGTGCTTGCGGAGCACCGAATGCCTCATGTTTATCTCTAAATAGTAACAACTGCATAAATAAAAAATCCTATTTCAAATTATGTAACTAAGTTACAAATAATAATACTTGAATCTAACCTGATTAACCATTCTGACTTGAGTATCAAGAGAAGGTTCTTATCTTTCAATTATTGATCGTGTACCTTCTAATGTTTCTATTAGTACATTCTCAGAATGCTCCACCCCAAATTGAAATTGAGGATTGAGAAAATAACTTAAGCATAATTTATAAGAATGTCATCAAATAATAATAATCTAAAGCTTAAAATAATAAAATATAAAAATGGTTCTTAATTATATGAAACATTTTATCTTACCAGCTGAATGCAAGTTGGAATGCATAAAATTCCATCTATTGTCAATAATCTTTTCGTACTTGGTGAAATATCGACAATTTTGTTGAATTGCTCGTTTAGCTCTATCAACAGCCTCATAAATAAAGCCCATGGTTGGTTTTTCATCGCCATCCACAAGTCTCAATACTTTTCCTAGGGGCTCGTAAACTTTTATGAGGTCATTGGCTTTTTTCCAAAAATCTTTTCCCAAAACAATTTTTTTGGCTTCGTAAGCAAGCCCTAACTTTTGTTGTACCTATTTTAAATCTTTAAATTCCTATATATTCAAAAGAAAAATTTTAAAATAATATAATTTAAATTATTTGGAACAATAAAATCATTAAAGGTTTCTATATTTAAGTAATTATATTAACTAATTATAAAATACTGTCCTTTAAATTAAACATTTCTCTTAGACCTTGCTTTTGTCTTGTTATCTCTTTAAGTTGAATGAAATGAGTTGCAAATCGAGTAAAAGCAGGTCGAAGTATTTGCTTCCCTTGTGTATACTTCTTTATCAAATCAACGGTCCAAATGTGATTGTATATAAAGCAAGTCACTTTCTTTGCCTCACTTTTGCTACACTGGGCTTTTTCCCAATATCTTCAAGGCATAAATCTAAACAATGAGCCGCACATGAGGTCCAATATAGATGTTTTCTTTTCAACATTAATTTTTTTCCAATAGCATTCATTGCTGCCTCATTATCATCACTATTTGGACAATGTAATTTTCTCCAATTTCTTTTACAACTGAATCTAACAAACTATAATAGAATTTAGCATCTCTACTACGAACACTTGAGACATCTACCGATTTCCAAAAAGTGGTTTCTGTACTACAATAAACAAGGAAATTAATGATGTGCATTTAATTCAAACTGTTGTTCCAACCATCACACATTAGAGTTGCACCTAATTCTTTCCAATGAGTCTTTAGTCCATTTACCCAATCACGAACTCGTTAATACTCTGACTCCAAATACACATCTGAAACCTCATAAGGTGTTGGGAGCTTTACACCTTGTCCAACTTCTGTTGACACTTGAATTAAGTTATACAACCATGGAGAGTTTGCTAATTGAAAAGGAAGTCGTTCATATATTAAAAATTTAGATATCGCTTCTCCTATCTTCCTTAGTAAAGTCTTTAAAAAAGAGTCACTGATCTTTGGTTACTTTGAACTTTTGCTTCTAGCCAATTCAGGTGTAACTCCCCTTAAGGTAAACTCAAGCTCATTTGGGATGGATTTACTTGTTCTTTCTCCATGATATTCTCTAGTTGATCCATGAGAAGATCGCCCTTCTTCATAAATGTTATTCCAACCACTAGTACTTCGTCTGAATTCTTCCCTTCTATGTCACTCGTGTTGTGATTGGATACTTTCTTGATTTGCTTGCCTTATAGTAGAAACCTCATCAATGAATTCCTCGTGTTCATCCCCCTCTCCTCTTAATTGAGATAAGAATTCATCTGTTCTCTTCTTTTTGTCTATTTTCTTTGTGTTGCTTTCTTTCAATATATTCATCATATTTTCTCTAATGACACCTGTTAATAAAATAAAAATAATTCACACTTTATATTATTATCAATTATATATAATCTTTATTGATAAATTTACAATAACATTTAAAAATAATAATAAAGTATCACATACCAGTAACATTAGGGCATGGTGCAACATTACCGGTTTTATGAGCAATGTGCTCTTTAAATCGTGTTATTCCTCCTTTCACAACTTTATCACAAAGTTTACATACGACATTTCCTTTCGTATTTGGTACTGGAGTTCCAAAGTGCCAACTTATATCATTACTTGGTACACCTTCCAATCCTTTAGTCGGGAACTCTTCACGTGGTGACATGTTTTATTTTTATTTATATATAAGAAACATAAAATTATATTTAGAAATATAAGCAACTCATTACTTATATTATCAACAATATAATACAAAAAAAAAGTAAACATCTTAACATGGAAAAATTAAATTTATTGCATAATCTATAATTTATTTATTTTTTTAAAAACAAAAACACACCATAACCCATTATTACCCGATCACCTA
This sequence comes from Gossypium anomalum, assembly GCA_025698475.1. NCBI lineage: Eukaryota > Viridiplantae > Streptophyta > Magnoliopsida > Malvales > Malvaceae > Gossypium > Gossypium anomalum. The sequence continues at coordinate 91,517,039 of CM046965.1, forward strand.
ATAAAAATGTGATTAAAATAATGATTATTTTAGATAATATAGAAAAAATTCCAACTACGCATCATCTCTGGTTCAATAATTATTTTCTATTTTAGGTGCCAAAAAAGTATCCTCAAATAGCAATAGGAGCCACAATTCACAGCTGATTGACAATGTAAATTTCAAGCTTTGAGAATGAGATTGAATTTGGATTTTTAAAATACTATGCTAATATTATATTTATGATTATTTGAATTTTTAAGAAATTTGTTAATTTCAAACTCAACTAATTTACCTATATGTATCCATTTCGTTTTTACAATTTATATAATAAATGAAATTCAAATTTATATTCTTAAAAAATATATATTTGAAGTTCGAATTTAAGTGAGAGTTTAAAGGTGCAAAAGGGCATTGCCCCCTTAAATTTTCAAAACTTAAAAAAGAGAGCTCACACATAGTAAGATTTAAACCAAAATAAATATGAAGACAACTCACATGGTGGGAATCAAGTTTGTGCAATTAGAATGATAGAAGGTGAAAAGAGAGAGCCAATTAGTGCTCTAACCTCCAAAAAAATGAAAAATTACTGCTTTAGTCTCCCAAGATTTATAAAATCTTAAGTTAATATATGGTAAAATTATAATTTCTTCCTAGAAAATGTCAAAATTTCAATTTAATCCTTTTGAGAACTATCAAGATACAAACCAATACAAAATAACATTTTAACTCTAATAAAAATATATAACTTAAATTTTAAATTGATATTTTTAGTTGTAGGATGGTTTGAGGGGCTTTTAGAAGTTGATTGTTGGATTGGATATAGAGAATGAGCAGTACACAACAATAAAATTTCTAGAGACTAAACAAAAATTAAAATAGACACCAAATCCAACAAAAATCAAATATAAATCTACAAGCCCAAAAAAATAAAAAAAATAAAATCTTATAATATGAAAAAACAAATGGATGGTAGGAAAAAATAAAGCATTAGGCCATCAGCTCTGCCTCTCAACTGTCAACTCTCAAGTACCGTCAACAATAAATAAAAAAAAAAACAAAAACATTTGAAACCCGAAACCCCCAAATTTTTTTTTCAAAACCCATTCAAAGCATCCTTCCAAACTGTAGACACTCAATTTTGCCCGGGCCCAGAAATAAGTCCAAAAACAAAAATAATAAACCAAAAAAAAAACGAAGTCCAAGTTCAGTACAGAATTACAAATATAATTTGGCCCGATTGGAATGGCCCATTACTTGAAAAGATTTAAGGTCCATCTACAAGCTTGACTCATATGGAAATATAATCTTTAAGGATATGCAATCTTAGATATGATATGCAATCTTAGATATGATATGCAATCTTGAAGATATGATATTGTAATCTTGAAGATTTAATTTGTAGATATCCTTTAATCTTAACCGTTGATGTAATTGATCTGTACCGTTGGTTTTGGGGAGGCTCAACTATAAATAGAGGCCTCTCCCTACATTGTAAAATGACTAGAGTTTTGGGAAACAATAAAAATTTTTGAGAGCTTTCACTCAAATTTCTTTCCCTCTTATATTCTTATTTTCTACGGTTTGTTTTTATTTTATTCTTTGTTCATATTCGTTTTTCAACCCTTTTTATTTTGATTTAATCCATGTTTCTCTAATTTTTTTATATATATTTTAATTTTTTAATAATTTTAGTATCATATCAAACTATTTCATTTTTAATAAATTTTTTTTAGGATTACTCTTAGTAAATTATTTTTTAAAATTTTACTCAAATCATTATTTTAAAAAATAGATTTCATTTAATTGTCATATTTTATCCACAAGTTTTTCTAAAATGAGGCAATGTTTTTCGTATTTAGGAATTCGGGAAATAGTGCCCTACATGCTGGGTTGCGATTTCCCGTTTGTATAAATGCCTAAAGTATCCTTCTAAATAGATTTTGTAAATCACGAGATGATTTCAGTTACGAGAGTTTAAGAATATCGTGTCCTATCATGTTGGATGTTATGTTTGTATTCTTTTAGAGCTAAGGAATCTCAATTTTTCAACTTAAATAATTCCGGTTTTAAAAAAGGGATCTTATTTTTAAATCCTTTCAAATTTTTGACATTAAGACAGAAATCTATTCAATTTGGTCCCAATTTTGGGCGTTGCGAGGGTGCTAATCCTTCCTCGTACATAACCAACTCCCGAACCTGTTTTCTTAATTTTCGTAGACCAAAACGTTTTATAAGGTGATCCAATCACACCTAAAAAGGTTGGTGGCGACTCCCGTTTTTGTTTTTCAAAAGTCGATCCCCGTTTTTCAAACATCCCTTTAAAAAATGGTTTCGACAGCTTGGGGAATCCGCTTGTAATATCCTGAATTGGGGCTTAATCGGAATAGTGGTTTCGTGACCACTAATCCGAGATAGAAATAATTATTTTATATAATTATTTTGATGATTATGATATGATTGCATGATTGTGTGAAAATTTCGTGATGAAATTCTATGCCTAAAGTGTTTAAATTGAAAGTAGGGACTAAATCGAATAAGTTGCAAAATTTGCATTCTAGAAGTTTTTAGTATGAAATTGCATTGAAGTATTAATTAGGAGGTCTTAAATAGAAATTTGACCAATTTTAAGTTCATGGACAAAATTAGGACATGGAAGGAATTTTTGGAAAGTTTAGTAGTAAAGGCATTTTGGTCATTTAGTTATTAAAATGAATTAAAAACAAAATTAAAAGCCAATTTTTGTCCATCTTCTTCATTAGGACGAAATTTCAAGGGTTCTCCATAGCTAGGGTTTGTTTCAAGCTTCCAAGCTCCATAGTAAGTGATTCCAAGTCCCGTTTTTAATGTTCTTTACGTTTTTAGAATCCCGGTAGCTCGATTAAGCTTATGCTAGAAATAATTCAACCTAGGGTTTATATTTGGAAAAGTACCCATAGGTGAAATTTGTGTATTTTGATGTTTTATGATAGAATATGAGGTTTTAAATTATGTTAGACAACTTGTGCTACTTGGTTTTGAGTGAAAATGAGAAAAAGGGCTTAATCAGTAAAAATACCTAATAGTCATAAGTACATGTTAGAGTGTGAATTTGATATTGTCATAGAAGGGAAAAATGATCAGCATGTCATAAAACATAAGAATAAGGGATAAAGTTTAATTCCCGAGCCTAGGGACAAAAGTGTAATTATGCAAAAGTTTAGGGGCAAAAGTGTAATTTTCCAAAGTTCGTATTAAATGCTGTTTTGATGAATGTATGTATTAAATAAGATTAATTTGGTATTATAGATCAAGAGAAACGGGAATCAAGTTGCGATCGAGGAAAAGAAAAGATTGTAGACTAAATTGCAAAATCTTTATATTTTGGTACCAAGGTAAGTTCATGTGTAAATAATGTAGCATAATTGTTATTTTTAAGTTATTGATGTTAATTATATAATATGCTGATTTTTCTATCGTGAAATATTATGCTTTGTGGTTAATGTTGAGTAATATGCAAATTATGTTTACTACTTGATAAATATGAATTGCTACCGAGTATCGGTTCTGATATTCCGTGGAAGACGGCTAATGTCAGATCGAGGGAAAAAGCCCGTTTGAACCTTAGGAATAGATTAGGATACAAGTGACATGTCACTAGGATGGTTGAGCATTCGAACTCGTTGAGTTGAGTCCGAGTTCACTTATGGATGCGAATGTTCGAACTCGTTGAGTTGAGTCCAAGTTCGTGAGATGTAACTAGGCATCCGAACTCGTTGAGTTGAGTCCGAGTTCACTTATGGATGCGAACGCCCAAGCTCGTTGAGTTGAGTCCGAGTTCACTTATGGGCGGGTTACATGATTGCTTGATTACATATGTGGCATTTGCATATGTGGCATTTATGTGCAAATTATCCGTGTATCCGAGTTATATTCCGATGTGTTCAACGGGTGAAAATTTCTATGAAATGGAAGAACACTTAAGATGGAAGTGACGTTTTGGTAAGTGTTGTGAAATGGGCACTTTGGACAGGTATGTACGTAACCCTCGGGTTGAAAATAGATACAACAACGATAAATTGGTAAGATGATGAATGATGTTTAGAAATGTGATATATGTTTTGGTGATGCCATGCTAAGGTTGTTGGTATAATTGTATTGTTATGTTACTTGTTATTTGCATATGAACTTACTAAGCATTTATGCTTACTCCTTCCTTTTCATTCATTGTAGTTTTAAACAAGTCAGCTCGGGAATCGGGATAGGTCGAAGTTTCGATCACACTATCCAAAGGATTTCTATTGGTAAATGGCTTGTAAAACTTAAGTATGGCATGTATAGCAATATACCTATTTTGTGTAAATAATTTTATGATATGGCCATGTTTGGTTGAGAAAATGTTTGATATTGATAAGTCATGGTGATGGCTAATTAGATCATGTTTGATATCATGGAAGTTTAATAGGTTATCTAGTTCATAAAAAAAAAATTCATGGAAAGATGAAACTTGCCTTAAAACAGAATATTGCTGCAGCAATAACATGAATTTGAAAAATCACTAAAAATATTATAAGTGGAACTAAATAATGAGTAAGTTATGAAATTGAAGCTTAATGACTCTATTTTCATCTGGATTGAACAAAACAGGCATATAAATAATATTTTATGAGATATTTAAACTTTTGTGAAACAGGGCCAGAATGATTTCTAGATCCCCTATTTTGATTTTAAAAATTTATAATAAATTTTAAAAAAATAATTATAAGTTGTTATTTACATTTAAAGATTTCTTATTGAGTCTAGTTTTAAGAGAAACAAACCTCATAGTTATTGAAATTTTTTATAGAGAGATATCTGATTCGTAATATACAGAGGTCAGAGCAGTCAAACCCTAAAATAGGGGAGACTTTAACTAATAAACTGTACTAATTGGCCCAACCAAAAATTCTAGAAACAATTTAGTAAATATATATATGAGTCTAGATTTAGGTAAAATTTACAGATCTTGATTTTGAGTTTCATAACTCGAGATATTATTTTTCCTGTAACTATGACGCAGATAGCTAGAAAGCTGTGAATGTAAAAACAAATGATTCGAAGTATTTAAATTGATAAATTATGTTCGATAACACCTCAAGCTCGATTCCGGTGTCAGTCTCGGGCGTGGGGAGTTACATTTGGTGGTATCGGAGCAGGTTTAATCGGTTCTCGGACTACGTGTTGTATGTACAGATTTTTGCTATACATGCCATATGTATAAATTGTGATAGTGTGACGACTTCTGACCTTTTTAAATGATTTTTATATAGTAAATGGATCCCGATCCAGCTTTGGCAGATGAAGTAGAGAGTAATGCGCCAGCTCCGGCTGAAGGGGCAGCGCCGATTGAAAACCCACCTCCTACTGTCGGTCAAGGAGGAGGAGAAGGGGCTCGGGAAGCCTTTCTCCAGATGATGAGTGCCTAGTATACTGAGTTCGTTCGTACGAACCCGAATGCACAACCTCCCCCACCTCCTCCAATTCCTCTACCTATACCTCCGATGCCTCAAGGAGTGGATATGATAAAATTTCACAGAAACCCTGTTGATAGAATTCGTAAATAAGGGGCTGAAGAATTTAGAGCAAATATTGATGATGATGCAAAGAAAGCAGAGTTCTAGCTTGAAAATTCTATCCGGGTATTTGATGAATTATCTTGTACACCTGAAGAATGTTTGAAAGGTGCTACATCTTTGTTGAGAGATTAAGCCTATAATTGGTGGAAGATTTTAAGTTTGGTGGTACCGAAAGAGAGGGTAACCTGGGAATTCTTTCAAGAAGAGTTTCAGAAGAAATATATTAGTGAAAGATTTATTGATCAGAAATGTAAAGAGTTTCTTGAGCTGAAGCAAGGTAATATGACAGTCTCAGAATATGAAAGAGAGTTTGTTCGATTGAGTAAGTATGCCAGGGAATATATTCCTACAGAAGCCAAGATGTGCCGACAATTTGAAGACGGGCTCAATGAAGACATTAAGGTATTTGTCGGGATCCTTGAACTGAAAGAAATGGTAGTACTGGTTGATCGAGCTTGCAAGGTTGAAGAACTACTTAAAGAGAAGAGAAAGGTAGAGGCTGAGACACGAAATTGGAAGAAAAGGCCATTGAGTAAGGCACCTTCACAGCAACCCGGAAAGTCAAGAAATATGAATCCTCGTTCCCAAGTTTCAGCTGGGCAATCATATGGAAATTTTAAGAAGCAGAATGTGGGTCCTAAATCTCAGAATACTTCTATAGCCAGTGTAGGGAACTCGAGATTTGTTAAACCCGAGTACCAGTGGTGTGGTAGAAATCATTTTGGTCCGTGCAGAGCAAATGAATGTTTTTGATGTGGTTCTCCGGATCATTTTATTAGAGACTGCCCAGAGAGAGCTGAGAAAGAAAAATTTCAGAATGTAAAAGCTAGTGGTGTAGACTTGAGGGGAAGGTATCCGAGAAAAGCTGGAAGTGAAACAAGCAGTAAGAATGTAGCCAAAGATGCAGCAATTGGATCTGAAGGAAGAGCTCCGGCTAGAACTTATGCTATTAAAGCACGTGAAGATGCTTCCTCACCCGATGTGATTACTAGTACATTTTCTCTTTATGATATTAATGTTATTGCTTTGATTGATCCCGGTTCTACTCATTCATATGTATGCATGAAGCTGGTGTCTAGTATGAATATACCTGTTGAGAACACAGAATTTATGATTAGAGTGTCAAATCCGTTAGGCAAATGTTTGATAGTTGATAAAGTATGCAAGAAATGTCCTTTAATGATTCGGGGTCATTACTTTCTGGCCGACTTGATGTTGTTTCCGTTTGATGAATTTGATGTTATTTTGGGTATGGATTGGTTGACATTGCATGATGCTATAGTAAATTGCAAAGAAAAGGTTATAGAATTAAAGTGTGAAAACGGTGAAACTCTACGGGTTGAATCAAGATAAATCGAGGCATTGTCTAGTGTGATTTCTTTGATGTCGGCTCGTAGATATTTAAGAAAGGGTTATGAAGCTTATTTGGCGTATGTAATTAATACAAAAGAAGTTGAAAAGAAAGTTGAATCAGTCTTGCTTGTTGTGTGAATTTGCGGATGTATTTCGAGAAAAATTACCAGGTTTGCCTCCAGTCAGGGAAGTAGAATTTGGTATTGATTTGATACCGGGAACAGCTCCGATCTCGATTGCTCCATATAGAATGGCACCAACAGAGTTGAAAGAATTAAAGTCACGATTGCAAGAGTTGGTGATAAAGGCTTTGTAAAATCGAGTTTTTCACCTTGGGGTGCTCCTGTGTTATTTGTGAAAAGAAGGATGGTTCTATGAGATTATGTGTTGATTATCGACGATTAAACAAGGTGACAATAAAAACAAGTATCCATTGCCGAAATTGATGATTTGTTTGATCAGCTAAAAGGAGCGACATGGTTTTCAAAGATTGACTTGAGATTTGGGTATTATCAGCTGCGAGTAAAAGAGTCAGATGTGCCTAAAACTGCTTTTAGAATAATGTACGGTCATTATGAATTTTTAGTTATGCCATTCGGGTTGACAAATGCTCCTGCTGTGTTTATGGATTTAATGAATTGCATATTTCGGCCATACTTGGACAAATTTGTTGTGGTGTTTATAGATGATATTTTAATTTATTCAAAAGATGAGACAGAGCATGCTGAGCATTTGAGGATAGTTTTGCAAACTTTGAGAGATAAACAGTTGTATGCCAAGTTTAGTAAAAGTGAATTTTGGCTTCTAAAAGTTGGATTTTTGGGTCATATTGTTTCAGGTGATGGTATACGGGTTGATCCTAGTAAAATTTCAGCCATTATTGATTGGAAACCATCGAAAAACGTAACTGAAGTTAGAAGTTTCTTGGGGCTAGCTGGGTATTATCGGCGGTTTGTAAACAGATTTTCTATAATTGCTGTTCCTATGACTAGACTACTCCGAAAGGATGTTAAATTTGAATGGACGGAAGAATGTCAACAAAGTTTCGAAGAATTGAAAAAGTTATTAACTGAAGCACTGGTGTTAGTACAACCCGAATCAGGTAAAGAATTTGTGGTGTATAGTGATGCTTCTCTAAATGGCTTGGGGTGTGTACTCATGCAAGAAGGAAAAGTGGTGGCTTATGCTTCGAGGCAGTTAAAACCTCATGAGAGGAATTATCCTACTCACGATTTGGAATTGGATGCGGTGGTATTTGCTTTGAAGATTTGGCGACATTATTTGTATGGTGAAAAGTGCCGAGTATATACTGATCACAAAAGTCTTAAATACTTGATGTCACAAAAAGACTTAAATTTGAGACAGCGTAGATGGTTGGAGTTATTGAAAGATTATGAGCTTGTTATTGATTATCATCCGGGAAAAGCAAATGTGGTTGCCGATGCTTTAAGTAGAAAGTTGTTGTTTACTTTGAGAGTTATGAACACTCAGTTGAAAATGTTAGATGATAGTTCGATTCTAGCAGAGATAAGAGCTAGACCGATGTTTTTACAAGAGATTTCTGAAGCTCAGAAAAATGATCAAGATTTGCTAGCCAAGAGAAGACAGTGTGAAGCTGATACGGGATCAGATTTCAGAATCGGTTCTGATGGTAGCTTGATGTTTAAAAATCAGATTTGTGTACCGAAAAATGATAAGTCGATTCAAAAGATTTTGCATGAAGCACATAATGGCTGTTTGGCAGTTCATTCGGGCAGTACGAAAATGTCTAATGACTTGAAGAAAATGTATTGGTAGGGTGGAATGAAAAGAGATATTTCCGAGTTTGTATCAAAGTGCTTAATTTGTCAACAGGTGAAAGCTGAACACCAAGTGCCTTCAGGATTACTTCAGCCTATTATGGTTCCTGAATGGAAATGGGATCGGATTACTATGGATTTTGTTTTAGGGTTGCCATTGACTCCAGGAAAGAAAGATGCCATCTGGGTAATAGTTGACAGACTGACTAAATCGGCTCATTTTATTCCGATACGTACAGATTATTCTCTTAATAAGTTGGCTGAATTGTATATCCGTGAGATTTTTAGACTTCATGGAATACCTTTGTCAATCATTTCGGATAGAGATCCGAGATTTACTTCACGGTTTTGGCAAAAGTTGCAAGAGACATTAGGTGTAAAGTTAAATTTCAGCACTGCCTTTCATCCACAAACCGATGGACAATCAGAGAGAGTAATTTAAATTCTTGAATATATGCTCAGATGTTGCGTATTGGAATTTCAAGGTAGTTGGGAAAGGTACTTACCGTTGGTAGAATTTGCTTATAATAATAGTTATCAGACGAGTTTGAAAATGGCACCTTATGAAGCATTATATGGTCGTAAATGTTGAACGCCTTTGTATTGGACTGAACTCAAGGAAAATCAGATTTATGGAGTTGATCTAATAAAAGAAACCGAAGAAAAGGTGAAAGTGATTCAAGATTGTTTGAAAGCTGCTTCAGATAGACAGAAATCTTATGCGGATTTGAAACGAAAAGAAATCGAGTTTCAAGTTGGTGATAAGGTATTTTTGAAAGTGTCTCCATGGAAGAAAGTCCTTAGATTTGGACGGAAGGGCAAGTTAAGTCCGCGTTTTATTGGGCCGTATGAAATAATTGAAAAAGTTAGACCGGTAGCATATCGGCTAGCATTACCACCTGAATTAGAGAGGATTCATGATGTGTTCCACGTATCTATGCTATGTCGGTATCGTTCGGATCCTTCACATATAATTTCACCGACAGAAATTGAACTACGACCAGATATGACTTATGAAGAAGAACCGATTAAGATCTTAGCTCGAGAGGTCAAGAAACTAAGAAATAAAAGTGTCGCTCTTGTGAAGGTATTGTGGCAAAAGCATGGGGTAGAAGAGACTACATAGGAACCTGAAGAAACTATGAGAAACTAATACCCACACCTGTTTACCGGTAAGATTTTCGAGGACAAAAATCCTTAAAAGGGGGGGAGAATTGTAATATCCTGAATTGGGGCTTAATCAGAATAGTGGTTTCGTGACCACTAATCCGAGATAGAAATAATTATTTTATATAATTATTTTGATGATTATGATATGATTGCATGATTGTGTGAAAATTTCGTGATGAAATTATATGCCTAAAGTGTTTAAATTGAAAGTAGGGACTAAATCGAATAAGTTGCAAAATTTGCATTCTAGAAGTTTTTAGTATGAAATTGCATTGAAATATTAATTAGGAGGTCTTAAATATAAATTTGACCAATTTTAAGTTCATGGACAAAATTAGGACATGGAAGGAATTTTTGGAAAGTTTAGTAGTAAGGGCATTTTGGTCATTTAGTTATTAAAATGAATTAAAAACAAAATTAAAAGCCAATTTTTGTCCATCTTCTTCATTAGGACGAAATTTCAAGGGTTCTCCATAGCTAGGGTTTGTTTCAAGCTTCCAAGCTCCATAGTAAGTGATTCCAAGCCCCGTTTTTAATGTTCTTTACGTTTTTGGAATCCTTGAGCTCGATTAAGCTTATGCTAGCAATAATTCAACCTAGGGTTTATATTTGGAAAAGTACCCATAGGTGAAATTTGTGTATTTTGATGTTTTATGATAGAATATGAGGTTTTAAATTATGTTAGACAACTTGTGCTACTCGGTTTTGAGTGAAAACGAGAAAAAGGGCTTAATCGGTAAAAATACCTAATAGTCATAAGTACATGTTAGAGTGTGAATTTGATATTGTCATAGAAGGGAAAAATGATCAGCATGTCATAAAACATAAGAATAAGGGATAAAGTTTAATTCCCGAGCCTAGGGGCAAAAGTGTAATTATGCAAAAGTTTAGGGGCAAAAGTGTAATTTTCCAAAGTTCGTATTAAATGCTGTTTTAATGAATGTATGTATTAAATAAGATTAATTTGGTATTATAGATCAAGAGAAACGGGAATCAAGTCGCGATCGAGGAAAAGAAAAGATTGTGGACTAAATTGCAAAATCTTTATATTTTGGTACCAAGGTAAGTTCATGTGTAAATAATGTAGCATAATTGTTATTTTTAAGTTATTGATGTTAATTATATAATATGCTGATTTTTTATCGTGAAATATTATGCTTTGTGGTTAATGTTGAGTAATATGCAAATTATGTTTACTACTTGATAAATATGAATTGCTACCGAGTATCGGTTCTGATATTCCGTGGAAGACGGCTAATGTCAGATCGAGGGAAAAATCCCGTTTGAATCTTAGGAATAGATTAGGATACAAGTGACATGTCACTAGGATGGTTGAGCATCCGAACTCGTTGAGTTGAGTCCGAGTTCACTTATGGATGCGAATGTTCGAACTCGTTGAGTTGAGTCCGAGTTCGTGAGATGTAACTAGGCATCCGAACTCGTTGAGTTGAGTCCGAGTTCACTTATGGGCGGGTTACATGATTGCTTGATTACATATGTGGTACTTATGTGCAAATTATCCGTGTATCCGAGTTATATTTCGATGTGTTCAATGGGTGAAAATTTCTATGAAATGGAAGAATACTTAAGATGCAAGTGACGTTTTGGTAAGTGTTGTGAAATGGCACTTTGGACAGGTATGTACGTAACCCTCGGGTTGAAAATAGATACAACAACGATAAAGTGGTAAGATGATGAATGATGTTTAGAAATGTGATATATGTTTTGGTGATGCCATGCTAAGGTTGTTGGTATAATTGTATTGTTATGTGACTTGTTATTTGCATATGAACTTACTAAGCATTTATGCTTACTCCTTCCTTTTCATTCATTGTAGTTTTGAACAAGTCAGCTCGGGAATTGGGACAGGTCGAAGTTTCGATCACACTATCCGAAGGATTTCTATTGGTAAATGGCTTGTAAAACTTAAGTATGGCATGTATAGCAATATACCTATTTTGTGTAAATAATTTTATGATATGGCCATGTTTGGTTGAGAAAATGTTTGATATTGATAAGTCATGGTGATGGCTAATTAGATCATATTTGATATCATAGAAGTTTAATAGGTTATCTAGTTCATAAAAAAAAAAATTCATGGAAAGATGAAACTTGCCTCAAAACAGAATATTGCTGCAGCAATGACATGAATTTGAAAAATCACTAAAAATAGTATAAGTGGAACTAAATGATGAATAAGTTATGAAATTGAAGCTTAATGAGTCTATTTTCATGTGGATTGAACAAAATAGGCATATAAATAATATTTTATGAGATATTTAAAATTTTCTGAAATAGGTCCAGAATGATTTCTGGATCCCCTGTTCTGAGTTTAAAAATTTATAATAAATTTTAAAAAAATAATTATAAGTTTTTCTTTACATGTACAGATTTCTTATTGAGTCTAGTTTTAAAAGAAACAAACCTTATAGTCATTGAATTTTTTTATAGAGATATATCTGATTCGTAATATACAGAGGTTAGAGCAGTCAAACCCTGAAACAGGGGAGACTTTAACTAATAAACTGTACTAATTGGCCCAACCAAAAATTCTATAAAAAATTTAGTAAATAGATATATGAGTCTATATTTAGGGAAAATTTATGGATCTTGATTTCGAGTTTCGTAACTCGAGATATGATTTTTCTTGTAACTGTGGCGCAGATAGCTAGAAAGCTGTGAATGTAGAAACAAATGATTCGAAGTACTTAAATTGATAAATTATGTTCGGTAACACCTCAAGCTCGATTCTGATGTCGGTCTCTGGCATGGGGGTGTTACACTGCTGGGGACAATAAGAGATTCAAGCCGTAAACTTGAATGATTTTTGTCCTTTATCAAAATTTGAGAACTCGATTTGAAAACTATGATCTTTGTTTTCATGTGTTTGCTGCATATGTTTGTTATTTTCTCGCACACATTGCATTTGCATGACCGTTGTGGTCGCACCCTTAAGTGGGAGTGAGAAGCTAAGCTTTCGTGAGGTTTTCACCTCCACATGAGTTAGTGGATTACTTCCACGATATATCTGTACCTATGTCTTCGTGAGATTTTCATCTCCGCATGGTCATAGGGAAATGTATCCTCCTAAATCGAACTTGGTCCATATGAGCCTATAATGGGTGAGGATCGAGGAATTTGCTGGTTTAGGTACCTTACTTTAGAACTAAACTACATATAGTGAACTTTAAGTGCTTGCTCTAGGTAGTATGGTGATGATCTTTAGTACCTACCTTTATAAGTGCATGTTTATTACATCTTTTTATATGATACTGCTTTGTTTTTTTTTTTTTCATCATCGCATATCATTCATCATTAAAAGGTGTCGATTCAAGGTTCAATTTCTGAGTTAGGAAGTTTTGTAATGAGGAACGAATACCTTAATAAAGTGGACGACAATGCTTCTGTCTGTACCTGGTCAGAGAAGACCCAGTTAGAGAAATGAGATAGTGTCACCAAGGGGTATACATTAGAGATATGGGACTTCACCCTAGTTAATTCGACGCAGAATGAGTTGCAGGAGCTGAGAAACATTTGGGCCCAATGGGATGACGAGGCTAAGCAGTTCTTCTATCAGACTTATGGGAATCTTTCTTATTTGCTAGACATTAAGGTAGATAAGCATCTGTTTCGAGCTATGGTACAATTCTGGAACCCTGCTTATAGTTGCTTTACATTTGGAGAGGTAGATGTAGTGCCTACTTTGGAGGAGATACAACCTTGCTTCGTTGTCCGAGAATTCAAGGTAACAAAGCTTATGTTAGGCCTGCTAGTCTCCCAATTTTTGTGAGGAAATTAGTGATGATCATAGGGATGAGTGAGCAGTGGGCTGTAGCTCGAGTGCAGCAAAAGGGCGATAGTAAGTGCATTTTGTGGGCCATTTTAAGGGATCTGATATTGACACACCCAGATGTGAAGAAGAAGGTCAATGTTTTGGCCTTAAGTATTTATGGCTTGGTGATTTTCCCGAAGGCGATAGAGCACATAGATGAGGCAGTCATAGATTTATTTGATTGACTTGGTAAACAAAACACACCGGTGCTAGCAATCCTAGCTGAGACATTTAGATCTTTGAAGTACATGTCGGAGAGCCGGTGAAGTAGATTCATTGGATGCGCACAGTTGTTGTTAGTATGGTTCCATAATCATTTTTGGAAGCTTGAGAAGGTTTCCTGCCGAGTGTTCTTTGAGGGTTATTCCCCCTTAAAGGAAGCAACAACTACACCAAGGAGAGACGATATTACAGAAGAAAGGTGGATGGATATTCTTCAGAATCTTTGAGAGAAGGAAGTTTTGTGGAAAGCACCTTGGATGACTCCTAATGACGTCCTTTATCGCTGCGGCAGTTTTGATTGGGTACCTCTTCCTAGAATTTGGGGAGTCGTTGGCTATGCACCGTTACTCGTCCTAAGGCAATATAAAGTGGGGCAGTTTAGATAGAGGTTGAGAGTTAGCTTTGTTATTAGAGAGGGTTAAGACTCTGGGCCTACGAGCGAAAGCGTATTTGTAATTCGTTTTATGAAAAGACTTTTGTTCCTTAAATAATGTTTTCTAAAATGAAACTGAATCGAGATCGATACCTTTTTGCATTCATGAATTTGCATTACATTACATCAAAGAAAAGAAGGTGTTGATTCGAAATTCAATTCTTAAATAGAATAGTTTGTCATAAGGAAACGAATTTCTTGATAAAGTGAGTTATAGTGCGGTCGTCTAAATATAGTCTAAATAAACACGACGAGAGAAAGCTGATAGTCCACGGAGGAATACATGATGTAATTGCCAGAAATTCAAGCCAACAAAGATTATCCAAGAGCATGACGAGAGAAAGCCGGAAGTCCACGAAGGAATACATAACTTGATTTAATTGCCAACGAAGATTATCTAAGAGCCGACACTTTTTGATAAGTATCATGGAGATAAGCAAGCAAGAGATCGAAGCTCAGATTAAGTAGCAAGGAGTTAGCAAAGGCATCTTTTAGAGAATTTATAGGATTTGACCATGAAGAAAAGATCAGCGTTTACTTGGACTATGAAGGGCAAGACCACATATGTAATCTATTTTCATGTAAAGAAATCTGTTTTCTAGAAAAGTTATTCTAATGGAATTGAATTCAAGATCAACATCTCCTTTTCTTTTGCATTCATGCATTTGCATTGCATCACATCACATGCATTTAAATCCATAAAAAGACCCTAATTAAGGTTAAAAAGAGAAAGAAAGAGAGAAAAGGGTCACGACTGAGCGAAAATAAGACGCTCCCTTACATATCCTAAACTTTTGTATCAGGAGGGATAGCTTACCTGGAGAAGGGGGTGTTTGGAAATGAAAATCATCCCATCAATGTCATACATGAGGAAGGGACTGAACAAAGAAACCTTGAGGGCATTCGCCCTTACGAACCGGGAAGTTCTTTAAACAATTGGACTGTAGAGGAACTTCCTATAATCTTTAGGAATTTTACGGAGTAATATTCAGAACACTCTTGTTACTCTAAAGCCTAGGAGTAATGAGATTTCTTTTGAGAAATGGGCTCATGTTCAGATATTTTTATTTTCAATAAAACATACTTTTATTGATCCGAGAAAATATTCTTTCGTTCTGATTCTTTTGACCTTTGACATTCTTTATAAATTTTCATTTCATGTAAATAGTCATTCTTGAATTCATTTATTCCTTATATATTCTTTTGTGTGCCTATCATAGATCCCTAGATATCAATGACACGGGCAACGATACTACAGATTCAGAGTTCCTTTTGAGTGCGATATGTGTTTAGAGGAATCTCGATGCTTTGAAGGTGACAGAATTGTGACTTGTTTCAATTTGTTGAAAATGGTTTTACCCCATGAAGTGGTGGTAGGAAATATAGCCTTAGAGGAAGGAAAGATTGCGAAATTGGAATTAGTGAGGAGACAAAACAAGACCTTGTTGAGACTATTATGGAATTCAAAATGTGGTCCAAAGACGCATGCGGGAGGATTTGCAATTGCCGGATAAACATGAGGTTTTGGGGCACCGTTGGTCCACCATGGAAAGGGATCACATCAGTTGTACAATGAATGCCAAATTTAAAGGAGTCAAGACTTATGGGGCATGTATGTTATGGGCCCGAGCTCGTCAAAAGTTTCAAGCTGACAATGACTCATCTTTGTGGACGTCAACTACTCCATTAAGAGGGGGAGATAGCTTCATATGCCAATATTACAAAGTTAAAAGTCATCCATTTCAAAAAAAGAAAAGAAAAAAAAAGATTATATATAACTAGAGGTGAGAAAAACTCGATTCGACTCGAAAAAATCGAAAAAAAATTCGAATTTCGAGTTAAACGAATCGAGTTATTCAAATTATTCGAGTCAAATCGAATTTTTTTTTCGAATTTCGAGTTCGAATCGAGTTGAGTTTTCAAATTCGAATAACTTGAATAATTCAAATATCAAACTATAATATTTTACATTTTTACCCTAAACTCCCAAACCTTTTTACTTTTCCCTCAAAACTTTTACTCCTTCCCACTTTCCCCCCAAAACTTTTACTCCCCTTCCATTCCAACCTCCCAATCTACCCAAAATCCATTTCCCACCAAAATTTTATTCTCCCATTTACTTTTTTTCAAAATTTTACTCCCAAAAACCCTCAAAACTTTTTATTTTCCCCTAAAATTTTTACTCCCTCCCACTTTCCCCCCAAAATTTTTACTTCCTTCCCATCCCAGCTCCCATCTGCCCCAAATCCACCCCCAATTTTTTTAATATTTTCCTCCAAAATTTTACTCCCCTATTTACTTCCCCTCAAACTTTTATTCCCAAAACTTTTTATTTTCTCCTAAACTTTTACTTCTCACCTTTCACTCTCAAATAAAAATCAAAATTATCCAAAAAAAATCACTAAACATAAATAGTAATAGTTTTATTTATATCTATTATTTATATTATTAAATTAAATTTCACATTTTATATTATTTATATGATTGAATTGCTTAGTCGTATTGAATATTTATATTAAAATTGAATTATTAATTATGCCATTAAATATTCATGTTAAAATTTTATATTGGTATCAATTTCACATTTTATCTTTAAAATAACTTTTATTAAAAAATCACATTTTTACATTTAATATATTTTTTAATTCCAAAATACATAGTGGCAAGAATCTGAAGATAATTGAAACAACTAAGCAAACAAAGAAGCTAACCCGTATATAAAAGATTAATAAATAAATTATGAGGTGATGAAAGTTAATAAAAATTTTGATTAAGGTGGAAAAATTTTATTACGATGGGTGCCAGTGGTTACAAGGACACAAAATTATTTTATAATATTTAACTCGAACAAATATATTCGATTCAATTCGATTCAAATTCCATCTCACTCGACTCGATTCGAGAAAATTTCAAATAAAGTTAGGATGATAAAATAAGATTCGAAAACTCGATTAACTCAAAAAAATTCGATTCGATTCGATTCGATTCGATCGAATGCTCACCCCTATATATAACTGCACAATGCCAAAAATTTGTAGTCTTTTCAAAGATAATGCGCCATACCACAGTACAACAAAGGTTGCCAAAAGAAAAGAAAAAGAAGAAAGAAACAAATTACAGAAGATGACCGAGACTGGTAAAAATTGGCATAAGAAACTACCGCCTACTTTATATGCTTACGCTGGGGCAAACACCTTCAATTCTAGTTGTTTCAAAGGTTTCAACCATCATCCTTGGAATGGGTGCATTGTTTGGCTTTCCTGAGCAATCTGATGTGCCGTCAATAGCTGCGATGGTTAGCTCCAGGCGGTGGCCATTGATTTCTAGCTATGGGGCATCAGGCCGTACACAGTCTCTGAAGCTTAAAATGATAGATTCTTTTTTCAAAACCAATTTCTGACAAAGTGGATGACGGTATCATGAAGAAAGCTCTCTTAGACTTCTATACAAGTTCAGGGAAGAGGAAACCTGATCAAATCATTATTTCCAGAGATGGGGTTAGCGAGTCTCAATTCAATCAAGTTTTGATCACGTTATTGAGGCTTGCAAGTTCCTTGACGAGAAGTGGAACCCTAAAGATTGTGGTTATTGTTGTACGAAAAACCATCATACCAAGTTTTTTTTTCAGCAGGGATCTCCTGACAATATGCTACATGGTATTGTCATTGAAAACAAAGTATGCCATCCAAAGAACAATGATTTTTACCTTGGTACCCATGCTGGAATGATTGAAATCACGAGGCAGACCCACTATCATGTTCTCTTAGACCAGGCTGGGTTTTCGGCTGATGATCTGCAAGAGTTTGTTCATTCTCTATCCTATATGTATCAAAGGAGCACCACAACCATATTTTTTGTGGCTCCAATTTGCTACGCTCATTTGGCAGCTTCACAGTTGGGGGCAATTTATGAAGATTAGGGATGCTTCAGAAACATCATCGAGTCATGGTGGAATGTATGCTCCGGAGTAATATCTGTACCTCAGCTTTCCAGGTTGAAGGATAAAGTCAGCAACTTCATTCTTGTCTGCTGAGAATCATTGAACTACTTTTTGTAGGGTTTGACAAACAACAGCCAGGACTGCTGCTGGGGCAATCCCTTTCTCATGGGTTTATGAATCAAGATTTTTCCTCCAAGCTTTGATGGAGTCAAGAATTGAATACCTCTAGTAAACTTAACTTGAAAGTATTCATCCTAAGCAAATATACCAAGAATGGATGACACAGACTTATGACAAAGAAGGTTCGTCCAAAAGAATTTCATAAAGGAAACTTGTGCTGAAAGAGATCCTTCCCATGCAAAAGGATGCCGAATTGGGAATGGCCATATGTTGCGAAGAGGGCTTTCTCTAGAGGTGCACTGATTTTGACAAGAAATGGATAGGAAGAATTTATCTGATCCAGTGAATTCGGACTCGGTAAATGAGTACTTTGTCTGAAGGAGAAGGGAAGCCAAGGTGAAAACTCGCAAAGGGCACTTTGGGACTTCTATTTCAAAAAAAAAGAGGAAAAAAAAAAAAAAAAAAAAAAAAAAAAAAAAAGAAAAAAATGGAGAGGCCAAGGTGAAAACTCGCAAAGGGCGCCTTGAGACCAAAGGGATTTTGAGTTGAAAACCCGAAAGGGCAGCTCAAATTTGGAAAGTCATGCAGTGACCTTGCTATACCGGATTCGACGAGAAGTGAAATATGTTACATATCGAGGCATCAACAAATTACTTTGGATATTTTAAACACATGTTGAACTCAAGAAAGTCTTCATGGAGCTGGTGTATAGACGCTCAAGCGGCGATATCTAGGGCATCTGATTTCTATCCTATTTTCTATCTTTGGATTCTTTTTCTTCACAAAGATATGTTCTCAGGTTAATATTTTTGCATTCCTTCCAATGATTTGTCCAAATCTAATTATCCTCAGGATCAATGTATTTGTCTCCCATTATTCATAAAGCATGTTGCATTGAAATAATGATAGATGAACTAAAATATCTTCACAAACGAAGTTTTGCATATTACTCTGGAAATTTCTAGATAATACAAGAAACTGAAACAAGAAAGTTGTTTAAGGAATTCTCATATGTATGGGTTAGAGATACTCGAGAGATTTTCTTCTTCAGTCTAAAAGGTGGTTGGACGTTTTAAGCAAGATTGACCTTAAGAAAGGATCATTTCATAAACATCTTCAGTGGGTCATAACATTTGGGGAATGGTACGGTAGACCAAATTGATGGAGAAGATTCGAGGCATATGAGCAGAGTATGATTGATATGTCGAGAAGAATGAGGTGGAAAGCTCGATAGATGAATGAGTGATGACGTCCGAAATAGGAGTTATTTTCATAAACATTTTGCATCATAATATGTCTAATTAGGAGCATTTGACTCATTTCAATCATAGCATCTTAATTATTTAGCATAAGCATAAATTCCAGGAAATCAATTCTACAGTGGATTCCCTAGTGGACAATGTAGCAAGATTGATTGAAAATTACAAAATTCAAAGGCCTTAATCCCCTAGCGCGAGGGGTAATAGGTTCATGAGATCTTATCTCCCCTAAGCGATGCGCGAGCGATCGACAACGACTCGCCTAATCCCCTAAGCGGTAGGGTAACAGTTAAATTTACAGATCTTATCTCCTAAGCGGTAGTGGAGTAGATCAAAGACTCGCCTAATCCTCTAAGCGTTAGGGTAACAAGTTCGCAGATCTTATCTCCTAAGCGATGATGAGCGCATCGACGACGACTCGCCTTAATCCCCTAAGCGGTAGGGGTAACAGTTTAAATTTGTAGATCAACTATCGAAACCATTTTTTAAAGGGATGTTTGAAAAACGGGGATCGACTGTTGAAAAATGAAAACGGGAGTCGCCACCAACCTTTTTAGGTGTGATTGGATCACCTTATAAAACGTTTTGGTCTACGAAAATTAAGAAAATAGGTTCGAGTCGGTTACGTATTTAGGAAGGATTAGCACCTCGCAACGCCCAAAATTGGTACCAAATTGAATAGATTTACCTTAATGTCAAAAATTTGAAAGGATTTAAAAATAAGATCCCTTTTTTAAAACCGGAATTATTTAAGTTGAAAAATCGAGATTCCTTAGCTCCAAAATAATACAAACATCACATCCAACATGATAGGACACGATATTCTTAAACTCTCGTAACTGAAATCATCTTGTGATTTACAAAATCTATTTAGAAGGATACTTTAGGCATTTAGACAAACGGGAAATCACAACCCAGCATGTTAGGGTACTATTTCCCGAATTCCTAAATACGAAAAACATTGCCTCATTTTAGAAAAACTTTTGGATAAAATATGACAATTAAATGAAATATATATTTTAAAATAATGATTTGAGTAAAATTTTAAAAAATAATTTACTAAGAGTAATACTAAAATTTTTTAATTAAAAATGAAATAGTTTGATATGATACTAAAATTATTAAAAAATTAAAATATATATAAAAAAAATTAGGGAAACATGGATTAAATCAAAATAAAAAGGGTTGAAAAACGAAGATGAACAAAGAATAAAATAAAAACAAACCGTAGAAAATAAGAACATAAGAGGGAAAGAAATTTGAGTGAAAGCTCTCAAAAATTTTTATTGTTTCCCAAAACTCTAGTCATTTTACAATGAAGGGAGAGGCCTCTATTTATAGTTGAGCCTTCCCAAATCCAACGGTACAGATTAATTACATCAACGGTTAATATTAAAGGATATCTACAAATTAAATCTCCAAGATTACAAGATCATATCTTCAAGATTGCATATCATATCTAAGATTGCATATCATATCTAAGATTGTATCAAATCTAAGATTGCATATCATATCTAAGATTGCATATCCTTAAAGATTATATTTCCATATGAGTCAAGCTTGTAGATGGACCTTAAATCTTTTCAAGTAATGGGCCATTCCGATCGGGCCAAATTATATTTGTAATTCTGGACTGAACTTGGACTTCGTTTTTTTTGGGTTTATTATTTTTGTTTTTGGACTTATTTCTGGGCCCGGGCAAAATTGAGTGTCTACACAAACGTTTCCCCTTCGCCCTAACTATTTCTCATCAATCATCCCTAACCTAGACAATATATTTGCATATTCAAAACTTGTTTGTTATCTATCCGTTAAATGATATATGTTCGCAATTTCTAGCATTTTACAACAAAAAGAAGTAAGAATTCAAGACAAAAAATTCAAGTACTTACTTGAAATTTGAAAATTATGAATCTCCGAATGTGCAAGTAAGATTTTGTTTTAGAGATCTTTTTGTTTGTGTTGTCTGTTGTGATTTTGTTTGGTTTGGTCTTTGGTGTTTGGTGTATAGACAGTGAAATATGAAAGAATTTCATATTTTTCTATTGCTTTTGATTGATTTTTTTTTTGTTGTTGTATTTGGACTTCTTTTACTTTTTTTGATTGAAAACTATCTGATTTTGCTGGTGAGGAATCTATTCCTTTTTGTCTCATACTCTCATTGTATTTCTGTTGATTTTTTTAGAAGAGTTGATTTTTTTTTAATTTTACAACACCCCAAAGCCTTTGGTCATCATAACACTATTGCGAACATCCCATTTTCAAGCAACGATTTACTGTTCGAGGAAACATGGGCTCCAAATTAGGACCCCAAATGGCGGCCCATGATTACGAAGGTCTTTCGTATGTTGCCAAAGTCCCCTTTGTTATCGTTGACTTGGTTAATTTCCAATCGGTGGATGTCAACGTTGAAAACAAAGTTGCATGGGTTCAAGCTGGTGCGATTCTCGGTGAAGTTTATTATAGAATTGTAGAGAAAAGTAGAACACTCACCTTTGCGGGTGGTGTTTTTCATTCAATTAGAGTTGGTGGTTATATTAGCGGTGGAGGTTTCAGGTTATTGTTCAAAAAATACGGTACTGGCAGTGATAACGTGATTGATGCTCAATTCATTGACGTAAATGAAAGAATTCTTGATAGGAAACCTATGGGGAAAGATTTGTTTTGGGCGATTAGAGGTTGTGGTGGTGGTGGTGGTAGCTTTGGGTACTTGCCTGGAATGTAACAGCCCGTTTTTAGCTCAAATTAGAACAGTGATTTTGGGACCACAAATCCGAAGTGAAAATATTTATTTTATTATTTTAATAAGGCCTACAGTAAGATAGATTTATTATGTGAAAGTTTCGTAAAGAAATTTTACCATTCAAATGGTTAATTCGATAAAAAGGATTAAATCACAGAAAAGATAAAAGTAGCATTCTATATGTTAATTGTATTATATTGCTTTGGATTTTTAATATAGAGGCCTTAAATGATAATTAGACCCTTTTAAATGTTAGTGGACATTAATGACCTTGTTATATATTTTTTATATGTTTATTAAGTATGGATAAAATGGTAAATTAATTTTAAATGAATTAAAATGTAAAATCAACATAAAATAAAGGCCATTATCATCTTGTTGGCAAATTTTATCAAGGAAAGAAAAAGGAAAATACCAAGCTAGGGTTCGGCTAGAATTTTGGCTAGATTAAGATCAAGATAAGCAAATATCGAAATTAGATCGGGGGAAACGAAAGGTAGACGAGTAGTCGACAGTTATCCAAGCAATTCGAGGTAAATTCGTATAATTAGAATCGAACTTTAAATTTATTGTATATATTTGAAATGAATGTATATAAATTGAATATATGTGATCAATGGAAATAAGATGCCTAAATAAATGTTTACCATGAAATATGAGTCCCGTTGAATCGTAGAAAGTCATAGGATACAAGTGACATGTCACTAGGGTTACTGTTTGATCGAGCTCCTGCATTTGTTGCGGACTCACCATAGCTCGAATGAGCTTACTGTTTCAGCTTTACGGAGCTTACCGTTTATCAGCTCAAAAGGAGCTTACTGATCATGGCTCGAGAGAGTGAAAATGATGATGAATTGATGAATTATCGATTTATACACTTAAGGTGTATCACCCGAGTATCCCTCGATATTTTAGTAGGTTCAACGGGAATTATACCAATATGATTTATGAAGATTATATGATACAAGAGCTATAAGACTTATATGATTTATAAGTTACATGAATTACATGAATTTTTAGATGACTAACTTGTGAATAGTGATGTGAATAGGCATTATGAACAAATGGGTTGGATTTTAATTTGTTATAATGCTTACTGTCAATTGGTAAGTTTACTTCTATATTATACGTGCTTACTAAGCTTATTGCTTACTCTGTTTATTTTTTCATGTTCTTGTTCGATTCGGATAAAGTCAGAGATTACTATCACACTATCCAGGTGAATTTTTGGTACTTTTGGAACTCATGGAAGATATGTAAATATGGTATGTATAAGCTAGTTTATAGGTTGTGAAGTATGACTATCTTATGTTAATGATATTGATGTGAACTTGGTATATGAACAAGCTATGTGATATGGCTTGAAGTAGTAATGGTTGTTTTGATTATATATATATATGATTCCATATAATGTGTTTTGGCTTATATAGGATGGAATGAATAATGCAAATGTTGTTTAAAATGTGGTTTACACATGCTTGGTTCATGTATGCAAAAATTGGTATATTTGAATGATATAAAATAATGTATGTGTGCATGAATATGCTGGTAATGACATGATATAGTAAGTTGATATGAATTGTTTGAAATACCTATTATGATATTGAATTGGTTGAGATTGGGAGTATGTTTAGAATTGGTTATATTTTGTATATGAAATGGTTATAAAATGATTGCCAATTGGGTTGTGAATTGTAGTTATGTATGCTTGTGTTATTAGGGTGGCAAAATGGCTTTGCAAGTAGCCTATTTTTGCCCACACGGGTAGAGACACGGGCGTGTGTCTCAGCCGTGTTGCTTGAAGGCCATTTCGAAATAAGCCTAAGCAGGCTACACGGTTACACACACACGGGCGTGTGTCTCAGCCGTGTTGCTTGAAGGCCATTTCGAAATGAGCCTAAGCAGGCTACACGGTTACACACATACGGGCGTGTGCTAGACTGTGTGGCCAAGTCAGTTTCGAGCATAGGCTAGACACACGGGAGTGTCTTGTGGCCATGTGGACAAGTCAGTATGTATTCCTTGTTTTGCCACGGCTTAGACACACGGGCGTGTCTGATGCCGTGTGAAACACACGGCCTGTTCACACTGGCGTGTGGTAATTAAAATGCTAAAAAAATTTCTAAGTTTCTAAAACTTTCATATGTTATCGATTTAGTATCGAATGCATGATTTAGGCTTTGTATGCTCGATTTAAGTTCATATTGAATGTGAATGACTGATATTTACTGAAGTGAGATGATATTTAATAAATAATTGTTCTGAACTGAGTTACAAGTTTAGTAATGCCTCTTAACCTACTCCGGCGATGGTTACGGGTTAGGGGTGTTACATGGAAACTAAAACTCGTTCCAGTTCCTGCAACTGTGAGTCTGTGAGTGTGTAACGGCATTTTTCGTTAGTTGAACACTTGAACAAAATGCTACCTAACTCATCCTCGATGGCAAGAGATCGCTCATCAACTTCCCAATGAAATGAACCCTGACGTTTCCATGTTTAGCGTTAATTCAACTCAAGACGGGAGGAAAACAATTCTTGCTTCATTCAGTATTTTTAATTTTTACTGTAATGGAAAAATAACAGGAATAGCGGCCCGTAATTGTCGCTATAGGTCGTTACCTATTAAATTACAGCCGTGATCCACCGCTATTGGTGTGACTCCGCTTCACACCGCTATTTTTAGCAATAGCTATTTCGGACGGCGACTCTACCCTCTATTCCATTACCTGACCGCTATTTAAATCCCTAGCCGCAAAAACAACAATTCAATGTCGCAACATCCAACTTCAAACTAAGAGGAGTTGCATTCGAAGTCCATTGTCGCGACAACAGCCATAGGATGTTGCAACACCGGTTCGACGAGGCCTATCCAACAACCAAAGGTTTTTTTGTCCTCACAATAGCAATTAACATGTTTAACAGATTTTAATTGACCTAATTTGGACATCTAACAACAACACTATAAATATTAGTACTTAAAACTCAATTAGAAGAGCTTCAAGGGATTATTGCAATTTTATTCTTCTTTGATTTAGGGTTTTTAATTTAGTTTTTTGTTCAAAAAATTATTTGCTTCAATTCAAGTTTAAGTTTTATTCTTTTAGCAATTTACTTTATTATTTTAGTTTCTGCTTCAATCGCATTATAATCAACATCCATTCAAAAGGAGTTTGAAAATCAAAGTTTTCAACAATTATCTACGGATCTAGATTTCTCTTTTCCCTTTTTTTTGTTTTACATTTGATTTGAATGTTTAAAATCTTATTAGGGAAAATTGCATCTAGCATGGCCATGAAATAAGAGCCCTAAAAAGATTAATGAGCAGAAGTGGGATTGGCTGACTAAAGATTTAGGGTTTACCATAAATTAGTTGACATAGGTTAAGTGGTATTAAACCTTAGGATTGACAACCGTAGGAAGTAACTTTGGTAGATGAGGTTGAAAGGATAGTCCACTTAGCACCACTTAATCTATCTCGATTAAAGCTATCAGGTACAATGATAAGTAGGTTAAATTGACAGATTAATTTAATTATAGACAGAAAGGTATTAACTACGTTAATTGTTAGCTAATTTGTAAAAACATGAATTTGAAGTTAATCACGAACATGGATGCAAATTAATCTCCTGCTTGCTTAATTTCATTGGAATTCTCGATTATTTATTTTAGTATTTATTTTTATGTTATTCTAGATCATCTTCTTATTGTTTACTTTGTCATAATATAATTAGTAAGTAGTATTTAGAACTAGTAGTGTGATTAATTGCAATTTCGTTTAGGCAAGCCTCCCTTGAATACAATCTTCAAAATACTTTTTAGTGTTCTGTTGTAACAACTCGATTTTTAGTGGTGTTCGAAATAGTGGATCAAGACCACCAAATATGACGAGTAAGCTTGTAAATTTTATTATTTAGTATTTACAAGTCAAATGTGATTTTAGAAAGATTTATGAATTAATAATTTGTGTTTTATATGGATTTATTAGGTTAAGTGGTTTAGAAAACGAGGTATCGAGGCCTCGATTTTATAAACCGAGCCGTAAATATTTTTATAAATATTTACAAAGTGTTATTAAAATATTATTAAAGTTTCGTTAGAAAATTTTAACGTTTTAATAGTTAATTAATTAAAAAGGACTAAATTGAAAAAGGTGCAAAACTTGCTAATTAAAGAAATAGTGATTAAATGGATTAGATGTTAAATGATGGAGGACTTAAAAAGTAAATAAGCCTAAAATAGAAGGCTGAGGCGGTATAAGCAGAAAAAAAAAAACAATGAAATTAGGTGATTTAAGGGCAAAATTGTAAACTTCATAAAATTAAATAAATAAAATAGCAATTAAAAGATTTTCTAGACATTTCTTCATCAATCTTCAGCCAAAAACAACCATAGAAGAGCTCTTAAAGCTGGTTTTTCATATTTTTACTTCATGTGAATTCAATTCTTACTCTTTTCTTGAAATTTTTGTGTTTTTAAGACTTTTACAATTAGGTCCAACTACCTAATTCATTAGTTTTTCATTTTATTGGTAATTTTGAAAGTTACCATTGATTAATACTGAATTTTTTTGATGAATTAACATGGATTTAGAGCTTTAATTTTGTTTTATGATGATTTTATAAAGTGAATTTGATAGATATTGATTTTAGGACTAAATTGAGAAAAGACTAAATATTAGGGTTTGGTATTAAATTATGTTTATCAAGGGTTGTATGATGGCCTAGAATATTTAGATAAATTTTTAATTGAGAAAAATTAGTTCATTTGATAGACTAATTAATAAGGGACTAAATTGTAAAAGTTGTAAAAGTTTGGATAACTGTGTAATTTTAAAAATTGAGGGATATTAATTGTGAAGTGAATTGGAACTGAAATATATGCTAATGAAGGGATAATTTTGTATTTTAGATCAAGAGCCCGTAGACAATCATGAAAAAGGGAAATTAGTAGAATAGTCCCTAAACTACTACAAATCTTACAAACTAATCCAGGTAAGCCGGTATGGTTAAATTTTAATATTTATTTATTAAATTGATGAATGGTATTATGTATTTATTCATATTTATTGTTGAAAATAAAATTATTGTTCAAAACGATTGGAACGCAGGAATGAGTACAATCGTTCTGTAGCAAAGGATGAATTGAAGGCAAATTCCCCAAGTAAACTGAGGTTCAGCATTTGCTGCAAGCATTTGTGTTTACTTTCCGTTTAGCTCTCACGAGCTTCTATTAACTCATATGAGTTTCTGTTTAACCCTAATGGGTTTCCGTTTAGCTCTTTTGAGCTTCAGTTTAACCCTTATGGGTTTCCGTTTAGCTCCTATGAGCTTCCGTTCAACCCTTACGAGTTGCTGTTTAGCACTTATGTGCTTCTGTGCAGCCTTCAGGCTTCTAAATACGATGTACTCATATCCGTAAGTCGTTTTCCAATTCAGCAAGGGTTGGTAAGTGACATATGAAATTAATGTATAAAGACTTAATGTTATGATTGGTATTGATCTGAGATAAGTGAATTCATCAATTAAAGTTGTGATTGGCAGGAAATGTACATTGAATGATTTACCTAAATGATTTGTTATAATATGTACGGTAATATTTATGTTTAACCTATTGAACTTACTAAACTTCATTAAGCTTACTTGTGTTGTTTAATGTTCTTGTAGATTAACGTGAGGTTGGGAGATCGTATCAACACACCAAGTCACACTGTCCAGCTTAATCCGATAGCTTTTGCAACGTATATTTTGATTTATATGGCATGTATGAGGTTGGTGTGAAAATGAAGTACTTAAAAATATGATTATGAATGTTATATGCTTGTATATATATAAATAGAAGTAGATTTTGATAAACCAATGAGATGGATTAAATAAGTCAATTTAAGTAATTGAGTATTTGTGATGTTATGTTATGCTTAAAACATGATTTTGGCTTGTGTTAATTGTTTGTTTGGGATGTATTGAAATATTGTGTATAGATTAATAACAAAATGGGTGAGAAAAGTGGTCTTAAAATGACCCATTTTCGTCCACACAGGTAGACACACGGGTATGTGTCCCCTGCAGCTAGGCAAAATTTTGAAATTTTGAGAAAAATTCTCTGAGTTTTTTATTTAGTCCCGACTTGTTTCTAATGCATATTTTGGGCCTCGAGGGCTCATATAAGGGACAATGTGAGTGAATTGTATTGGTTTCTTATATTTGTATTAAATGATATGAAATGTTCGTAATTGGTCTGAAAAGTTTGGTAATGCTCCATAACCCAGTTCCGATGATAGTTAAGGTTTAAGGGTGTTACATCTATTGTAACATTTTTAACTATATTATAATTATATTCATACATTCATATTGTATATTCCTAAGCCTCGACGCACGCACGTCGAGGCACGGTCAATTGTATGTTGAAAACTATTTTTAAATAGCTAGCCTTTTTAATAAATTCAAAATTCAAAATTATTTTGTAAATATATTTTTAGGGGGATAAATCTCAAAATTATACATGAAGTTTAATTCAATGTGTAATTGAATGTATAGACTTTGGTTTGGTGCAATTATACAAATAAAACTCTAATTTTAATTGTGATTTAAATTTATATATATAGATAGACTATGATTATTATTTGGTATGATTCTTGAAAATTGTGATCATTATATAATGTTTTGCTTTGAATCATGCTCGGTCTTTTTTGTTTTTTATATATTAAGTTTGATGATGGGATTTATATGATTTAAATTCGTGTTATATAAATATTGTAGGGCCCAATTTTAGCTCGGGGCCCGATAACTAAACTAGTCCAAAATTACAACCTAAACTAAAGACCTAGGCCCAAAACCCCAAGCCCAACCTAGCCCAACTACCCAAACCCCAAACAAAACCTAATCACAACTCATTTGCACCGTTTCAGCAGGCAACACTCCTCCCTCGCTCACTGGACGCCACCACCCCACAACGTGCTCTGCTCTACCACGCCATGTCGGTGGCGTGCTCGTCCACGTACCTGCAAACATGTTGAAAATTGGTTGTAAAAAAAAGGCTATAAAAGCCTCATGAAAACCCATTGTAAAGGATCTTTTTTTTTTTTTTTTACGAATACAAGAGCAAAAAATATACACAAAATTGATAGCAATCAAATACAAAAAAATCAAATACATTTGAAGGTAGTCTTCTCCTCCCTTTTCTTTTATTTCATTTGAATCCATCATACAAATTGGCATAAAAGGAAGGTTTGTTTACCCATCGTTCGGCGTCGGTCTAGTCGACGTTTGCTCCTCTGATCCAAAGGCAGACGGATCCTTGGGGATCGTTTGAAGCCATGGCGGAAATGGAGGCATATTTCGACGTCGTCGAGGTCCACATGAGGGACTAAAAGAATGTTAAAAAATGATTTAGGGTTTTATTTTGAGAAAATGATCCACTAAATGATTTTTTTAGGGCAGATTTTAGCTTTTACATGTGTTTAAAAACGGCGCCGTTTGGAAGAAAGGGGGGATCCGCGTGTTGACCCATTTTGGGGCCCGGATCCGCGCCTTTTCACCTTAAATGGTCAATTTGCGCGCGTGGTCCCTTCATTGGTTGAGCCATTCAATTGAGCCCTATTAGCGTTTTCTTTGATTCTTTTAAATTGTCCCAGGAATTTGCACATATACTCGTTTCAGTCCGCGTTGACACGGTTCGTTTTGGGGTTTGGTTTATTTTCTTTTTTAATCCATGTTGGTTTACACGCTTGGCATTTTAGTCCTCCATGTTGTTAGACAGTTGTTATTTGTTTGTAAATTATCCTTCTGATTTTGTTTTTATTCCAATTAAGTTTCTTAGATTATATTTTTGTAATTTTGTGAATTATTCATCATTCATTTTTTGACATATTATCTTAGAATATTATTTTGAATTATTTTATTGATTTCACTGTTTTAGTTTCATTCCCTTTTGTATATTTTCGTTTTGTTTTATTTATTTATTTTAATGTTCTTTTTTATGAACATTCTTTGCTTCAAATATTATATTATTGTTATTGTATATATTATTTATATTAAGCTATTTGTATTTTATGTATAATATTTATTCATATATATATTGTTTTATATATCATTTATAATGGTTTCGTCACAAAATTATTTTTTTTACACTTATATATATGTAAATGTTTCCTACATCATCAGTTTTGAATTGTTGTTTCATATTTGTATTTTCTTAAGAATTTACTTATATACAATTTATTTCTTTTAAAGATCCTATTTTACTATATATTTATTTTTTTAACACTATTATCCATTATTATTTTTATATAATATTTTCATTAAGTTTTTTTACTTTATGTACACTATAAGTTGTTAATAAACAAATTTTGTTTTTTTTTGTATGACTATTGATTTTATATTATATAGATTGTAATTCATATATATTCTTTAGTATATTTTTATATGATTGTATATATAATTCATTTATACTTTTTAGTATGTATATTATTTGCTTTAACATTTGGCCTAGGCATACATTACCATTTTTACGTACATAATTGATTATATTTTTTAGTTTTAAATTGTTTTGTATGGAATTAATGTTAAATTTCAGCTTATAATATTTATTTTGAAATTCACGTATATGATAAACTTTATATTTATGCATTAATGTTCATGTATTGTTTGTTTGTCTATTGTTTGTTTTTGTGTGTTTTAATTTTCATATTTGCACCTTTATATTATTATTGATAAATGGTGAGATATATTAACTATGTACATGTTTCATATTAGTTACCCTGTTTTTTAAGTTTCGTGTATTGATTTATAATTGAGATTACCAACTTGTTTGCTTTAAATTGTTCATTTCATTTTTTTTATTTCAAATAAACTGAATAAATGTACTCCACCGCTTTTATAATACCTGTATTTAAAAAAAAAAACCCTCTCAACATAAGGAAATATTTTGTGTTTGGAAGTTCGAGAAATCGTGCCATAACGTGCTAGGTTTCGATTTTTCGTTCGATTGAATGACTGAATATCCTTTTGAAATTTCATCCATGTTTTCTTAAATTAAAATAAGACAATCTTTTGTGTTTGGAAATTCGAGAAATCGTGCCCTAACGTGTTGGGTTTCGATTTATCATATGATCAAATAACCAAATATCCTTTTAAAGTTTCGATGCATGGATTTTGGAAATCATAAGATGACCTTGGCATTGAGAGTTCGAAATGTCGTATCCTAACGTGTTTCTAGACAAGAAAATCTCAGCATCTAATTCTAATTCTCCAAACATTTTGAAAGAGATTGTTTTTAAAAAATCTTTTCAAATTTTCAACATTAGGACATTAATTAATCAATTAGGTACCAATTTTGGGCGCTAGGAGGGTGCTAATCCTTCCTCGTACGTAACTGACTCCCGAACCCGTTGTCTTAAATTTCACAGGCCAAAATTGATATTTTAATAAAATAGGATGTTTTATTAAGTGATCCGATCCCACCTAAACAAAAAGGATTGGTGGCGACTCTATTTTTCGTTTTAAAAAGTCGATTCCCGTTTTTCAAAAAAATGGTTCCTACAGCTTGGCGACTCTGCTGGGGACAATAGGAGAGCCAGGCCGTAAAATTGATTATTTTTTGTCCTTTGTCGAAAATTGAAAATTTGATTCAAAAAATCATGGTTCTTTTGTCGCATTTGTTTGTGTCGTGTCTCATGTTTGTTGTGACTTAAGTCTCGTAGGATAATCCTGCATCATATTGCATGACCGTCGTGGTCACACCTTTTAAGTGGGAGTGAGAAACTATGCCTTCGTGAGGTTTTCACCTCTGCATGGGCTAGTGGACTGCTTCCGAGATAGGTCTGTACCTATGTCTTCGTGAGATTTTCACCTCCGCATGGCCATAAGGAAATGTATTCCCCTGAACTGAACTCGATCCGTATGAGCCTATAATGGGTGAGGGTTGAGGAATCTGCTGGTTCAGGTACCCTTTCTTAGAGTCGAGCCACATATAGTGAGCCCTAGGAGCCCGTCCTAGGTAGAGTTATGCTGAACCCTAGCGGTTACCCAGATAGGTGTTTAATTATTTTCTAATTGCCTTAATTTTTATTATTTGACACTGGCTTGTTGCATTAATTTTTATTATTTGACACTAACTTGTTGTGTTCTGTCGTGGCTATGATTGCATGTCATGTCATATTAAAGAGGTATCAATTCCTGTTTAGTTGTTAAATTAGAAAGCTTGTCATGGAGAACGAATTTCTTGATAAAGTGGAGAATAATGCGGTTGTCCGTATATGGTCAAAGAAGATGCAACTTGAGAAAAGGGATAGCCTAGCTGAGGGATATACGTCAGAGTTTTGGGGCTTCACCCATATCAGTGTGACACAAAATGAGTTCCAAGAATTAAAAGATATATGGGCCCGTTGGGATGATGAGACTAAGCAGTTGTTCAATCAAAATTACGGCGACCTATCCTACCTGCTTGACATCAAGGTGGACAAGCACTTGTTTCGAGCTATGGCTCAGTTTTGGAATCCCGCATATAGTTGTTTCACTTTTGAGAAGGTGGACTTGGTGCCTACTGTAGATGAGTATACAGCTTTGCTTTGTTGCTCGAAGGTTCAAGTCGACAAAACTTATTCTAGGGTAACTAATGCCCCAACTTTTGTAAAGAAATTAATGAGTATCACCGGGATGTGTGAATAGTGGGTTACAGCTCGAATTCAGCAAAAAGGTGATGGTATATGCATTCCTTAAGTGAGTCTGAGGGACCTGATTGTAGCATATCCGGATATAAAGAAGAAAGTTGACGTCTTCGCCTTAAGTATTTATGGTTTGGTAATTTTCCCTAAAGCTTTAAGGCATATAGATGAAGCAGTTGCCGACTTATTTGATCGACTTGACAAACGGGTCACACCGGTACTAAAAATTTTAGCCGAGATGTTCATATCTTTGAGTGCATGTCGGAGGGCAGGTGAAGGTAGATTTATAGGGTGTGCGCAGTTATTGTTAGCTTGGTTCCACAGCCATTTCTAGAAGGTGGATAAAGTTTCCTATCAGGTTTTCTCAGAGAATTACTCCTCGTTAAAGGAGATAATAGCCATGCATAGGAGAGAAGACATATCAGAAGAAAATTGAATTGTGCTCTTTCGAAATCTTCAAGAAGAGGATGTTTAGTGGAGAGCTCCTTGTTAGTACCTGATGAAATTCTTTACCGATGTGGGAGTTTTGACTTGGTCCTTCTGTTGGGAATTCGGAGAGCCGTTGGGTATGCTCATTTGCTCATGCTGAGGCAATACAGATCTAGACAGTTCATACCAGCAACACATGGGCTAGCTCAATACAAGAAAGATTCAAAAAATACGCGATGCATGGAGCCAGACTCACCGAATGAAAAGATTAGCTGTGGATCCTATGTCGACTCCTGGATATAAAGGGTGGTGGAGTAAAAGGATCAATGACAATATCCCCGTGCCAAGTCAGGAAGGTGCGCGGCTGATGGAGGAATATCTGCAGATGGTTCCATCCGAGCTAGAGATCATAAAGCAAGATTTTGAGAAACGAAATGCAGAGTTAGGAAAGAAAATAGAAAAATTGGAGGAGGAAAAGATGCATTTGAGGTTAGATGCCGATGTTCAGAAACTCGAGGCCGAGAAGTTGAGAAAAGGGAAAAAAAAGGTTGAAGAAGACTTGGACAGTTTGAAGACTGATTACAAGAAGCTGCGTATGTCGATGAGAACTGCCGGATTGGGAATGACGTCAGAGCAGTGACGACTGTAATGGGCCATTTTTGCCCGGGTCCAAAGAAAAACCAAAATCCAAAATAAAAACAAATAATAAAAAGTCCATTGAATGTCCAATTACATAGCCCAAATTCAAAACCCTATACAAGCCTAATATTCAAGACCTTAAAACCAAATTAACCCAAATGGCCCAAATACAATGGGCCAATACCTAAAATGAGCCAAATGACCCAAAACTTTGGTCACCAGAAACCCTAAGGCCCTCTCCCTCACGCTGCAGCCAAGCCCCAGCCCTCGCATCGTACGGCGCGCCAGATACCTTCGTATGCCTCAGCAACCCTCAGCACACAACCCCTGTACGCCCCACGCCAAGCGCCCGTACCCTGTACCTGCAAACAAACAAGACAAACACAGCAGCAAATATGAACAAAGAACAAATATTATATTTTTTATTGATTTCTTTTTATCATTTTCTATCTCTTCGGCTATAAAGCCAAGAGATTCCATCGATTGTAAGCAGACGCATATTATACACACAGAATACAAAAAAAGCAACCAATTTTTAAAAGTGATCTCTGTTTTTGATATTTTGTTACCTGCTTCTTTCGATTTTTCATCATTTACATACAAAAAAGAAAAGAGAAAAGATGATACCTTGCGAATAAGCCGTCTATTCTCTTTTGCTTCGTCGAAATCGAAGACAATAGGGGATTTTGTGGCTAAAAAAATGACCCCTTGTGGCCTCGAAGTTGCTGGCTGCCATTTTTAGTGGTGGATTGGTGTACAAAGCCAGGGGTTCAAGGTTTGCTGGTTGAGAAGAAAAGGGGCTAGGGTTTGATTTGGCTGAAGGATGATGGTTTTAGTCTTTTTAAAGGACCATAAACGGTGCCGTTTTGAGCCTGTTCCAGTGGCTCCAAAATGGTGCCGTATTGACTACACCTGGCCCGATCCGATTCTTTGCCCCCTGGGACCCGCGTGTTTTCGCGGTGAGGGGTTATTTGCATGCCAAGTCCTCCCATTTCGCATGTGCAGTTAATCGCGTCCAGTTGGTTATGAGCTAACTTAATTTTATATGCATTATTCGTTTCATGCTATTGTTAACAAATAATTATTCCTAAATATATTCATTTATATATGTTTGATACATATATCTTATCATGTATTCTACCAATCTTTCATATTTTTAAGTTATTGTGTATATTGTAGCTTTTTTTTTTAAAATAATTTATGTTGAAAATATTTCGCATACTATTTTATTCAAATAATTTATTCTGCAATATTTATTTCAATGATTATATATATATATCCTTAGTTTTTTTTTTACCTAAACTATTTCAAATTTATCAATTCATCCACTCATATGTCATATATTATGTGTTCATTCATCTATTTTGAAATTGTCTTATACCACATTGACTTCTAAATTCCATTTTGTTTTGTATATGATTTGTTGATTGATTCATACTGTGCCATATTTGTTGAAACCATTTTTAAATCGAGTTTTGGAAAATGGGAATCGACTTTAAGAAAAACAAAAATGGGAGTCGCCACCAATCTTTTTAGGTGTGACTGGATCACCTTA
Source organism: Gossypium anomalum (assembly GCA_025698475.1). Classification (NCBI taxonomy): domain Eukaryota; kingdom Viridiplantae; phylum Streptophyta; class Magnoliopsida; order Malvales; family Malvaceae; genus Gossypium; species Gossypium anomalum. The sequence goes on from CM046965.1 coordinate 91,552,766, forward strand.
TAAAATGTTTTGTTTTAAAACATTAATTTTGGTCTACGAAAGTCGAAAAAATAGATTCGGGAGTCGGTTATGTATGAGAAAGGGTTAGCACCCTCGTAACGCCCAAAAATTGGTACCTAATTGATTATCAAGTGTCTTTAATGTCGGAAATTTGAAAGTTTAAAGATGCAAACCTCTTTTAATTAGAATGTCTCAATTTTGAAAATTAAGGCTTACTTATTTCAAACGAGTCAAAACATCACATCCAATAAGTTAGGACGCAACATTTTAAAACCTTCGAAACTAAGCTCGTCTTTCGAAAATTTCTATCTCGAAACAACAAAACGCTATATCCAGTAAGTTAGGACACTATGTTTTGAAATCTCGAAATAATTGTTTAAGTTTTGAAAATCAAAATCACTTAGAAGGGTGCTTGACTATTCGAATTCAACGAGAAAAGTCGCAACCCAATAAGTTAGGGCACTACCTTTCTCGAAGTTTCCAAACATCAAGCATTGCCTTTTTTTTAAAAAAAAAACCTTGGAATATTATTTTAAATGACGTTTTAAGATGACATATTACTGCATCATGAAGCATAGAGTACAAAATATTCTAACATTTCCATACAAACATAAATAATATCATTAAGACAAAACTAAATAACATGAACATACGTTTAATGAAAAAAATCATACTAGGGTAAATATAAGATAATAAACAAATAAAAACATGAGTAAACTAAAAGAAAAACATAATACATGCAAAAATTATACAACAATATATATCATAAAATAGCACATAAAAGAAATAATTAAACAGAGCATATAAAAAAATGAAACTATGCACAAATAAGATAATATATGTACATGCATAGAAAATATATATTTGAAAATAAACTATATAAAAAGGTTAAATATTATAATATATAAAATACATAATCAAATGTATAAAAGATAGGAATAAATATACATATTTGAAAAATGAAGAAATTAAAATAAAAAAAAGGTTGAAAAACTAAGATAGACGAATAATAAAATAAGAACAAAACAACAGAGAGTAAGAACGCAAGAGGGAGAGAAATTTGAGTGAATGCTCTTAAGAATTCTTATTGCTTCCCAAAACTCCAGTGTCTTTACAATGAAGGGAGAGGCCTCTATTTATAGTTGAGCCCCCCCAAATCCAACGGTACAGATCAATTACATCAACGGTTAAGATTAAAGGATATCTACAAATTAAATCTCCAAGATTACAAGATCATATCTTCAAGATCGCAATCATATCTAAGATTGTATCATATCTAAGATTGCATATCACATCTAAGATTGCATATCATTGAAGATTATATTTCCATATGAGTCAAGCTTGTAGATGGACCTTAAATCTTTTCAAGTAATGGGCCATTCCGATCGGGCCAAATTATATTTGTAATTTTGGACTGAACTTGGACTTCTTTTTTTTTTTTTTTTTTATTATTTTTATTTTTTTTTGGACTTATTTCAGGGCCCAGGCAAAATTGAGTGTCTCATACCGCCCCTTTTGCTCATTCTTTGTAAACAGAATAGAGCAAAGACTATAAAAGGACCAATTTTGCCCGGGCTCACCGAGTCTTGAGTTCTTGATCCTTGATCTTCTTTAAATGGCCTCTTGACGGCTTCAATCTGCTTCATTGCAACTAAGGAAGGTGATATCTGCTATCTTTGATCTGCTCCCCGTCTAATACAGAGACGTTAAATCTGTTATCTTCGATCTGCTTCCCGTTTAATACAGAGACGCCAAATTTGCTTCTTCAATCTGCTCCCTGTCTAATACGGAGATGCCAAATCTGTTATCTCCGATTTGCTCCCCGTCTAATACAATGATGCCAAATCTGTCATCTTGGATCTGCTTCGATGTAAACACATGAAGGTCAGATCTGCTATGTCTTTGATCTGCTTCCCGTCTAATACATAGATGCCAAATCATCTTGGATCTGCTTCAATGAAAGTCCAATTTGTTATGTCTTCGATCTGCTCCCCGTCTAATACAGAGATGCCAAATCATCTTGGATTTGCTTCAATGAAGGTCAGATCTGCTGTGTCTTCAATCTGCTCCCCGTCTAATACAGAGATGCCAAATCATCTTGGATCTGCTTCAATGAAGGTCAGATCTGCTATGTCTTCGATCTGCTCTCCGCCTAATATGGAGATGGCAAATATGTTTCTTCGATTTGTTCTCTGATAGTACAGAGATGCCAAATCATCTTAGACCCGCTTCAGTGTAAACATGTGAAAACCAAATCTGCTATGTCTTCGATTTGCTCTCTGACAATACAGAGATGCCAAATCTGCTATCTTCGATCTGCTCTCTGACAATACAGAGACGCCAAATCATCTTAAATCCGCTTCAGTGTAAACACGCGAAAGCCAAATCTGCTATATCTTCAATTTGCTCTCTGACAATACAGAAATGCCAAATCTGCTATCTTCGATCTTCTCCCTGACAATACAGAGACGCCAAATCATCTTAAATCCGCTTCAGCGTAAACATGTGAAAGCCAAATCTGCTACATCTTTAATTTTCTCTCTGACAATACAGAGATGCCGAATCTGCTATCTTCGATCTGCTCCCTAACAATACAGAGATGCCAAATCTGTCATCTTTGATCTGCTCTCTGACAATACAGAGACGCCAAATCTGTCATCTTTGATTTACTCTCTGACAATACAGAGATGCCAAATCTGTCATCTTTGATCTGCTCTCTGAAAATATAGAGACGCCAAATCTGTCATCTTCGATCTGCTCTCTGACAATACAGAGACGTCAAATCTGTCATCTTCGATCTGCTCTTTCACAATACAGAGACGCCAAATCTGTCATCTTCGATCTGCTCTCTGACAATACAGAGATGCCAAATCATCTTAGATTTGCTTCAACGTAAACACATGAAAGCCAAATCAGCTATGTCTTCGATCTGCTCTCCGTCGAACACAGAGACGCCAAATCATCTTAAATTTGCTTCAACGTAAACACGTGAAAGCCAAATCAGCTATGTCTTCGATCTGCTCTCCGTCGAACACAGAGATGCCAAATCATCTTAGATTTGCTTCAACGTAAACACGTGAAAGCCAAATCAGCTATGTCTTCGATCTGCTCTCCGTCGAACACAGAGATGCCAAATCTGTTTCTTTGATTTGTTCTCTGACAATACAGAGATGCCAAATCATCTTGGATCTGCTTCAGTGTAAATACTTGAAGGTCAGATCTGCTATGCTTTAGCCTATTGCCCTACTGCTTAGGGGTTAAGGTGCATCGTCTTCGATCTGCTCCGCTACTACTTAGGGATAAGATCTACAAATTTAACCTTTTACCTTACTGTTTAGGGGATTAAGGCGGGTTTCGATCTGCTCGACTACTGCTTAAGGAGATAAGATCTGCAAATTTAACCTGTTATCCTACTGCTTAAGGGATTAAGGCAAGTCGTCGTCGATCTACTCCGCTACTACTTAGGGAGATAAGATCTGCGAACCTGTTACCCTACTTCTTAGGGAATTAATGCGAGTCTTCGATCTGCTCCACTACTGCTTAGGGAGATAAGATCTGCAAATTTAACCTGTTACCCTACCACTTAGGGGATTAAGGCGAGTCTTTGATCTGCTCCACTACTGCTTAGGGAGATAAGATCTACAAATTTAACTTGTTACCCTACTGCTTAGGGGATTAAGGTGAGTCTTTGTAATTTTCAATCAATCTTGCTACATTGTCCACTGGGGAATCCACCTGTAGAATTGATTTCCTAGAATTTATGCTTATGCCAAATAATTAAGATGCCATGATCGAAATGAGTCAAATGCTCCTAATTAGACATATTATGATGCAAAATGTTTATGAAAATAACTCCTATTTCAGACGTCATCACTCATTCACCTATCGAGCTTTCCACCTCGTTCTTCTCGATATATCAATCATACTCTGCTCGTATGCCTCGAATCTTCTCCATCAATTTGGTCTACTGTACTATTCCCCAAATGTTAAGACCCACTGAAGATGTTTATGAAATGATCATTTCTTAAGATCAATATTGCTTAAAACGTCCAACCACCTTTTGGACTGAAGAAGAAAATCTCTCGAGTATCTCCAACCCATACATATGAGAATTCCTTAAATAATTGTCTTGTTTCAGTTTCTTGTATTATCTAGAAATTTCCAGAGTAATATGCAAAACTTCGTTTGTGAAGATATTTTAGTTCATCTATCATTATTTCAATGCAACATGCTTTATGAATAATGGGAGACAAATAAATTGATCCTGAGCATAATTAGATTTGGACAAATTATTGGAAGGAATGCAAAAAGAATAACCTGAGAACATATCGTTGTGAAGAAAAAGAATCCAAAGATAGTAAATAGGATAGAAATCAGATGCCCCAGATATCGCCGCTTGAACGTCTATACACCAGCTCCATGAAGACTTTCTTGAGTTCAACATGTGTTTAAAAGATACAAAGTAATTCGTTGATGCCTCGATATGTAACATACTTCACTTCTCGTCGAATCCGGTATAGCAAGGTCACTGCATGACTTTCCAAATTTGACCTGCCCTTTTGGGTTTTCAACTCAAAACCCCTTTAGTCTCAAGGCGCCCTTTGCGGGTTTTCACCTTGGCCTCTCCATTTTTTCTTTTTCTTTTTCTTTTCTTTTTTTCCTTTTTTTTTTTGAAATAGAAGTCCCAAAGTGTCCTTTGCGGGTTTTCACCTTGGCTTCCCTTCTCCTTCAGACAAAGTACTCCTTGACCGAGTCCGAATTCACTGGATCAGATAAATTCTTCCTATCCATTTTTTGTCAAAATTTGTGCACCTCTAGAGAAAGCCCTCTTCGCAACATATGGCCCTTCCCAATTCGGCATCCTTTTGTATGGGAAGGACCTCTTTCAGCACAAGATTTCCTTTATGAAATTCTTTTGGATGAACCTTCTTTGTCATAAGCCTGTGTCATCCATTCTTGGTACATTTACTTAGGATGAATACTTTCAAGTTAAGTTTACTAGAGGTATTCAATTCTTGATTCCATTAAAGCTTGGAGGAATAATCTTGATTCATAAACCCATGAGAAAGGGATTGCCCCAACAGCAGTCCTGGCTGTTGTTTGTCAAACCCTACAAAAAGATGGTTCAATGATTCTCAACAGACAAGAATAAAGTTGCTGACTTTATCCTTCAACCTGGAAAGCTGAAGTACAGAGATTACTTCCGGAGCATACATCCCACCATGACTCGATGATGTTTCTGAAGCATCCCTAATCTTCATAAATTGCCTCTAACTGTGAAGCTGCCAAATGAGCGTAGCAAATAGGAGCCACAAAATATATGGCTGTGGTGCTCCTTTGATACATATAGGATAGAGAATGAACAAACTCTTGTAGATCATCAACCGAAAACCCAGCCTGGTCTAAGAGAACATGATAGTGGGTTTGCCTCGTGATTCCAATCATTCCAACATGGGTACCAAGGTAAAAATCATTGTTCTTTGGATGGCATACTTTGTTGTCAATGACAGTACCATGTAGCACATTGTTAGGAGATCCCTGCTGAAAAAACTTAGTATGATGGTTTTTCATACAACAATAACCATAATCTTTAGGGTTCCACTTCTCGTCAAGGAACTTGTAAGCCTTACTAACTTGATCAAAACTTGATTGAATTGAGACTCACTAACCCTATCCCTGAAAATAATGATTTGATTAGGTTTCCTCTTCCCTGAACTTGTATAGAAGTCTAAGAGAGCTTCCTTCATGATACCGTCATCCATTTTGTCAGAAACTGGTTTTGAAGAAAGAATCTATCATTTTAAGCTTCAGAGACTGTGTACGGCCTGATGCCCTATAGCTGGAAATCAATGGCCACCACCTGGAGCTAACCATCGCAGCTATTGACGGTACATCAAACTGCTCAAGAAAGCCAAACAATGCACCCATTCCAAGGATGATGGTTTGAACCTTTGAAACAACTGGAATTGAAGGTGTTTGCCCCAGCGTAAGCATAGAGAGTAGGTGGTAGTTTCTTATGCCAATTTTTACCAGTCTCGGTCATCTTCTGTAATTTGTTTTTTTCTTCTTTTTCTTTTCTTTTGGCAGCCTTTGTTGTACTGTGGTACGGCGCATTATCTTTGAAAAGACTACAAACTTTTGGCATTGTGCAGTTATATATAATCTTTTTTTTTTAAATGGATGACTTTTGACTTTGTAATATTGGCATATGAAGCTATCTCCCCCTCTTAATGGAGTAGTTGACATCCATAAAGATGAGTTATTGTCAGCTTAAAACTTTTGACGAGCTCGGGCCCATAACATACATGCCCCATAAGTCTCGACTCTTTTAAATTTGGCATTCATTGTACAACTGATGCGATCCCTTTCCATGGTGGACCCACAGTGCCCTAAAACCTCATGTTTATCCTAGCAATTGCAAATCCTCCTGCATGCGTCTTTGGACCACATTTTTGAATTCCCATAATAGTCTCAACAAGGTTTTGTTTTGTCTCCTCAGCTAATTCCAATTTCGCAATCTTTCCTTCCTCTAAGGCTAAATTTCCTATCACCACTTCATGGGGTAAAAACCATTTTCAACAAATTCAGAAACAAGTCACAATTTCTGTCACCTTCAAAGTACTGAGATTCTTCTAAACACATATCGCACTCAAAAAGAACTCTTAATCTGTAGTATCGTTACCCGTGTCATTGATATCTAGGGGTCTATGATAGGCACACAAAAGAATATACAAGGAATATATGAATTCAAGAATGACTATTTACATGAAATGAAAATTTATAAAGAATGTCAAAGGTCAAAAGAATCAGAATGAAAGAATATTTACTCGGATAAATAATAAAAGTATGTTTTACTGAAAATAAAAATGTCTGAACATGAGACCACATCTCAAAAGAAATCTCATTACTCCTAGGCTTTAGAGCAACAAGAGTGTTCTGAATATTACTCCGTAAAATTCCTAAAGATTACAGGAAGTTCTTCTGCAGTTCAATTGTTTAAAGTACTTCCCGGTTCGTAAGGGTGAATGCCCTCAAGGTTTCTTTGTTCAGTCTTTTCCTCATGTGTGACATTGATGGGATGATTTTCATTTCCAAACACCCCCTTTTCCGGGTAAGCTATCCCTCCTGACACAAAAGTCAGGGATATGTAAGGGAACGTCGTTAATTCCCATTCAACTTCTTTTTCACTTAGTCGTGACCCTCTTTTCTCTCTCTCTTTTTCTTTCCCTTTTTAATAATTTTAACTAATTAGGGTCTTTTTATAATTTTGAATGCAAATGATGCAATGAAATGCTATAAGATGCAAATGAATACAAAAGGTATCGATCTCGATTCAATCTCATTTAGAAAACTTTATTTAGAAAAAGAATATCTTTACATATAAATGGATTACAAATACGCTTTCGCCCTAATGCCCAAAGTTTTAACTCTATCTAATAAAAGGGTTAGCTCTCGACCTACATCCGACGATGATTCATGCATCATACTCAATACGTCAGCTCATACTGCCAAGTCTCGAACGTGTTCAGCCACCTCTTGGATCTGAATTATGGCTTCTCCCATAAGGTAATCTCTATCTCTGACTTGTTCTTTAGACTGGCACAGTCCTCCCTTTAAATAATCCTCTCGTGCCTCAAGCTGCTCGATAAAAAGCTTACTATCTTGCAATGCTGATTCTAACTCCTCAACTTTGCCTTTTAGCTTCTTTACCTCTACCGTGGAATCACGACTTCGTTACAGATGAAGGGATCGCCCAAGCTTAGTCACTTTAGTTTTCAACCCTTGATTTTCTTTCTCTAAGGTCAAATTCCGTAATTGTACCTGTTGAAACTTTCTCTCCCAATATTCGACTTTGGACTTTTCCCCTCGGACCTCTTTCTGCAACTGATCTGAAGACCCTCCTATTCCCGCTCTCTTCAAGGATACTTGTGCCCTTTTGTAATGCTCCTTTAAATCATCTCGATCTTCCTCAATCTTTATTTTCTCCTTCCTTTCTTTTTTAACCTCCAACTTTTGAATGTCGACGTCTAAGCTCAAGTATATCTTTTCTTCCTCGAGCTTTGCTATCCTCTTCTCAAGCTCCAAGTTCTTTCTCTCGAACTCTTGCTTCATAATTTCTAACTCCGATGGCATCACTTGCAAATATTCCTCCATCGGTCGAGCTCCTTCCACGCTTGGCCTAAGGATGTTATCATTAATCCTTCTACTTCTCCACTCGACGTACCCCAGAGTCGTAGCAGGGCTAATAGCTACTCCCTTTAATCGACAAGTCTTATTCCAAGCACTAGAGATCTCTCTGACCTTCCTCTTGTAGTTAGCTCCTCTATACACGAACTCACTTTGAACCAACCCGTAAGTTATCGGTATGAACTGTCTCAATCCATGTTGCCTCAACACAAGTAAATGGGCATATCCAATGGCACCCCAAATTCCCAACAAAGGGACACAATCAAAACTATCGCATCGGTAAAGAATCTCACCAGGAATCATCCATGGAGCCCTCCACTCCAAATCCTTTGACTGCAGGTTCTGAAGTAGTGCTATCCAATTTTTTCAAGAACATCAACTCTCCTAGTTAAAGCTGCTATGTCCTTCAACGGGGAGTAATCCTCGAAGAAGACCCGATAAACCACTCTATCTATCAATCGGAAGTGACTGTAGAACCAAGCTAAAAGTAACTGAGCACAACCAACAAACCTGCCTGCATTGGCCCTCCTACATGCATTCAAGGACCTGAATGTCTCCTCCAAAATCGCAGGAACAGAAGTGACCCGTTTGCTAAGTCGATGGAAGAGATCCGTGCTCGTCTCATCCACATATCCCAAGGCCCTGGGGAAAACCATCAATCCGTATAAGCTTAAGGCAAAAATGTCTACCCTCTTCGCCTCATCTGGATGTGTCTGGATCAGATCTTTCAAAGCTCCCCACGGAATGCACTTACTCTCACCCTTTTCCTTAATTCTAGCCATGATCTACTACTCGCTCATCCTTATAATGTTCATCAGCTTCTTACCAAAGGTTGGGACACAAGCAGCTCGAGAATAAATCTTATCACACTGAAATATAGGACACCGAAGTAAGGCTGTGTACTCCTCCACAGTAGGCACTAAATCTACCTCCCCAAAGGTAAAACAACTGTATGTTGGGTTCCAAAACTGAGCGAGAGCTTGAAACAAGTGCTCATCAAACTGAATATCAAACAAATAGGGCAAATCTCTGTAATTACCATAAAATGATTGCTTGGTCTCATTGCCCCACTGATCCCAAATCGCCTTAAGCTCCTGCAGATTATTCTGTGTGACACTGATGCGAGTGTAGTCTGACAGCTCCGACATATATCCCACAGTTATGCTATCCCCTTTTCCTAACTGAGTTTGCTCAGACCATCTATGGACGTTAGTGTTGCCCTCCACTCTATCAAGAAGTCCATTTTCCATAATAAAATTTCCTAACTTAGAAACTGACCGTGAATCGATACCTTTTAGATGTAATACTAACAAATTGTCAGTATCATATGATAAATAACTTATAAGGGTGATAATCTAGAGTACCACTATCCAAATTGAGCTGTTACGATTTTTCTATATGAGGTTTTAGTTCTAAAGTTTAAGGTACCTGAACCGGCAGATTCCTCGATCCTCACCCATTATAGGCTCATTTGAATCGAGTTCAGTTTAGGGGAATACATTTCCCTATGGCTAGATGGAGATGAAAATCTCACGAAACCATAGGTACGGATGTATCTCGAAAGTGATCCACTATCCTGCACGGAGGCGAAAACCTCATGAAGGCGTAGCTTCTCACTTCCACTTAAGGGTGTGACCACAATGGTCATGCAAATGCAATGCGTATCAGAATATAGCAGCACATGCAATAATACAAACACTTGTAATACAAAGAGGATTAAATTTTAAAATTTTTAATTTTCGACATTAAGATAATTACACCGCTTGACTCTCTTATTAGTCCCCAGTAGAGTCGCCAAGCTGTCGAAACCATTTCTAAATCGAGTTATGGAAAATGGGAATCGACTTTAAGAAAAACGAAAACGGGAGTCGCCACCAATCTTTTTAGGTGTGATTGGATCTTCTTATAAAATGTTTTGTTTTAAAACAATAATTTTGGTCTACAGAAGTCGAGAAAACAGATTCGGGAGTCGGTTACATACGAGGAAGGGTTAGCACCCTCGTAACGCCCAAAAATTGGTACCTAATTGATTATCAAGTGTCTTTAATGTCAGAAATTTGAAAGTTTTAAGATGCAAACCTCTTTTAATTAGAATGTCTCAATTTTGAAAATTAAGGCTCACTTATTTCAAACGAGTCAAAACATCACATCCAAAGAAGTTAGGATGCAACATTTTAAAACCTTCAAACTAAGCTCATCTTTCGAAAATTTCTATCTCGAAACAACAAAACGCCATATCCAGTAAGTTAGGACACTATGTTTTGAAATCTCGAAATAATTGTTTAAGTTTTGAAAAATCAAAATCACTTAAAAGGGTGCTTGACTATTCGAATTCAACGAGAAAAGTCGTAACCCAGTAAGTTAGGGCACTACCTTCCTCGAAGTTTCCAAACATCAAGCATTGCCTTTTATTTTTTTTAAAAAAAACCTTGGAATATTATTTTAAATGACGTTTTAAGATGACATATTAATGTATCATGAAGCATAGATGTACAAAATATTCTAACATTGCATATCATATCTAAGATTGTATCATATCTAAGATTGCATATCACATCTAAGATTGCATATCATTGAAGATTATATTTCCATATGAGTCAAGCTTGTAGATGGACCTTAAATCTTTTCAAGTAATGGGCCTTTCCGATCGGGCCAAATTATATTTGTAATTATGGACTGAACTTGGACTTCGTTTTTTTTTTGGGTTTATTATTTTTGTTTTTGGACTTATTTCTGGGCCCGCGCAAAATTGAGTGTCTACAATATTTATTATTGTTGTATATCATTTATTCGTTGTTTTATTTGTTATATTAATTGTTTGTCATCCATGCTTGCAAGTTTGATTATATTTCCTAGATCAATTATGCTTATTTATTAGTTTGTTAATTGGTATTGTGTTTTATGTGTGTATTGTCCCATATCATTGTTTTTCACTTGGTTTACGAAATTTGGTTTTATAAAGTCCAAATCTTTAAGATTAATTTCTTTTTATTTCAAGTCGCGTTAACGCGTTTTAAGCTATTTTTATAATTATTCATTTAAAATTTCTTTAAAACGAAGGCAATACTCGATGTTTGGCAATTCGGGAATCGTGCCTTATCGTGCTGGGTTGCGACTTCCCGTTTGTTCAAAACAATCAAATATTCCTTTTGCAGTTTTCAACATATAAACTTTTGGGAATCGAAATTTATCGTGTTTTCGAGGATATAAAGGATCGTGTTCTATTGTGCTGATGTGATGCTGTGTTCCTTTGAAACAAGAGAATTTTGGCGACCAACTTGGACTATTCAAATGTTTATAAAAGGAACCACATTTCAAAACATTTTTAAATCTTAGACATAAGGACAGTATTTAATCGATTTGGTACCAATTTTGGGCATAATGAGGGTGCTAATCCTTCCTCGTACGTAACCGACTACCGAACCTGTTTTCTCATATATACGTAAGACCAAAATCATTATTTTAGTAAAAAGAAATATTTTATTAAAACGACCAAATTTCTAGGTGATTCAATCATACCTAAACAAAAAAAAGATTGCTGGCGACTCCATTTTCATTTTTAAAAAGTCGATCCACCATTTTTTTTAAATAAAAAAAATGGTTTCGACAGCTTGGCGACTCCATTGGGGACTAGATCAAGAGAGTCAAGCCATAAAATTGATTACTTTCCGTCCTTTGGTCAAAAATTGAAAATTTGTTTTAAAAAATCATGTTTCTTTCGATTGCATTTGTTTGTATGGCTGTTATGGTTCGGGCTTTTAGAATAATACTGCATTTCATTGCATGATCGTTGTGGTCACACCTTCTAAGTGGGAGTAAGAAACTATGCTTTCGTGAGGTCTTCACCTCCGCATGGGCAAGTGGATTGCTTCCGGGATACATCCGTACCTATGATTTCGTAAGATTTTCATCTCCGTATGGTCATAGGGAAATGTATCCCCCTGAACCGAACTCGATCTATATGAGCCTATAATGGGTGAGGATTGAGGAATCTGCTGGTTCAGGTACCTTATCTCTAGAACCGAACCACATATAGTGAACCTTAGGAGCTATCCTTGGTTGGAGCCGCATCAAGCCTTAGTATTTACCCGTATATGTGTTGTAATTTTTGTTTATGTGTTTGCATTTTATCACTATTATTTGATACTAACCTGTGTTTTGTTTTGATTGTATTTTGCATGACATTGCATACTAAGGGAGGTGTTGATTCGTATTCAATTACTAAGTTAGAAAGTTTGACATGGAGAATGAATTTCTAAATAAAATTGAGGATAATGCAGCAGTCCGCGCACGGTCAGAGAAGCTACAAACGAAGAAAAGGGATAGCTTGTTAGAATGATATACATCAGAGTCACAAGAATTCACTCGTATCAATGTAGCACAGAATGAGTTGCAAGAGTTGAGAGATATATGGGCTCGTTGGGATGAAGGGGCCAAACAGTTGTTCTATCAAAGCTATGGTGATATATCCTACTTGCTAGACATTAGAGTGGACAAACATCTGTTCCGAGTTATAGTGCAATTTTGGAATTCTGCTTACAAGTGTCACTTTTGGAAAAATGGATTTAGTACCTACCGTGGAGGAATATACTACTCTGCTCAGGTGCCCAAAAATTCAAGTTAGAAAGACTTATGCCAGGGTTTTTAATGGTCAGACTTTCGCGAAGAAATTGATGAACATTTCAGGGATGAGCGAGCCTTGGGTCACTGCTCAGATTCAACAAAAAGGAGATAGTAAATGTATCCCTTGGGAGAATTTATGAGATTTGGTTTTAACGCATGCAGATGAAAGAAAGAGGGTTGATATCTTCGCCTTAAGCATATATGGATTGGTGATTTTTCCTAAGGCTTTAAGACACGTGGATAAAGAAGTCATTGACTTATTCGATCGTCTTGAGAAGGAAATCACACCTGTACCGGCAATATTGGCTGAGACGTTTAGATCCTTGAGCACGTGTCGGAAGATGGGTGAGGGGCGGTTTATTGGATGTGCACAACAGTTGATGGTGTGGTTTCATGGGCACTTTTGGAAAGTAGACAAGGTTTCTTATCGGGTCTTTTTCAAAGGTTATCCCCCGTTAAAAGAGGAGGCAGACATACAAAGGAGAGAGGATATCTCAGAGGAGAAGTGGATAGAAATCCTCCAAAACCTCAAGGAGGGGGATATATAGTGGAGAGCTTATTGGATGGTTCCTGATGAGATCATGTATAGATGTAGGAACTTTGATTGGGTGTTGTTGCTAGGAATTTGAGGAGCTACGGGGTATACTCTGTTGCTTGTATTAAGGCAATATAAATCGAGGCAGTTTGTACCCACGACATGCGGGCTTGCTCAGTGTGAATTCTCCTTCAAAGGTGACCACTATAAGAAGAAGGTTCAGGAACTATCTGATGCTTGGAAGCAAAGTCGTTGGATGAAGAGGTTGGCTGTCGGTTCCATGGTGACACTGAGTATGATGGATGGTTTAGGAAGAGTGTTAATGATAATATTCCTAGGCCAAGCTTGGAAGATACTCGACCTATGGTGGAACAATTACAAATCGCCCATCTGAGTTAGAAATTATAAAGCAAGACTTCGAGAAGAAGAGTTCTGAGCTTGGGAAAAAGATCGAACAATTGGAAGAAGAGAAGATGCACCTGAGATTAGACGCTGATGTCCAGAGGTCAGAGGCTGAGAAATGGAGAAAGGAGAAAACTAAGGCCGAAGAAGATCTAGACAGTTTGAAGATTGATGATAAGAAGCTATGCCTGTCTATGAGGACTGCGGGGTTAGGTAAAAATTTTGAACAATGGCGCCATGAAATTCAAGAGGAAAAGACCAAAGCTGACAAATGGGAAAGGAAATTTTGAGAAGCTCAGGCACGAAATGAAGATTTAGAGAAGAGTCTGTCAGAAAGTAGAAATGAACGAGGTGAATTAAGGGCTAGAGTGGCAGAACTCGAGAAGTCTCTTCATCAGTACCGAAACTGCAATACTGCAATTGAGTTGAGAGTAAGCTTGAGCAAGATAAAAGAAATGAAAGGAAAGATAGAAGAATTAGAAGCGTCATTACAAAACTATGAGATGCGGATTCAGTTTTTTGAGGCAAGTGAGGAGCGTTGGAAGGAGCAGCTTCACCATGGGCAAGACCAAGTCAGAAATAGGGATTACATTATAAGGGAAGCTATAAACCAGATTCAGGAGGTAGCCGATTACTTGCAAGCTTTAGCAGTACAAGCGGACACACTGAGCGTGAAGTACGAGTTGGAGTCAGATCGGGGGCAGGAGCTAGCCTCGTTACTTAGGAAAATTAAGACTTTGAGCATTAGAGCGAAGTTTTACTTGTAACTCAGCTATATGTAAAAGAATTTTATTTTCTAGTGAAGTTTTCTAAAGGTAATTGAATCAAAATTGACGCCTCCTTTGCATTCATGCATTTGTATTATATCACATCATATGCATTAAAAGTCATAAAAAGTTTCTAATTAATTAAAAATTATTTCAGTAATCTAGAAACCAACGAAAACCAACCAACTACGCACCCTTACGGTACAAGGAAAAAGTCAATAGATAAAAGACTTGAGAAATTGGAGCAAATGCAAAAGGACATGCAGGAACAGATGCAGTCACAGATGCAAGAGCAGCTAGCCAAGATTCAATGAGAGATGAAAGAGCAAATGATGCAATCCCAAAGAGAGATGATGAGTCAGTTATCCCAATTGCTGATGGGAAGAATAGATAAAGGAAAGAGCCCCATAGACAATGTTGAGGAAACTAATGAAGATCCTCAATACCCTCCTGGCTTCACTCCGACACATGTACCGGTGAAGCCTAAGATTAATCTACAAAGACCATCTGTTACGATCATGCCTCAGTAGATTCAGGCCGGAGCTTCGATACCAATAAATTTCCAAGCTGGCTCAGGCTCTAACCTTGTTAATAACCCGAATTATCTGCCTGTTCCCGATTTGGATAAAGTTGCAGAAGAAGAAAAGGCGAGGATAGAATCGCAAAAAAAATTGGAAGAACGGTGTAAATGGTTGGAGGACAAATTCAAAGCCATGGAAAGCGCTGATAGTCATCATGGGATTGATGCTAAGGACCTGACCTTGGTCCTAGACTTGGTCCTTCCCTCCAAGTTCAAAATGCTTGAATTTGAGAAGTACAATGGAACGAGCTGCCCTGAAGCTCATATCACTATGTTTTGCAGGCGAATGACGGGATACGTCAACAATGACCAGCTATTAATTAATTGCTTTCAGGATAGTCTGGTTGGGGCAGCATCTAAATGGTATAACAAATTGAGCCGTACTAGGATTAATTCGTGGAAAAACCTAGCTCAAGCCTTTATGAAACAATACAATTATGTGATGGATATGACTCTTGACAGGATCACTCTCTAGAATATGGAGAAGAAACCAAATGAAAGTTTCAAACAGTATACATAAAGATGGAGAGAAGTTGCCATACAAGTTCAACCGCCGCTTCTAGAAAAGGAAACCACGATGCTCTTTATCAACACTTTGAAGGCCCCTTTTATCACTCATATGTTGGGGAGTGCACCAAAAGCTTCTCAGACATAGTGATGACAGGCGAAATGATTGAAAATGCTGTGAGGAGTAGCAAAATTAAAGTCGGAGAAAGTACTAGAAAGTCGGCCACGAGAAAAAGAGATAATGAAGTGAACAACACGAGCACATTCAGTAAGGGTCAGTCTAAATCACTCATCGTAAATCAACCATAGGCGGTGACTACTAATCAACATAGCACTGTGAGACAAGAATCCAACGGGAGGGAAAATACAGAAAGGCCACAGTTCACCCTAATACTCATGACGTATAGGGAGCTGTACCAAAACCTATTCAACGCTCATGTAGTGTCCCCTTTTTACCTGAAGCCACTGCAGCCCCCGTACCCCAAATGGTATGACAAAAACGCCCAATGTGAATACCTCACGAGAATCACCGGGCATTCGATCGAAAACTACACCGCGTTCAAGAAAGTAGTTAAAAGATTCATTAAAATGGGGATTGTGAGGTTTGATGAACCAGCCGTACCCAATGTAGTAGGAAACCCGCTCCCCAATCATACCGACCAAGGAGTGCACAGGATAAGCGAAAGCAAGAATAAGAAAATCAAATGCAAGGTTGCAGAAGTCAGGACCCCATTGAGACGGGTGTGGAAGGAGATGCTCAAGAGATGATTGATCGCGTTGGATTCGAGAAAAGAATCCGAAGAAGAGAGGAACTACTGCGAGTTCCACAATGAGGTGGGGCATGAAATCCAAGAGTGTGTAGAATTTAGGGCCCTCGTGCAAGACATGATAAGCAATAAAGAAATGGAGTTTTACGAAGAACCTAAAAACCCTAGAGATGGAGATATATGTGCATTGGAGGGAGAATTGATGGCGCAGAATCAAACAGTTAACTACCCCGTGCTCATCATATCACGACCCAAAAATAATGAAGTAGGAGTGCAAATGCCACCGAGAGTCATAATCCAAAGACCTACAGTCTTCCCCTATAAAGACAGCAAAAGGGTCTCATGGAATTACAACTGTAACGTGACGATCCCAGGAAAAGAGAACCTGGTTGACGCTTCAAAAGAGGACCAAGATAGGGGATCCTATACATGTAGCGGGAAATATTACGATACAGCAAGCGAGAAAGCACAACCCATAAAAGGAAAAGCCCCAGTGGTCAAAGAGAAGAAGGAAAAAGCGGCCAAATCTGAACTTCCTGTCAATAAGCCAATTAACGAGGAGGAGGCTAAGGAGTTTTTAAAATTCCTAAAGCACAGCGAGTACAGTGTGGTAGAATAGCTACATAAACAACCAGCTCGTATCTTGGTGCTGACCTTACTCCTGAGTTCGAAAGTCCATCGTAGCACGCTGATGAAGGTTGCCAATGATATCTCCGTCAACAAACTAGATCGCTTAGTTAGCAACATAAGTGCCGATAACTTTATTTTCTTAAATGATGAAGAGATACCACCAGGTGGCAAGGGGTCGACTAAAGCTTTACAAATTACCACGTGCTGTAAGGGGTATACACTGCCAGGCGTACTGATTGACAACAGATCGGCCTTGAATGTCCTGCCATTGACTACACTCAATAGATTACCCATAGACAGCTCTCACATGAAAGAGTGCCAAAACATAGTGAAAGCATTTGATGGCACGGAGAGAAAGGTGATGGGCAGAATTGAGGTACCTCTTCAGATTGAGCCAAACACATATGAGGTGGATTTCGTGGTGATGGATATCAAACCTTCATACAACTGCTTATTGGGGAGGCCTTGGATACATTCAACTGGAGCGGTACCTTCATTGTTGCCCCAAAAGTTAAAGTTGGTATCAGAGGGGCGGTTGATAATGATCAATGCTGAAGAGGATATCATTACAGCTGTAAGCAGTCGAATGCTCATTTCGGTCTTTGGAATTTGTTAACCCGACATTCATTACCAAGCGCAGCAAGATTCCGATGCTAAAATTGTCTAAAACTACAAGGATGAGTCTACAGATGATGGTTGGAAAAGGGGTCCTACCCGTAAGAGGACTTGGAAGATATCTTCAAGGAAGGATTGAATGCCAGTATTGAAGGACAAGAGAGATCGCTCCGACTAGGGATTTAAGCCAGACGCGAGACAACGAAAAAGGAGCTGGAAAAGAAACAAGAAAGAAGGAGAGCACGATTAATGGGGGAGGAAATCAAATGGGAGCCAATGACATTCCCCCATATATCGAAAAATTTTGTGTCCGAAGGGATCATTCATCCCGAGCGGGGCACGCCAAAAAAAGAAGCCATAGAAGAAAGGTTGGAAAGCTTGAACATCAACGCCACATACAAAGAAGAGCCTGGAGGAGAAAATTTGTCGGGCATTTGCCCCTACACACTTGGAAGTGTTCTGGATAACTGAACTGCGGAAGAGATTCCTGTAGTTTTTAGAACTGACTCAAAGTAATGTCCAAAACACACTTATTGCTCTAGGCCTAGGAGTAATAAGAATCTTTTGTGAAATAGGCTTATGTTAAAAAATGTTATTTCAATGAAATGCACAGTTATTATCATTTTGAGCAGATATTCTTTCATTCTTTCAATTTCATTCATAATCATACTATACAAATAGTTACTTTCGGATTCTTTTGTTCTTCAAACATTCTTCTAAATATTCTTTCATTCTTCATTCATAATCATACTATACAGATAAGTATTCTTAAATTCTTTTGGTTCTTTCTATCTTCTTTCATCTTCATAACAGGTCCCCAGATATCAATGATATGAGTGACACTGCTAGTGGCTTAGAGTCTCCTTTTGAGCGAGATATGTGTATGGGGGATTCTCAAGATTTTGAAGATGACCAAGGCTGTAACCTATCTCCTAATTTGTTGAGGATGGTAGAACAAGACGAGAAACAAATCCTACCTCACAAAGAATTAGTAGAAATTATGAGCTTAGGAGAGGGACAAGAGGTGAAGATTGGAACTTGTATCACCATGGAGATGAAGCGAAACCTTATCGAATTACATCAAGAATTCAAAGTTGTCTTTGCATGGTCATACCAAGATATGCCCAAGTTGAACACTGATATCGTGGTGCATCGACTCCCCATAAAGGAATAATATAAGCCAGTTCAGCAAAAACTCTGAAGAATGAGGCCCGACGTCTTGCTAAAAATAAAGAAAAGGTTAGAAAGCAGTTTGACGCTGGATTTTTAAAGGTGGTAAAATACTCCGAGTGGGTAGCCAACATCGTCCCCGTCCCAAAGAAGGATGGAAAAGTACGAATGTGTGTAAACTACAGAGATTTGAACAAAGCCAGCCCAAAAGATAATTTCCCACTACCTCATATTGACACCCTAGTGGACAACACGGCAGGTTACTCACTGTTTTCATTCATGGATGGTTTCTCCAGATATAACCAGATTAAGATGCATCCCAAAGACATGGAGAAGACCACATTTGTAACCATATGGGGCACGTTCTGCTATAAGGTGATGCAGTTTGGACTAAAGAATGCAGGGGCAACATATCAAAGGGCCATGGTAACCTTTTTTCATGACATGATGCATAAAAAAATTAAAGTTTATGTCGATGATATGATCGCAAAGTCCCGAACTGAGAAGGAGCACGTACAAGTCCGGAGCCAAGTCTGGAAAGCTGCTCGGATTCGTAGTTAGTGAGAAAGGGATTGAGATCGATCCAGACAAAGTCAAAGCCATACAAGAGCTATCTCCGCTGCGTACCCAAAAATAGGTTCGTGGCTTTCTAAGAAGATTAAATTACATCACGCGTTTCATCTCACAACTAACCGAGAAATGCGACCCTGTTTTTCGCCTCCTCAAGAAACACAACCTAGGTGTGTGGGATGAAGAATGCCAAAGGGCTTTCGACAAGGTCAAACAATAATTATCCAACGCTCCGGTGCTGATGCCACCTAACCCTGATAAGCCATTGATACTCTATTTGGCAGTATTTGAGAATTTCATGGGATGCGTACTTGGTCAGCATGATGAGTCAGGAAGGAAAGAAAAAGCTATTTACTATCTCAGTAAAAAGTTCACTGAATGTGAGACAAGATATCCACCGATAGAAAAGTTGTGTTGTGCCCTGGTTTGGACAACCCGAAGGTTGAGGCAGTATATGTTGTATTACACTACTTGGCTCACTTCAAAACTGGACCCTTTAAAGTACATGATGGAGTCAACAGCTTTGAATGGAAATATGGCCCGATGTCAAATTCTGCTCTCTGAATTTGACATAGTCTATGTGAACCAAAAAGCAGTAAAAGGGAGTGCAATAGCAGATTTTCTGGCCAGTAGAGCTTTGGAAAATTACGAGACCTTGAACTTCGATTTTCCAAATGAAGACCTGATGTGTGTTGCGACCACTGAAGAAGGTGCTCTGGAAGAACTTCCCTGGAAACTTAACTTCGATGGGGCATCAAATGCTGTGGGTAATAGAATTGGGGCAGTTTTGGTATCTCCAAATGGAGATCACTATCCATTTACTAGTAAATTTAATTTTGACTGTAAAAATAACATGGCAGAATATGAAGCGCGCATCATGGGTATCCGTGCAGCCATAGAATGCAAGATTAAAGTGCTAGAGGTGTATGGAGATTATGCACTAGTGATTTATCAACTCAAGGGAGAATGGGAGACCAGGGATCCCAAGTTGATCGATTATCGAAAATTGGTCCTTTAATTGGTTAAAGAGTTTGACAACATTACTTTCCACTACTTTCCACGGGACGAAAATCAGATGGTCGATGCTTTGGCCACCTTAGCTTCCATGATCAAGGTGAACAAATAAGATGTCAAACCCATCCAGATGAGCATTTATGAAACTCCGACTCACTGTTACAATATTGAATAAGATGAAGAAAAAGATGATCACCCTTGGTATCACGATATATTACAATACGTGAGGAATCGTGAGTACCCAGACCAGGCAACCGAGAATGACAAAAGGACGCTGAGAAGATTGGCCATTGACTATGTCTTAGATGGGGAGATCCTATATAAAAGAAGAAAGGATCAAGTGTTATTAAGATGTGTAGACACTGTAGAGGCTAAGAAAATCTTGGAAGAAGTCCATGAGGGCGTCTGTGGGACACACGCTAATGGCTTTTCAATGGCCAGGTAAATTATGAGATTCGGGTATTATTGGTCCACAATGGAAGGAGACTGTGTCAATTACGCCAAGAGATGTCATAAATGCCAAATCTATGGAGATAAAATTCATGTGCCTCCTTCACCGCTGCATGTCATGACTTCCTCATGGCCTTTCTTTATGTGGGGTATGGATGTGATTGGACCGATATCACCGAAGGCTTCCAATGGGCACTGGTTCATCTTCGTGGTTATCGACTACTTCACCAAATGGGTAGAAGTCGCTTCATATGCCAATGTTACAAAATCGATAGTGAGCAAATTTCTAAAAAAGGAGATCATATGTCAATATAGAATGCCGGAAAGAATCATATCTGACAATGCATTAAACCTGAACAATAGCATGATAGCGGAAGTCTGCAGTCAATTCAAGATCAGACACCACAACTTGTCACCATATCACTCAAAAATGAATGGGGCAGTGGAAGCGACCAAGAAAAACATTAAGAAGATTGTAGGGAAGATGACTGAGACCTACAAAGATTGGCATAAGAAGTTACCATTTGCTCTCTTTGCTTATCGAACATCAGTTAGAACCTCAACTGGGGCAATGCCTTTCTCTTTGGTCTACGGAATGGAAGCGGTTTTGCCAATCAAAGTCGAGATCCCGTCCCTTCGAGTACTGTCAGAGCTAAAGTTGGATAAAGCAGAATGGATCTAGTCTCGATATGATCAATTGAACTTGACTAAAGAAAAGAGGCTAAGAGCTATCCGCCATGGTCAGATGTACCAAAAATGAATGATGCGAGCCTATGATAAAAGGTTCACCCCAGAGAATTCCATGAGGGAGACCTGGTCTTGAAAAAGATCCTTCCCATACAAAAAGATTTCAGAGGGAAATGGATGCCAAACTGGGAAGGACCTTACGTGGTAAAGAAAGCTTTCTCCGGAAGAGCATTAATTCTAGCCGAAATGGATGGGAAAAACCTGCCCAACCCTGTGAATTCAGATTCCGTCAAGAAGTACTACACTTAAAAAGGAAAGAGGCCAAAGTAAAAACTCGCAAAGGGCGCTTTGAGACCAAAAAAAAAAATTACAGAGGCCAAGGTGAAAACCCGCAAAGGGTACTTTGAGACCAAAGGGGTTTTTGAGTTGAAAACTCGAAAGCGGGCAGCTCAAATTTTGAATGTGGGGCATGTGGTAGTCTTGTCAGCCCAAATTAACAAGAGAGAAGAACTATACATCTTGGAGCATCAACAAAATACGCAGGATCTCCTGAACACATATTTAGCTTGAAATAGCCTTTGAGAAGTTGGAATAGTGAAGCTCGTGCTGCGATATCTGAGGCACCTTTTTCTCATCTTATTTTGTACCCTAACAAATTTGCTATCTTGTTTAATTTATTGACTTCAAGTTTTGCTTAATAAAATTCTATCTTGTCCATTATGATAGTCTCTTTTGAGCATTTTGTTGAAATCACGATATTTGGACTTATAATATTCACACAAAAGAAGTTATGCATATTACTCTGGAAGGTCTCTAAATAGTACAAGGATCTGAAACAGGGCCACTAGTCAGGATTAACCAGATTCAAAATTTGGAAACATTGGAAAAGAATAGTCCAAATTGTGACTATTTCTTCAAATTTTCTGTCAAAGATAACGGCTAAGCAAGAAGACGCGATAACATATCAATGATAGAACCCGGATGAACTATGAGCAATGATGCCTTAAGAATTTAAAAAGGAATTACTCTCATGACATTTCTACATTCATAATCATTCATTTAGTTAGAAGCACTTGATTCATTTCGATCATAGCATTCTAATTATTTAACATAAGCACCACATCTAGTTAGGAACATTTGATTCATTTCGATCATAGCATACTAATTATTTAACATAAGCATAGGCCTATGAAACCGATTCTACAGATCTTGTCTCCCTAAAGTTGCAGTGGAGTGGATCAAAGATAGCAAATCTTGTCTTCCTGAAGTTGCAGTGAAGCAGATTTAACCCACCATCCTATATCCCTAAAGTTGTAGAGGAGTAGGCTGAAGATCATAGATCTTGTTTCCCTGAATTTGCAGTGGGGCAGTTCAAAGACGGTGAATCTTGTCTTCCTAAAGTTGTAGTGAAGCAGATTTAACCCACCATCCTATCTTCCTAAAGTTGTAAAGGAGTAGGGTGAAGATTGTAGATCTTGTTTCCCTGAAGTTGCAGTAGGGTAGATCAAAGACAACAAATCTTATCTTCCTGAAGTTGCAATGAAGTAGATTTAAGCCACCACCTTATCTCCCTGAAGTTGCAGTGGAATAAGTTGAAGTTACAAGTCTTATCTCCCTGAAGTTGCAGTGGAGCAGACTAAAGATAGCGAACCTTATCTCCCTGAAGTTACAGTGGAGCAAGTTGAAGTTATAAGTCTTATCTCCATAAAGTTGCAGTGGAGTAGACTAAAGATAGCGAATCTTATCTCCCTGAAGTTGTGGAGGAGGAGATTAAAGCTACAAATCACAAATCTTATTTCCCTGAAGTTGCAGTGGACAGATCAAAGCTACAAGTTACAAGTCCTATGCCCCTGAAGATGCAGTGGGGTTAGAACGAGGCTACTTGAAAAAGATGAACATCAAAAACTCAAGATTTGGCAAGACCCGACAAAATTGAGCCTTTTAAAGTCTTTGCTTCATTCCCGTTACACGACAATGAGCAAAGAGGGGTAGCTGTAATGGGCCATTTCTGCCCGGGTCCGAAGAAAAGCCAAAATCAGAAATAAAAACAAATAATAAAAAGTCCATTGAATGTCCAATTACATAGCCCAAATTCAAAACCCTATACAAGTCCAATATTCAAGACCCTAAAACCAAATTACCCTAAATGTCCCAAATACAATGGCCCAATACCCAAAATGAGCCCAAACGACCCAAAACTTTGGTCACCAGAAACCCTAAGGCTCTCTCCCTCACTTCGCAGCCAAGCCCCAGCCCTCACATCGTACAACGAGCCAGATACCTCTGTACTCCTCAGCAGCCCCTAGCACACAGCCCCCGTACGCCCCACGCCAAGCGCCCGTACCCCGTACCTGCAAACAAACAAGACAAAAATAGTAGCAAATACGAACAAAGAATAAATATTGTATTTTTTATTGATTTCTTTTTATCATTTTCTATCTCTTCAGCTATAAAGCCAAGAGATTCCATCGATTGTAAGCAGATGTATACACACAGAATACAAAAAAAAAAACAACCAATTTTTAAAGGTGATCTCTGTTTCTGATATTTTGTTACCTACTTCTTTCGATTTTTCATCATTTACATTCAAAAAAGAAAAGAGAAAAGATGATACCTTGCGAACAAGCCGTCCATTCTCTCTTGCTTCGTCGAAATCGAAGACAATAGGAGATTTTGTGGCTAAAAAAAGACCCCTTGTGGCCCCGAAGTTGTTGGCTGCCATTTTTGGTGGTGGATCGGTGTACAAAGCCAGGAGTTCAAGGTTTGCTGGTTGAGAAGAAAAGGGACTAGGGTTTGATTCGGCAGAAGGAGGCTGGTTTCAGTCTTTTTAAAGGACCAGAAACGGTGCCATTTTGAGCCTGTTCCAGTGGCTCCAAAACGGTGCCGTATTGACTACACTCGGCTCGATCCGATTCTTTGCCCCTAGGACCCGCGCGTTTTCGCAGTGAGGGGTTATTTGCATGCCAAGTCCTCCCCTTTCGCATGTGCAGTCAATCGCGTCCAGTTGGTTTTGTTTCTTTTTTTTTCTTTTAAAATTTGGACTTGTAATTTGTGCTTATTTACAATTGGGTCCGCGCTTCAATAAGGATATGAAATAATTCCAACTCTAGTCCTTGCACATTCTATGCATAGTGCACACTGGTCCCTGTTTTGGATTTCTTTTATTTAAAAATTCTCCCTCTTGTTTTAATCTCATTCTAATTTAGTTTTCTGTTTGTATAACACACCATTTTAATATGTTTAATATTTCTATATGCTGATCTGTGTCAATCATTTTATTTGTTTCTATTTGTATAATTATTTTGAAGATCTTTCTTATTAAATTACTTTAACATTTTTGTACAATATTCCTTTAGATAATCTATATATTTGTACATGGGTTATTTTAATCGAGTTCTTGACTTGCATTGCTTACTATTTTAAAGTTCCTAACATTTTTATATATGTGTATATGCATTGAGTTCTTTCAAATACTTTATCTTGTTTATAAAATCATCGTTTTAAAACTCTTTTTTATATTAAACCATTTTAACACTTTTATAAAGTTTTGTTTAAATATTTTTTTATATGTTGATATATAAATTATTTTAATATAGTTTTATATTTAAAATACTTCTTGATTTAGGATTCATTTAACATTTTATGTATATATGACACCATTTTGGGAACTTCATTTTTATGTTTATAAAATTATTATTTTTAAAGGTCTCTCTATAGTATATTATCTTAGTATCTTATTTAGTATCTCTTTTAAAGTGTTTGTTAAGTATAATGGTATGTATACAACTCATGAGCTAACTTAATTTTATATGCATTATTCGTTTCATGCTATTGTTAACAAATAATTATTCCTAAATATATTCATATATATATGTTTGATACGTATATCTTATCATGTATTCTACCGTTCTTTCATATTTTTAAGTTATTGTGTATATTGTCGTTTTTTTAAAAAAAATATGAATTTATGTTGAAAATATTTCGCATACTATTTGATTCAAATAATTTATTCTACAATATTTATTTCAATGATTATATATATATCCTTAGTTTTTTTTTTTTTACCTAAACTATTTCAAATTTATCTATTCATCCACTCATATGTCATATATTATGTGTTCATTCATCTATTTTGAAATTGTCTTATACCACATTGACTTCTAAATTCCATTTTGTTTTGTATATGATTTGTTGATTGATTCATATTGTGCCATATTTATTATTGTTGTATATCATTTATTCGTTGTTTTATTTGTTATATTAATTGTTTGTCATCCATGCTTGCAAGTTTGATTATATTTCCTAGATCAATTATGCTTAGTTATTAGTTTGTTAATTGGTATTGTGTCTTATGTGTGTATTGTCCCATATCATTGTTTTCCACTTGGTTTATGAAATGTGGTTTTATAAAATCCAAATCTTTAAGATTAATTTCGTTTTATTTCAAGTCGCATTAACGCGTTTTAAGCTATTTTTATAATTATTCATTTAAAAATTCTTTAAAACGAAGGCAATACTTGATGTTTGGCAATTCGGGAATCGTGCCCTATCATGCTGGGTTCCGACTTCCTGTTTGTTCAAAACAATCGAATATTCCTTAGGAATTTCACTCGTGTCTTTAAAAATTCTCTAAAACGAATGTAATGTTCCGATGTTTGGCAATTCGGGGAATCGTGCCCTATCGTGCTGGGTTACGATTTCCTGTTTATTCAAAATAATCAAATATTCCTTTAGAATTTCACTCGTGTTCTTTAAATTCTAAAATAAGGCAATGTCCGATGTCTAGAAATTCGAGGAATCGTGCCCTACTGTGTAATACCCCTACCCGTATTCATTGCCGGAATAGGGTGAGAGGCATTACCGGAGTTTACGAATTAAATTTTTTTTTTATTCAATATAGCCCTTTTATAAATATCTAAACTTCCCTGTAATATTAAATCGAGACCAATCCACATCAATCAAATCAATTTAACATATTTTCATGATAGATTCATGTATTTATATAAGATAACGTCATCACATATCTATAACCAGGTTTGTTAACCATACTAATGGCTAACTTTACGTTCATTTCACGTTAACATTTACTTTGTTAGCTTATACATGCCATTTGTTCCCAAAATAGAGTTCCTTTATTTACCGAAATCCCGAGGTTGATAGTGTGATGTGTCTCCGACCAAATCCTACCTCCGAGCTCTTAACACTACAAAACAGGGGAAAAGGAAACAGCGTAAGCACTTTGTGCTTAGTAAGCTCATGTAACAAGAATTACACTTACCTAATATTTTCGGTACAATACAATAAACATTACATATATCCATTCAATGCATCATTACCCTAACATGCACAAACTCAACATTCAAGTTAGTACGATAATTTCTATGTATAAATAATATATATCATGATTGATGAGCTCATCAATAATATGATTTCCATTCCCTTTTTATTTTTCCATATTTATCCCGTTGAATTACTCGAATTTCGATGGATTTTTCAGAGGTACACATTTAGTGTACAAATCCGGTCCAATCAATTCATATTCATGTGCGCACATTTCCATTTCCAGAGAGCACACTCACGAACCTCAACCTTGCAAATGGATTACTAGTCCAGCTAAATCCCCTCGCAATATAAACTCATAGAGTATTGTCGGGATTACCACCCAGCTAAATCCCCTGCAACGACAATTACTCTAATGAGCTTGGATCTGAATTACCAGACCCAGGCTAAATTCAGACCTAATTCGGATTACCCGTCCGCTAAATCCATTTTCCACATATTCTTCGGGAGGGCTATATCAGATAGGATCACCCGTCCGGCTAGATCCTTTTACCGCCGCCTTTTCGAGATCCATCGAATTTTCCTTTCATTCAACCGGGATTTCTTCCCTTTATATCAAATATATCAATGTTTTATCAATTTTCATATAATGAACATTCAAATCATATTCACATCAATAACATACATTTCAAGTATTTAAGAATATAATTCAAGTTACATGAACTTACCTTGATACTTGTTTGTAAACAAAGAAAAATCTACTAATCCCGAACTTTTTCCTTTCCTCGATCTAGCTTCAGATTTGAATCTTCTAGATCTAAATAAATAAATTTAATTATCAATTTAATACATTTCATGTTCATATGCAACATTCTCTATAATTCAACTATTATTTATAGTTCATTCAAAGCTGTCTACTTGAGTCATAGTCACTAAATTATTTATAACTTGAGCTACGGAACTCCAAATTAAGATCCGTTAATTTTCCCTGAAACTAGACTCGTATATATTCTTACCATAAAATTTTCAGAATTTTTGGTCTAGCCAATCAGTACAGTTTATTCTTTAAAATCACCCCTGTTTTGCTGTCTGACAGTTCTGACTCTTCTTCACTAAAAATTAATTATCTCCTTGTACAGAACTCAAATGATATTCTAGTTTTTTTCTATTAAAACTAGACTCACTCAGGATTCTATACATATAAATTTAAACCCCTAATTATTTTTATTTATTTTTTTATGATTCATTCTGACCTTGTCTCACAAAATTCATTATATCTCAAAATTTACAAATCCATTGCTTACAATATTTCTTCTATGAGAAACTAGACTCAATAAGCTTTAATTCCATGTTTTGTTCATCTTCTAATTCGATTCTTACAATTTTTGGTGATTTTTCAAAGTTAGTCTACTGCTGCTGTCCAAACTGTTTTAGTGCAAGCTGTTTATTACCATTTTTCCCCTAAGCTTTTAATAAATGATAATTTCGTCCCTACTCAATTAGCCTCTCAATTGAGCTGATTTTTCTCAATTAACATTTTATTCTATCACCTTAAACTAGTTTACAACCTTTAGGAATCAGAATTTCAGCAATATACTTTAATTCCAAACATTTTCACAATTAGGTCCTAA
The DNA here is from genome assembly GCA_025698475.1 of Gossypium anomalum. Taxonomy (NCBI): domain Eukaryota; kingdom Viridiplantae; phylum Streptophyta; class Magnoliopsida; order Malvales; family Malvaceae; genus Gossypium; species Gossypium anomalum. The sequence goes on from CM046965.1 coordinate 91,581,181, forward strand.
AAATCAATTTCTATTGAAATTGCCTAATAAAATCATCTCATAAACAAATTAAAGCTTTAATTTCATTCTATTTCATCATAAACTTACAGCACTCAACCATGGTGATTTTCAATTTCATTTATGAAATCAAAAACTAATGAATTTAATAGTGGGACCTAGTTGTAAAAGTCTTAGAAACACAAAAATTACAAGAAAAAGGCAAGGATTAACTCACTTGGTGCAAAAATTATGAAATACCAGCTTAGAGAACCCTCCTATGGCATTTTTAGCTGCTGGAATTGAAGAGAAATGAAGAGAAATCTAGATATTTCCTATCTAGTCCTAGTTTTATTTAGTTAATTTTGCAATATTCCAATTTTACCCTTAATTTATCAATTTTTCTGCTGATTTCATACCCTTGCCGTCCAGCCCAAATAACTTTTGGGTCTAATTGCCTTTTAAATCCTTTCTCATTAGACTCTTAAGCTATTTAATCACTCTAGCAACTTTTACACCTATTACAATTTAGTCCTTTTTATTTAATTGACTACCCAAACATTAAAATTTCCTAACGAAATTTTAATACCACATTAATAAAATTTCATAAATATTTATAAAATTATTTTCGACTCGGTTTTTACGAGATAGAGGTCTCGATAACTTATTTTTACCTAATTTCTTCAATAATTTTTTTTTAACTAGCCACTAAATCGATAAAATTTTTCTATCAATATTTTCATACGACTTTCCTATCATATAAATTTTCATGCAAAAATATTAAAATAAATTTCTCTTTAAATCGGATTTGTGGTTACGAAACCACTGTTCCGATAACCTTGAATTTAGGCCATTACATACTGTGCTGTGTTTCGATTTTTTTCGTCAGACTAAATAATCGGGCATCCTTTTGCAGTTTTCAACATATAAACTTTTGGGAATCAAAATTTATCGTGTTTTCGAGGATATAAAGGATCGTGTCCTATCGTGCTGGATGTGATGCTGTATTCCTTTGAAACAAGAGAATTTTGGCGACCAACTTGGGCTATTCAAATGTTTATAAAAGGAACCACATTTCAAAACATTTTTAAATCTTAGACATCAGGACAGTATTTAATCGATTTGGTACCAATTTTAGGTGTAATGAGGGTGCTAATCCTTCCTCATACGTAACCAACTCCCGAACCCGTTTTCTCATATTTACGTAAGACCAAAATCATTATTTTATTAAAAAGAAATATTTTATTAAAACGACCAAATTTCTAGGTGATCCAATCATACCTAAACAAAAAAAGATTGGTGGTGACTCCATCAAAAAGTCGATCCACCATTTTTTTAAATCGAAAAAAATGGTTTCGACAATGACAAGAAGTTCAAGAAGAAAAGGCTAGAGCTGATCAGTGGGATAAGAGTTCCATGATGCTCGAACACGCAAAAATGCCTTAAAAAATAGCTTAATTGAGAGCCAGGATGAGAAGGAGATGTTAGCAGCTCGGGTAGTATAGTTAGAAAAGGCACTGCATCAGCATCGTGGTTGTAACTCCGATATTAAATTAAGAGCCAGCCTGAGCAGGATCGAGGATTTGAAAGGAAAGGTAGAAGAACTCGAGATTGCGCTACAAAACTGTGAACTTCGAATTGATTTCCTCAAGTCGAATAATGAGCAGTGGAAGGAACAGCTCCGTCAATCGCAAGATCAGGTCAGGGATAGGGATTACGTCATGGGCAAAGCTGTAGCTCAGATTCAAAAAGTGGCCAATCATTTACAGACCTTAGCGGTTCAGGCTGATGTGCTAAGTGTGAAGTACTGGGTCTACATAATGCCCACAGACCCAATTTCTGAGTCCCTTAATCGGCCTTCAAAATTGGCTCAAAAGACCAACATAGTTGTGTGGCCCACCTGTATGGTCCACACGGTCTACCAATCCAGGCCGTGTAATTACACCCGACTGTGTGCTCCACATGGCCCGACACACGATCGTGTGGTGCACACGGTCTACCGCACAGCCTGACACATAACCGTATGGCGCTGGGTAGTTTCGAAAATAGACCTTTTTGTAATTTTTTAGAGATTCATATGAGGTTTTGGGTTAGTTTCACACACCTGATTGTTGATATGAAAAACCATACGTCTAGAACTCACTAAACCTACTTTCGTTCAGTAAATTATACTAATTAACCAAAAAAAAAAGATCTATCCAAAAAAACAACATACATATGTCAAAATTTTACTCCCCAAAACCAAAATCGACTTCTTACCACTCGAAGAACAACGCCTGGCTTGCCTTCTTAAAAGAGTTAAAACTTTGAGCCTTAGGGAAAAACTGTATATATGATATGTTTTATGTAAAGGATTTTGTTTTCTAATAAAGTTATTCTAAATGGAATTGGATCAGAATCGACACCTCTTTAGTTTTGCATTCATCTCATGCATTTGCATTACATCGCATCATGTGTATTAAATTTCACAAAAGAACCCTAATTAATTAGAAATCGTGTTATAGTTGCCCTCGAACATCACTACTACACACAGAGAAAAACTAAAGTTATGGATCAAAGGTTGGAAAAACTGGAACAAATGCAAAAGGAAATGTAAGATCGGTTGCAAGTACAGATGCAAGAGCAATTGGCCAAGATTCAGCAGGATATGAAGGATCAGATGTTAGAATCGCAGAAGGACATTATGAATCAGTTAACCCAGTTACTGCTTGGAGGGCCAGGAAAAGGAAAGAGCCCTATGATCAACCCCGGGGATGATAGTGAGGACCCTGTCTATCCACCAACTTCCGCCCCAACAAATACCCCAGCACAACCCAATGCATATCCACCTAGGGTGTCCGTCAATATCAGTCCTTAGCATCAAGCCAGCGTTTTGGCATTAACACACTTCCCAACGGGCTCAGGCTCCTGAGACAATCCAGCAAATCCCAGTGTCCTTAATCTGGATGACATGACGAAGGTAGAAAAAGCAAAAGAAAAACTCTCAAAGCAACTGGAAGACCGATACAAATGGCTAGAGTAGAAATTCAAGGCGTTGAAAAGCGCTGATAATTGTGGAGTGGATGCTAAGGAGTTAAGTTTGGTCCAGATCTAGTGCTTCCTCCGAAGTTCAAAATGCCGGAGTTTGAAAAACATAATGGAACCAGCTGCCCTGAGGCTCACATCACAATGTTTTACCAGAGGATGACTGGTCATGTCAATAATGATCAGTTGTTAATTCACTGCTTCCAGGACAGTTTGACCGGGGTTGTGGCCAAATGGCACAATCAGCTGAATCGCACCCAAGTTAAATCATGGAAGGACTTATGACAGGCCTTTATGAAGTACTATGGCCATGTGACGGACATAGCGTCTGATAGGATCATATTACAGAATATGAAGAAAAAGTCGAGTGAAAGTTTCAGGCAATATGCTCAGAGGTGAAGGGAAGTCGCTACACAAGTCCAACCACCACTGCTGGAAAAAGAAACAAGCATGCTCTTCATTAATACCTTAAAAGCACCTTTTATTAACCACATGCTAGGAAGTGCAACTAAGAGTTTCGCAGATATAGTGATGTCCGGTGAAATGATAGAGAACGCAATAAGGTGTGGAAAGATAGAGGCTGGGAAAGCACCAAGAGGTCGGCCCTGAAGAAAAGAGAAAATGAGGTCAGCAATGTGATCATGAGTTATGTAAAACCGATCACGGTTAATCAACCGAGAACGATGGCCACGAGCCAGCAAGCTTCGCCAAGACAAGAGCCCAATACAAAACAGAACACGGAGAAGCTCCAATTTACTCCTATTTCAAACACGTATTGGGAGCTGTACAAAAGTCTATTTGATGCGCACATTGTATCCTCTGTCTACTTAAAACTGTTGCAACCCCCATATCCCAAATTGTATGATGCAAGTATTCAATGTGAATACCACGCGGGAATCACAAGATACTCGATAGAAAATTGTTTCTCTTTCAAAAATCTAGTTGAAGGGCTCATCAAAATAAGCATTGTGAAGTTCGATGATGCACCTAGTGTAGGAAATCTGTTACCCAATCATACTGATAATAGGGTGAACACGATAATCGAGAATACGAGAAAAAAATCAAGTCGATTGTTGCAGAAGTAAGAACGCCGTTGAGAGAGGTTTGGAGGAAAATGGTGGAAAGAGGTTTAATCATGCAAGACTTGGGGTGCAAATCCCAAGAAGCAAGGAACTATTATGACTTCCACAAGAAGGAGGACCATGAGATTCAGAGATGCAATGAATTCAGGGCCCTGGTGCAGGGTCTAATAGACAATAAGGAGCTAGAGTTTTTTGAGTTCACTGAAGGAGAGGACGTGTGCACCGCAGGAGTAGAGTGGGTAAAGAAGGTCACTGAGGTCAATCGTTCGGTGGTGATCATCTCACAACCGGGAGTTAATGAAGCCGGAGCAAAAATAGCACCGAGAGTTGTAATTCAGAAACCCGTGGCTTTTCCTTATAAGGATAGCAAAAGGGTGCCCTGGAATTACAACTGTAATGTGACATATCCAAGAAAGGAGAGTTTGGTCAACATGTTAAATACAAAGGTCGAGCCTGGAAAAGGGAAGTCATTGATGATTGAACAAGGGGGAGAAAGGTCAGAACTACTGATTAATGAACCGGTAACTGAGAATGAAGCCAAAGAGTTTTTGAAATTCCTAAAGCACAGCGAGTATAGTGTTGTGGAACAATTATACAAGCAACCAGCACGCATATCGTTATTGGCTTTGCTCCTAAACTCAGAGGTACACCGTAACACGCTAATGAAGATATTGAACGAAACTTATGTCGCTGGTGACATTTCGGTAAACAAACTAGACCTCCTTGTCAGCAATATAAGCACAGACAACTTCATTTCTTTCAGTGACGATGAGATACCGCCAAGGGGCGTGGGATCCATAAAAGCTCTGCATATCACTACCCGCTGCAAAGGGTATACACTACCGGGGGTATTAATTGATAATGGATCGGTACTAAACGTCTTACCCTTGTCTATATTAAACAGGTTTCCTATAGACAGCTCTCATACGAAGACATGCCAGAATATAGTGAGGGCATTCGACAACACTGGAAGGAAAGTAATGGGAAAAATTGAGATACCTCTTCTGATCGGACTAAATACATACGAGGTAGACTTCCTTATGATGGACATCAGGCCTTCTTATAACTATTTATTGGGGAGGCATTGGATTCACTTGGCAGGGGCAGTACTATCATCATTGCACCAAAAGCTAAAGTTGGTGACGGAGGGCCAGCTGATAACAATAAATGCAGAGGAGGACATTATCGCATCTGTTACCAGTGATGCGCCGTACATAAAAAATGATATTGAGATGATAGAGTGTTCCTTTCGGTCATTCAAGTTCGTAAATGTAATTTTCATCATCGAATGAGGCAGGGTGCCAATACCAAAAATATCTGAAGTTACGAGGATGAGCCTACGATTGATGGTAGGAAAAGGAGCATTGCCTGGAAGGGGACTCAGAAAATACCTTCATGGATAGGTCGAAGTACCAGGCTTGGCTGACAAGCGGAATCATTTTGGCTTAGGGCATAAGCCAGACGCCAAACAAGGGAGGAAAGAGCTAGAGAAGAGGCAAGAGAGACGAAGGGCACGATTGAGTAGGGCTAAGGTCAAGTAGGAATCAATGACTTTTCCCCATATATCCAACACATTCGTATCAGAAGGAATAATCCATCCTAAATCGAAGATGACAAGAGAAAGAACGACTGAAGATATGATGAAAAATTTGAGTATCAACGCCATATCTAAAGAGGGAGTGATGGAAGAAAACTTATCAAGCATTCGCCCTTATGAGCCTGGAAGTGTTCTAAACAACTAGACTATGGAAGAAATCCTGTAGTTCTTAGAGCTAATACAGAGTAATGTTCAGAACACACTTGTTTTTTTAAGCCTAGAAATAATAAGAATCTTTTCTGAAATAGGCTCATGTTCAAACACCTTTATTTTCAATAAGAAATGCACTTTTGTGTCTCATCTGGGCAAATATCCTTTAATTTTCTCATTATATTCCTAATCATGCCGTACAAATAAGCCACTCTTAGATTCATTCTTTGGATATTTCTTTCGTGTTACAATAGGTCTCTAGATATCAACGACACGAGCGACACTGTTACAAACCCAGAATCTCCTTTTGAGCGAGATATATATTTAGAGGGATCTCAGGATTTTAAAGATGACAAAGAATGTGGGTTATCTCCGGATTTGTTAAGGATGGTAGAATGAGAAGAGAAACAGACCTTCTCATAAAGAGACAATCGAGAATGTGACTTTGGAAGAAGGGAAAGAGGTGAAAATTGGAACTTGCATAACCGAGGAAACAAGGCAGGACCTCGTTAAACTACTGTAAGAGTTCAAAGATGTCTTCGCGTAGTCGTATCAAGACATGCTTGGGTTAAGCGCTGATATTGTGGTGCATCGCGTCCCCATAAAAGAAGTGTGCAAGCCTGTTCAACAGAAGCTTCGAAGGATGAGACCCGTTGTTGCAGTAAAAATAAGAGAAGAAGTCAGGAAGCAATTTGATGCTGGGTTTTTACAAGTGGTGAATTACTCAAAATGGGTAGCCAATGTTGTCCCCATATAGAGACTTAAACAGGGCCAGCCCAAAGGACAACTTCTTACGGCCTCATATCGACACTTTGGTGGATAATACGGCAGGTTACTCATTGTTCTCTCTCATGGATAGTTTCTCTGGATACAATCAGATAAAGATGCATCCTAAAGACATGGAAAAGACCACATTCATAACCTTGTGGGAAACATTTTGCTATAAGGTGATACCATTCGGGTTAAAAAATGCAGGAGCAACGTATCAAAGAGCCATAGTAACCTTGTTTCATGACATGATGCACAAAGAGATTGAGGTTTATGTTGATGATATGATTGCAAAATCCCGAACAGAAAAAGATAACATACAGGTTTTGAGGAAATTGTTCTTGAGACTGAGAAAGTTTCAGCTAAAGCTCAATCCAACAAAATGTACTTTCGAGGCTAGGTCAGAAAAGCTATTCAGTTTCATAGTCAGCGAAAAGGGAATTGAGGTCGACCCCGACAAAGTCAAGGCTATACAAAAATTTCCCCCGCCGCACACTCAAAAGGAGGTTCGAGGTTTTCTAGGAAGACTAAATTACACCACCTGTTCATTTTGCAACTAACTAAGAAATGTGACCTCATATTTCGTCTTCTCAAGAAACACAACCCAGGTGTGTGGGATGATGAGTGCCAGAAGACCTTTGACAAGGTTAAACAATATTTGTCCAATCCCCTAGCGCTAACGCCACCTAGCCCGAGTAGGCCATTGATACTGCATTTGACAGTATTTGACAATTCAATAGGATGTGTACTTGGTCAACACGATAAGACAGGAAAGAAAGAAAAGGCGATATACTACCTCAGTAAGAAATTCACTGAGTATGAAATGAGATACTCACCAATTGAGAAACTATGTTGTGCTTTGGTTTGGACAACTCGGAGATTAAAGCAGTAAATGTTGTATCATATGACTTGGTTAATCTCTAAATTAGACCCTCTTAAGTACATGATGGAGTCAGCCATTCTGAATGGAAGGATGGTCCGATAGCAAATTCTGCTCTTCGAATTCGACATGATTTATGTGAACCAGAAGGCTATGAAGGGGAGCGCAATAGCATATTTTCTAGCCAGTAAAGCTTTAGAAGATTACGAGCCTTTGAACTTTGATTTCTCTAATAAAGATCTAATTTATGTGGCAACTACCGAAGAAGACACTCTAGAAGATCATCCTTGGAAACTAAATTTTGACGGAGTATCAAACACCGTTGGTAATAGAATTGGGGCAGTCCTGATATCCCCAAGTTGAGATCATTATCCATTCACTTGCAAATTAGATTTTGATTGCACAAACAATATGGTAGAGTACAAAGCATGTATCATGGGAATCCTTGGGGCCATAGAGCGTAAAACCTCCCGCGAGATGAAAATCAGATGGCTGATGCCCTGGCTACGTTAGCTTCTATGATCAGAGCAAATAAACAAGAGGATATGAAGCCGATCCAGATAAGTATTTGTGAGGCTCCAGCTCATTGCTGCAATATCGACGAAGAGGAAGAGAGAGATGATTATCCTTGGTATCTTGATATTATACGATATGTGAAGAACCGTGAATATCCTAATTAGGCAACTGAAAATGATAAGAGAACGTTGAGGAGCCTGACCAGTGACTATGTCTTAGACGGGGAAATCCTGTATAAAAGAAGGAAAGATCAAGTGCTACTAAGATGTGTTAACGTTGTTGAAGCAAAGAAAATCCTAGAAGAAGTCCATGAAGGTGTCTACGGGACGCATGCCAATGAGTTCACAATGGCCAGGCAAATTATGAGATTCGAGTATTATTGGTCCACGATAGAAGGGGATCGCATTAGTTACGCCAAGAAATGCCATAAGTGCCAAATTTATGGAGACAAGATCCTTATACCTCCTTCACCTCTTCATGTTATGACTTCTCCATGGCCTTCCTCAATGCGAGGCATAGACGTTATTGGGCTAATTTCGTCGAAGGCTTCTAACGGACATTGATTCATCTTCGTGGTCATTGATTACTTCACCAAGTGGGTAGAGGCTGCTTCATACGCCAATGTCACAAAGTCGGTGGTCAGCAAGTTCTTGAAGAAGGATATCATATGTCGATATGGCATGCTGGAAAGGATCGTATCTGACAATGCGTTAAATTTAAATAACTACATGATAGTGGAGGTTTGCAGTCAATTCAAAATTAAGTACCACAACTCATCACCGTATCGCCCGAAAATGAATGGTGCAGTTGAGGCGGCTAATAAAAATATCAAGAAGATCATGGGAAAATGATTGAGACCTACAAGGATTGGCATAAAAATTTATCATTTCCTCTCTTTGCCTATCGAACATCTGTCAGAACATCTACAGGGGCAACACCTTACTCGTTGGTTTATGGGATGGAGACAGTTTTGCCCATCGAAGTCAAAATTCCTTCTTTCCAAGTTTTATCAGAGTTGAGGCTGGATGAAGCAGAATGGATCCAATCTCGGTATGATCAGCTGAACTTGATTGAAGAAAAGAGATTGAAGGCTATCCGTCATGGTCAAATGTACCAGAAGTGAATGATGCAAGCTTACAACAAAAAGGTTCGCCCCAGGGTATTCCATGAGGGGGACTTGGTATCGAAAAAGATTATCCTTATGCAGAAAGATTTCAGAGGGAAATGGATGCCAAACTGGGAAGGACCTTATGTGGTAAAGAAGGCTTTTTCTGGAGGAGCACTGATATTAACTAAGATGGACGGTAAGAGCCTGTCTAACCTAGTAAATTCAGATTCAGACAAGAAGTACTTCACTTAAAATCAGGCAAAGGTGAAAACCCGCAAAGAGAACCTTGAGACCAAAGGGGTTTTGAATTGAAAACCCGAAAAGGGCAATTCAAATTTCGACCAAAGATGAGGCATGTGGTAATCTTACTAGGCTCGAATTACGAAGAGGAAGTGCGCTGCGTCTTGGGGCATCGACAAAGTACTCTAGATCTCCTAGGCACATGATAAGCTCAAAATGGTTATCATAGAGTTCGTACAGAAGAGCTCAGGCTGTGATTTTTGGGGCTCTCATTTTTGTCCCCTTTTACCTATGGCAGTATTTGCTTTCTTTTATTAATCCATACTTTTCGAATTTTGTTCCTAATAAATTTTATTTTTATCCATTTTTATAATCTTTTTCAAGCATTTTATGTTGAAATAATGGTTAATGGACTAATAACACTTTCACAAAAGGAGTTCTGCATAATACTCTAGAAGCTTCTAAATTGTGCAAGAACCTGAAACAGGACAATTATTTAGAACTCACCAAGCCTAAGGGTTGGAAATACTTGAGAAGTAAAGCCTAAATTATGACTTTTGCTTCAGATGTCAGTGATATAATCTAGACAAACAGCAAGTAATAACAGCCCAAACGTTAAAAAGGGCATTCTCATGATATTCTGCATTCATACAAACGTCATTCATAATACATCTAGTTAGAAGTATTTAACTCATTCTGATCATGGCATCCTAATCATTAGGCATAAGCATAGGCCTATGAAATTGATTCTACAGGTATGTACCCTAGAGGACGATGTAACAAGATTGATTGAAGCTATAAATTTAGATTAGCCTTATCTCCCTAAACAGTAGTGGAACCGACTGAAGATTGCAGATCTTATCTCCCTAAGCAGTAGTGGAGCAGATCGAAGACTACGAATTTTATCTCCATGTAGTGGCTGTAGACACTCAATTTTGCTCGGGCCCATAAATAAGTCCAAAAACAAAAATAATAAACCCAAAAAAAAAACGAAGTCCAAGTTCAGTCCAAAATTACAAATATAATTTGGCCCGATCGGAATAGCCCATTACTTGAAAAGATTTAAGGTCCATCTACAAGCTTGCCTCATATGGAATATAATCTTCAATGATATGCAATTTTAGATGTGATATGCAATCTTAGATATTATACAATCTTAGATATGATTGCAATCTTAGATATGATATGCAATCTTGAAGATATTATCTTGTAATCTTGGAGATTTAATTTGTAGATATCCTTTAATCTTAACCGTTGATGTAATTGATCTGTACCGTTAGATTTAGGGAGGCTCAACTATAAATAGAGGCCTCTCCCTTCATTGTAAAGGACTGGAGTTTTGGGAAGCAATAAGAATTCTTGAGAGCATTCACTCAAATTTCTCTCCCTCTTGTGTTCTTACTCTCTGTGGTTTGTTCTTATTTTATTCTTCGTCTATCTTAGTTTTTCAACCTTTTTTTTTATTTTAATTTCTTCATTTTTCAAATATGTATATTTATTCCTATCTTTGATACATTTGATTATGTATTTTATATATTATAATATTTAACCTTTTTATATAGTTTATTTTCAAATATATATTTTCTATGCATGTATATATATTATATTATCATTTCATGTATTTTGAACTATTGCATTATATTTTTATAATTTGTAAATGTTCTATTTATTCATTTTTTTTTAGTGTATGTAATTTATCTTATTTGTGCATAGTTTCATTTTTTTATATGCTATGTTTAATTATTTCTTTTATTTGCTATTTTATGATATATATTGTTGTATAATTTTTGCATGAATTATGTTTTTCTTTTAGTTTACTCATGTGTTTATTTGTTTATTATCTTATATTTACCCTAGTATGATTTTTTTCATTAAACATATGTTCATGTTATTTAGTTTTGTCTTAATGATATTATTTATGTTTGTATGGAAATGTTAGAATATTTTGTACATCTATGCTTCATGATGCATTAATATGCCATCCTAAAATGTCATTTAAAATAATATTCCAAGGTTTTTTAAAAAAAATAAAATAAAAGGCAATGCTTGATGTTTGAAAACTTCGAGAAAGGTAGTGCCCTAACTTACTGGGTTGCGACTTTTCTCGTTGAATTCGAATAGTCAAGCACCCTTCTAAGTGATTTTGAGTTTTCAAAACTTAAACAATTATTTCGAGATTTCAAAACATAATGTCCTAACTTACTGGATATGGCGTTTTGTTGTTTCGAGATAGAAATTTTCGAAAGACGAGCTTAGTTTCGAAGGTTTTAAAATGCTGCGTCCTAACTTACTGGATGTGATGTTTTGACTCGTTTGAAATAAGTGAGCCTTAATTTTCAAAATTGAGACATTCTAATTAAAAGAGGTTTGCATCTTAAAACTTTCAAATTTCCGACATTAAAGACACTTGATAATTAATTAGGTACCAATTTTTGGGCGCATGAGAGGTACTAACCCTTCCTCGCATGCGTAATTGACTCCCGAATCCATTTTCTCGACTTTCGTAGACCAAAATTAATGTTTTAAAACAAAACATTTTATAAGGTGATCCAATCACACCTAAAAAGATTGGTGGCGACTCCCGTTTTCATTTTTCTTAAAGTCGATTCCCATTTTCCAAAACTCGATTTAAAAATGGTTTCGACAGTGGTAATGGAGCAGATTCAAGCCACTAGCCTTATCTCCCTAAGCAGTAGTGGAACAGGCTGAAGATTGCAAATCTTATCTCCCTAAGCAGTAGTGGAGCAAATCGAAGACGACAAAACTTATCTCTATATAGTGGCAATGGAGCAGATTTAAGCCACTAGCTTTATCTCCCTAAGCAGTAGTGGAACAGGCTGAAGATTGCAGATCTTATCTCCTTAAGCAGTAGTGGAGCAGATCGAAGACGACGAATCTTATCTCCATGTAGTGGCAATGAAGTAGATTTAAGCCACTAGCCTTATCTCCCTAAGCGGTAGTGGAACAGGCTGAAGATTACAAATTTTATCTCCCTCAGCAGTAATGGAGTAGATCAAAGACAATGAATTTTATCTCCATGTAGTGGCAATAGAGCAGATTTAAGCCACTAGCCTTATCTCCCTAAGCAGTAGTGGAACAGGCTAAAGATTGCAGATCTTATCTCCCTAAGCAGTAGTGGAGCAGATCGAAAAAAACTAATCTTATCTCCTTCTAGTTGCAATAGAGCGGATTTAAGTCACTATCTTTATTTCCCTAAGCAGTAATGGAGCAGGTTGAAGATTACAGATCATATCTCCCTAAGCAGTAGTGGAGCAGATTGAAACGAAAATTCCTATACCCCTGAAGATGCAATGGGTTAAAGCTAGACTACCTGAAGAAAGGAAGCATCAATAAGTCAAGACTTAGCAAGACTGAGCAAAATTGACCCTTTTAAAGTTTTTGCTTCATTCTCGTTACACGACAATGAGTAAAGAGGGGTAGCTGTAGGGCCCAATTTTAGCCCGAGGCTCGATAACTAAACTAGTCTAAAATTACAACCCAAACTAAAGACATAGGCCTAAAACCCTAAGCCCAACCTAGCCCAACTACCCAAACCCCAAACAAACCCTAATCACAACTTATTTGCGCTGTTTTAAAAGGTAACACGACTCCCTCGCGTGCCGGACGCCACCACCACACAACGTGCGCCGCTCTACCATGCCACGTTAAAAAGATTGGTGGCGACTCCCATTTTTGTTTTTCTTAAAGTTGATTCCCATTTTCCAAAACTCTATTTAAAAATGGTTTCGACAGCTTGGCAACTCAGCTGGGGACTAATAAGAGAGTCAAGCCATATAATTGATTACCTTTTGTCTTAATGTCAAAAATTTGAAAAATTTTAAAATTCAATCCTCTTTGCATTACATGTGTTTGTATTATTGCATATTTTATATATTCTGATACGCATTGCATTTGCATGACCGTTGTGGTCACACCCTTAAGTGGGTGTGAGAAACTACGCCCTCGTGAGGTTTTTGCCTCTGTACAAGATAGTGGATCACTTTCGGGATACATCCGTACCTATGGTTTCGTGATATTTTCATCTCCGTGTAGCCATAGGGAAATGTATTCCTCTAAACTGAACTCGATTCAAATGAGCCTATAATGGGTGAGAATCGAGGAATATGCTGGTTCAGGTACCTCAACTTTAGAACTAAAACCTCATATAGAAAAAATCGTAAGAGCTCAACTTAGTTAGAATTATACTTTAGATATTACCCTCACATATCATTCTTGAGTTTATTAATATTATGTGATACTAATTGTTTCCTTTTGTCATTGCATGACATTTCGCATTCAAAAGGTATCGATTTACGGTCAGTTTCTAAGTTAGAAAGTTTTATTATGGAGAACGGACTTATTGATAGAGTGAAGGGCAATGCTAACGTCTATAGATGGTCTGAGTAAACTCAGCTAGGAAAAGAGGATAGCATAACTGTGGGATATATGTCAGAGCTGTTAGACTACACTCGCATCAGTGTCACACAGAATAATCTGCAGGAGCTTAAGGCAATTTGGGATCAGTGGGGCAATGAGACCAAGCAGTCATTCTACGATAAGTACGGAGATTTTCCCTATTTGTTTGATATTCAGGTTGATGAGAACTTGTTTCGAGCTCTCGCTCAGTTTTGGAACCCAGCATACAGTTGTTTTACCTTTGGGGAGGTAGATTTAGTGCCTACTGTGGAGGAGTACACAGCCTTACTTCGGTGTCCTAGATTTTAATATGATAGGATTTATTTTCGAGCTACTTATGTCCCAACCTTTGGTAAGAGGTTGATGACCATTACGGAGATGAGCGAGTAGTGGATCATGGCTATAATTAAGGAAAAGGGTGAGAGTAAGTGCATTCCGTGGGGAGCTTTGAAAGATCTAATCCAGACACATCCAGACGAGGCGAAGAGGGTAGGCATTTTTGCCTTAAGCTTATACAGATTGATTGTTTTCCTCAAGGCCTTGGGATATGTGGACGAGGCGACCACGGATCTCTTCCATCGACTTAGCAAACGGGTCACTTCTGTTCCTGCGATTTTGGCAGAGACATTCAGGTCCTTCAATGCGTGTAGGAGGGCCAGTGCAGGCAGGTTTATTGGTTGTGCTCAGTTACTTTTAGGTTGGTTCTACAGTCACCTTCAATTGATAGGTAGGGTGGTTTATCGGGTCTTCTTCAAGGATTACTTCCCGTTAAAGGACATAGCAGCTTCAACGAGGAGAGTTGATGTTCCTGAAAAAATTGGATAGCGCTACTTCAGAACCTGCAGTTAAAGGATGTGGAGTGGAGGGCTCCATGGATGATTCCTGGTGAGATTTTTTAGCGATGCGGCAGTTTTGATTGGGTCCCTTTGTTGGGAATTTGGGGTGCCATTGGTTATGCCGCTTTGCTTGTGTTGAGGCAATATGGATTGAGAAAGTTCATACCGAAAACTTACGGGTTGGTTCAAAGTGAGTTCGTGTATAGAGGAGCTGACTACAAGAGGAAGGTCAGTGAGATCTCTAGTGCTTGGAACAAGACTTGTCAATTAAAGGGAGCAGCTATTAGCCCTGCTACGACTCCGGGGTATGTCGAGTGGAGAGGTAGAAGGATTAATGATAACATCCCTAGGCCAAGCGTGGAAGAAGCTCAACCGATGGAGGAATATTTGCAAGTGACACCCTCGGAGTTAGAAATTATGAAGCAAGAGTTCGAGAGAAAGAACTTGGAGCTTGAGAAGAGGATAGCAAAGATCGAGGAAGAAAAAATATACTTGAGCCTAGACGTCGACGTTCAAAAGATGGAGGTTGAAAAAGAAAGGAATGAGAAAAGGAAGATTGAGGAAGATCGAGATGATTTAAAGGAGCATTACAAAAGGGCACAAGTATCCTTGAAGAGAGCGAGAATAGGAGGGTCTTTAGATTAGTTGCAGAAACAGGTCCGAGAGGAAAAGTCCAAAGCCGAATATTGGGAGAGGAAGTTCCAAGAGGTGCAATTACGGAATTTGACCTTATAGAAAGAAAACCAAGGGTTAAAAATTAGGGTGACTGAGCTTGGACGATCCCTTCATCTGTAACGAAGTCGTGATTCCACAGTAGAGGTAAAGAAGCTAAAAGGAAAAGTTGAGGAGTTGGAATTAGCATTGCAAGATAGTAAGCTCTTTATCGAGAAGCTTGAGGCACGAGAGGATCATTTAAAGGGAAAACTGTGCCAGTCTAAAGAACAAGTTAGAGATAGAGATTACCTTATTGGAGAAGCCATAATTCAGATCCGAGAGGTAGCTGAACACGTTCGAGACTTGGCAGTACGAGCTGACGTATTGAGTATGATGCATGAGTCATCATCAGATGTAGGTCGAGAGTTAGCCCTTTTATTAGATAGAGTTACAACTTTGGGCATTAGGGCGAAAGCGTATTGGTAATCCATTTATATGTAAAGATATTCTTTTTCTAAATAAAGTTTTCTAAATGAGATCGGATCGAGATCGATACCTTTAGCATTCATTTGCATCTTATAGCATTCCGTTGCATCATTTGCATTCAAAATTATAAAAGACCCTAATTAGTTAAAGTTATTAAAAAGAGAAAGAAAAAGAGAGAGAGAGAAGAGGGTCACGACTAAGTGAAAAAGAAGTTGAATGAGAATTAACGACGTTCCCTTACATATCCCCGACTTTTGTGTCAGGAAGGATAGCTTACCCAGAGAAGGGGGTGTTTGGAAATGAAAATCATCCCATCAATGTCATACATGAGGAAGGGACTGAACAAAGAAACCTTGAGGGCATTCGCCCTTACGAACCGGGAAGTTCTTTAAACAATTGGACTACAGAAGAATTTCCTGTAATCTTTAGGAATTTTACGGAGTAATATTCAGAACACTCTTGTTGCTCTAAAGCCTAGGAGTAATGAGATTTCTTTTGAGAAGTGGGCTCATGTTCAAACATTTTTATTTTCAATAAAACATACTTTTATTATTTATCCGAGTAAATATTCTTTCATTCTGATTCTTTTGACCTTTGACATTCTTTATAAATTTTCATTTCATGTAAATAGTCATTCTTGAATTCATTTATCCCTTGTATATTCTTTTGTGTGCCTATCATAGATTCCTAGATATCAATCACACGGGTAACGATACTACAGATTCAGAGTTTCTTTTGAGTGCGATATGTGTTTAGAGGAATCTCAGTATTTTAAAGGTGACAGAAATTTTGACTTGTTTCTGAATTTGTTGAAAATGGTTTTTACCTCATGAAGTGGTGGTAGGAAATATAGCCTTAGAGGAAGGAAAGATTGCGAAATTAGAATTAGCTGAAGAGACAAAACAAGACATTGTTGAGACTATTATGGGAATTCAAAAATGTGGTCCAAAGATGCATGCAAGAGGATTTGCAATTGCTAGGATAAACATGAGGTTTTGGGGCACTGTTGGTCCACCATGGAAAGGGATCGCATCAGTTGTACAATGAATGTCAAATTCAAAGGAGTCAACACTTATATGGCATGTATGTTATGGGCCCGAGCTTGTCAAAAGTTTCAAGCTGACAATGACTCATCTTTGTGGACGTCAACTACTCCATTAAGAGGGGGAGATAGCTTCATATGCCAATATTACAAAGTCAAAAGTCATCCATTTCAAAAAGAAAAAAGATTATATATAACTGCACAATGCCAAAAGTTTGCAGTCTTTTCAAAGATAATGCACTATACCACAGTACAACAAAGGTTGCCAAAAGAAAAGAAAAAGAAGAAAAAAACAAATTACAGAAGATGACCAAGACTGGTAAAAATTGGCATAAGAAACTACCGCCTACTCTCTATGCTTATGCTAGGGCAAACACCTTCAATTCCAGTGGGTGCATTGTTTGGCTTTCCTGAGCAGTCTGATGTGTCGTCAATAGCTGCGATGGTTAGCTCTAGGTGGTGGCCATTGATTTCTAGCTATGGGGCTCAGGTCGTACACAGTCTCTGAAGCTTAAAATGATAGATTCTTTCTTCAAAACTAGTTTTTGACAAAGTGGATGACGGTATCATGAAGGAAGCTCTCTTAGACTTCTATACAAATTCAGGGAAGAGGAAACCTGATCAAATCATTATTTTCATGGATGAGGTTAGTGAGTCTCAATTCAATCAAGTTTTTATCAAGTTATTGAGGCTTACAAGTTCCTTGACAAGAAGTGGAACCCTAAAACTTGTGGTTATTGTTGTACGAAAAACCATCATACCAAGTTTTTTCAAAGAGGATCTCCGACAATGTGCTACCTACAGCATCACATCATTGACAACAAAGTATGCCATCCAAAGAATAATGATTTTTACCTTGGTACCCATGCCGGAATGATTGGAATCACGAGGCAAACCCACTATCATGTTCTCTTAGACCAAGCTGGGTTTTCGGCTGATGATCTACAAGAGTTTGCTCAGTCTCTGTCCTATATGTATCAAAGGAGCACCACAGCCATATTTGTTGTGGCTCCTATTTGCTACACTCATTTGGCAGCTTCACAGTTGGGGGCAATTTATGAAGATTAGGGATGTTTCAGAAACATCATCGAGTCATGGTGGGATGTATGCTCTGGGAGTAATCTCTGTACCTCAGCTTTCCAAGTTGAAGGATAAAGTCAGCAACTTCATTCTTGTCTGCTGAGAATCATTGAACCATCAGGGTTTGACAAACAACAGCCAGGACTGCTGCTGGGGCAATCCCTTTCTCATGGGTTTATAAATCAAGATTTTTCCTCCAAGCTTTGATGGAGTCAAGAATTGAATACCTCTAGTAAACTTAACTTGAAAGTATTCATCCTAAGCAAATGTACCAAGAATGGATGACACAGACTTATGACAAATAAGGTTCGTTCAAAAGAATTTCATAAAGGAAACCTTGTACTGAAAAAGACCCTTCCCATGCAAAAGGATGCCGAATTGGGAAGGGCCATATGTTGCAAAGAGGGCTTTCTCTAGAGGTGCACTGATTTTGACAAGAAATGGATAGGAAGAATTTATCTGATCCAGTGAATTCGGACTCGGTCAATGAGTACTTTGTCTGAAGGAGAAAAGAAGCTAAGGTGAAAACCCGCAAAGGGCACTTTGGGACTTCTATTTCAAAAAAAAAATAAAAAAAAGAAAAAAAGAAAAAAAGAAAAAGAAAAAAGAAAAAATAGAGAGGCCAAGGTGAAAACCCGCAAAGGGCGCCTTGAGACCAAAGGGGTTTTGAGTTGAAAACCCGAAAGGGTAGCTCAAATTTGGAAAGTCATGCAGTGACCTTGCTATACCAGATTCGACGAGAAATGAAGTATGTTACATATCGAGGCATCAATGAATTACTTTGGATCTTTTAAACACATGTTGAACTCAAGAAAGTCTTCATGGAGCTAGTGTATAGACGCTCAAGTGGCGATATCTGGGGCATCTGATTTCTGTTCTATTTACTATCTTTGGATTCTTTTTCTTCGTAAAGATATGTTCTCAGGTTAATCTTTTTGCATTCCTTCCAATAATTTGTCCAAATATAATTATCCTGAGGATCAATTTATTTGTCTCTCATTATTCATAAAGCATGTTGCATTGAAATAATGATAGATAAACTAAAATATCTTCACAAACAAAGTTTTGCATATTACTCTGGAAATTTCTAGCTAATACAAGAAACTGAAACAAGACAATTGTTTAAGAAATTCTCATATGTATGGGTTGGAGATACTCGAGAGATTTTCTTCTTCAGTCCAAAAGGTGGTTAGACATTTTAAGCAATATTGATCTTAAGAAAAGATCATTTCATAAACATATTCAGTGGATCATAACATTTGGGGAATGGTACGGTAGACCAAATTGATGGAAAAGATTCGAGGCATACGAGCAGAATATGATTGATATGTCGAGATGAACGAGGTGGAAAGCTCGATAGATGAATGAGTGATGACGTCCAAAATAGGAGTTATTTTCATAAACATTTTGCATCATAATATGTCTAATTAGGAGCATTTGACTTATTTCGATCATGGCATCTTAATTATTTGGCATAAGCATAAATGCCAGGAAATCAATTTTATAGGTGGATTCCCTAGTGGACAGTGTAGCAAGATTGATTGAAAATTACGAAATTCAACGCCTTAACCCCCTAAGCAGTAGGGCCATAGGCTGAAGCATAGCAGATCTAACTTTTGGATATTTCTATATCGAAGTAGATCTAAGATAATTTGGCATTTTCGTATTCAACGAGGAGCAAATCCAAGAAGAAGATTTGGCATCTCTGTATTGGCAGAGAGCAGATTGAAAATAGCAGATTTGGCATCTCTGTATTGGCAAAGAGCAGATCAAAGATGACAGATTTGGCATCTCTGTATTCGGGGGAGAGCAGATCGAAGACATAGCTGATTTGGCTTTCACGTGTTTACGTTGAAACAAGTCTAAGATGATTTGGCATCTCTGTATTGTCAGAGCGCAGATCGAAGATAGCAGATTTGGCGTCTCTGTATTGTTAGGGAGCAGATCGAAGATAGTAGATTTGGCATCTCTGTATTGGCAGAGAGCAGATCAAAGATGACAGATTTGGCATCTCTGTATTCAGCGGGGAGCAGATCGAAGACATGGCTAATTTGGCTTTCACGCAAGTCTAAGATGATTTGGCATCTCTGTATTGGCAGAGAGTAGATCAAAGATGACATATTTGGCATCTCTGTATTCAGCAGGGAGCAGATCGAAGCCATAGCTAATTTGGCTTTCACGTGTTTACGTTAAAGCAAGTCTAAGATGATTTGGCATCTCTGTATTGGCAGAGAGCAGATCAAAGATGACAGATTTGGCATCTCTATATTCGGCGGAGAGCAGATCGAAAACATAGCTGATTTGACTTTCATGTGTTTACGTTGAAGCAAGTTTAAGATGATTTCGCATCTCTGTATTGTCAGAGAGTAGATCGAAGATGGCAGATTTGGAGTCTCTGTATTGTCAGAGGGCAGATCGAAGATAGCAGATTTTACGTCTCTATATTATCAGAGGGCAGATCGAAGATAGTAGATTTGGCGTCTCTGTATTGTCAGGGAGCAGATCAAAAAAATAGATTTGGCATCTCCATATTCGACGGAGAGCAGATCGAAGACATAGCAGATCTGACCTTCATTGAAGCAGATCCAAGATGATTTGGCATCTCTGTATTAGATGGGGAGCAGATCGAAGACACAGAGATCTGACCTTCATTGAAGCAGATCCAAGATGATTTGGCATCTCTGTATTAAACAGAGAGCAGATCGAAGACATAACAGATCTGACCTTCATGTGTTTACATCGAGGCAGATCAAGGATAGCAGATTTGGTGTCTTGTATTGTCAGGGAGCAGATCGAAGATAGCAGATTTGGCGTCTCTGTACTGTCAGAGAACAAATCGAAGAAATAGATTTGGCATCTCCATATTCGACGGAGAGCAGATCAAAGACATAGCAGATCTGACGTTCATTAGAGCAGATCCAAGATGATTTGGCATCTCTGTATTAGACGGGGAGCAGATCGAAGACACAGCAGATCTGACCTTCATTGAAGTAAATCCAAGATGATTTGGCATCTCTGTATTAGACGGGGAACTAATCGAAGACATAGCAGATCTGACCTTCATGTGTTTACATCGAAGCAGATCCAAGATGACAGATTTGGTATCTTTGTATTAGACGGGGAGCAAATCAGAGATAACAGATTTGGCATCTCCGTATTAGACGGGGAGCAGATTGAAGAAGCAAATCTGGCGTCTTTGTATTAGACGGGGAGCAAATCAAAGATAACAGATTTGGCGTCTCTGTATTAGACAGGGAGTAGATCAAAGATAGTAGATATCGCCTTCCTGAGTTGCAGTGAAACAGATTGAAGCCATCAAGAGGCCATTTAAAGAAGATCAAGGATCAAGAACTCAATACTCGGTGAGCCCGGGTAAAATTGGTCCTTTTATAGTCTTTGCTCTATTCCTGTTACACAGCAATGAGCAAAGAGGGGCAGCTGTAGACACTCAATTTTGCCCGGGCCCAGAAATAAGTCCAAAAACAAAAATAATAAACCCCAAAAAAACGAAGTCTAAGTTCAGTCCAGAATTACAAATATAATTTGGCCCGATCAGAATGGCCCATTACTTGAAAAGATTTAAGGTCCATCTACAAGCTTGACTCATATGTAATATAATCTTCAATGATATGCAATCTTAGATGTGATATGCCATCTTAGATATGATACAATCTTAGATATGATTGCAATCTTAGATATGATATGCAACCTTGAAGATATTACCTTGTAATCTTGGAGATTTAATTTGTAGATATCCTTTAATCTTAACCATTGATGTAATTGATCTGTACCGTTGGATTTGGGGAGGCTCAACTATAAATAGAGGCCTCTCCCTTCATTGTAAAGGACTGGAGTTTTGGGAAGCAATAAGAATTCTTGAGAGCATTCACTCAAATTTCTCTCCCTCTTGCGTTCTTACTCTCTGTGGTTTGTTCTTATTTTATTCTTCGTCTATCTTAGTTTTTCAACCTTTTTTTTTTTTAATTTCTTCATTTTTCAAATATGTATATTTATTCCTATCTTTTATACATTTGATTATGTATTTTATATATTATAATATTTAACCTTTTTATATAGTTTATTTTCAAATATATATTTTCTATGCATGTATATATATTATATTATCATCTCATGTATTTTGAACTATTGTATTATATTTTTATAATTTGTAAATGTTCTATTTATTCATTTTTTTAGTGTATGTCATTTATCTTATTTGTGCATAGTTTCATTTTTTTTATATGCTATGTTTAATTATTTCTTTTATGTGCTATTTTATGATATATATTGTTGTATAATTTTTGCATGTATTATGTTTTTCTTTTAGTTTACTCATGTTTTTATTTGTTTATTATCTTATATTTACCCTAGTATGATTTTTTTCATTAAACGTCTGTTCATGTTATTTAGTTTTGTCTTAATGATATTATTTATGTTTGTGTGAAAATGTTAGAATATTTTGTACATCTATGCTTCATGATGCATTAATATGTCATCCTAAAACGTCATTTAAAATAATATTCCAAGGTTTTTTTAAAAAAATAAAATAAAAGGCAATGCTTGATGTTTGAAAACTTCGAGAAAAGCAGTGCCCTAACTTACTGGGTTGCGAGTTTTCTCGTTGAATTCGAATAGTCAAGCACCCTTCTAAGTGATTTTGATTTTTCAAAACTTAAACAATAATTTCGAGATTTCAAAACATAGTGTCCTAACTTACTGGATAAGGCGTTTTGTTCGAGATAGAAATTTTCGAAAGACGAGCTTAGTTTTGAAGGTTTTAAAATGCTGCGTCCTAACTTACTGGATGTGATTTTTTGACTCGTTTGAAATAAGTGAGCCTTAATTTTCAAAATTGAGACATTCTAATTAAAAAAGGTTTGCATCATAAAACTTTCAAATTTCCGACATTAAAGACACTTGATAATCAATTAGGTACCAATTTTTGGGCGTTACGAGGGTACTAACCCTTTCTCGTACGTAACTGACTCCCGAATCCATTTTCTCGACTTTCGTAGACCAAAATTAATGTTTTAAAACAAAACATTTTATACGGTGATCCAATCACACCTAAAAAGATTGGTGGCGACTCCCGTTTTCGTTTTTCTTAAAGTCTATTCCCATTTTCCAAAACTCGATTTAAAAATGGTTTCGACAGTGGCAATGGAGCAGATTCAAGCCACTAGCCTTATCTCCCTAAGCAGTAGTGGAACAGGCTGAAGATTGCAGATCTTATCTCCCTAAGCAGTAGTGGAGCAAATCGAAGACGACGAATCTTATCTCTATGTAGTGGCAATGGAGCAGATTTAAGCCACTAGCTTTATCTCCCTAAGCAGTAGTGGAACAGGCTGAAGATTGCAGATCTTATCTCCTTAAGCAGTAGTGGAGCAGATCGAAGACGACGAATCTTATCTCCATGTAGTGGCAATGGAGCAGATTTAAGCCACTAGCCTTATCTCCCTAAGCAGTAGTGGAACAGGCTGAAGATTGCAGATCTTATCTCCCTCAGCAGTAATGGAGCAGATCGAA
Source organism: Gossypium anomalum (assembly GCA_025698475.1). NCBI lineage: Eukaryota > Viridiplantae > Streptophyta > Magnoliopsida > Malvales > Malvaceae > Gossypium > Gossypium anomalum. The sequence continues at coordinate 91,604,562 of CM046965.1, forward strand.
GACGACGAATCTTATCTCCATGTAGTGGCAATGGAGCAGATTTAGGCCACTAGCCTTATCTCCCTAAGTAGTAGTGGAACAGGCTAAAGATTGCAGATCTTATCTCCCTAAGCAGTAGTGGAGCAGATCGAAAACAACAAATCTTATCTCCATATAGTTGCAATAGAGCAGATTTAAGTCACTAGCTTTATTTCCCTAAGCAGTAGTGGAGAAGGTTGAAGATTACAGATCATATCTCCCTAAGCAGTAGTGGAGCAGATTGAAACGAAAATTCCTATACCCCTGAAGATGCAATGGGTTAAAGCTAGACTACCTGAAGAAAGGAAGCATCAATAAGTCAAGGCTTAGCAAGACCGAGCAAAATTGACCCTTTTAAAGTCTTTGCTCCATTCTCGTTACACGACAATGAGCAAAGAGGGGTAGCTGTAGGGCCCAATTTTAGCCCGAGGCCCGATAACTAAACTAGTCTAAAATTACAACCCAAACTAAAGATCTAGGCCTAAAACCCTAAGCCCAACCTAGCCCAACTACCCAAACCCCAAACAAACCCTAATCACAACTCCTTTGCGCAGTTTCAGAATGTAACACGACTCCCTCGCACGCCGAACGCCACCACCCCACAACGTGCGCCGCTCTACCATGCCACGTCAGTGGCGTGCTCACCCACATACCTGCAAACATGTTGAAAATCGGTTGTAAAAAGAAAGCTATAAAAGCCTCATAAAAACCCATTGTAAAGGATCTTTTTTTTTTTTTTTACGAATACAAGAGCAAAAAATATACACAAAATTGATAGTAATCAAATACAAAAAAAATCAAATACATTTGAAGGTAGTCTTCTCCTCCTTTTTCTTTTATTTCGTTTGAATCCATCGTACAATTAGGCATAAAAGGAAGGTTTGTTTACCTATCGTTCGATGTCGGTCTAGTCGGTGTTTGCTTCTCTGATCCAAAGGCAGACGGATCCTTGGGGACCGTTTGAAGCCATGGCAAAAATGGAGGCATATTTCGGCATCATCGAGATCCACATGAAGGACTAAAAGAATGTTAAAAAATTATCTAGGGTTTTGTTTTGAGAAAATAATCTGCTAAATGATTTTTTTAAGGCAGATTTTAGCTTTTATATGTGTTTAAAAACGGCGCCGTGTGGAAGAAAGGGGGGATCTGCGTGTTGACCCATTTGGGGCCCGGATCCGCGCCTTTTCACCCTAAATGGTCAATTTGCGCGCGTGGTCCCTTCCTTGGTTGAGCCATTCAATCGAGCCCTATTAGCGTTTTCTTTGATTCTTTTAAATTATCCCTAGAATTTGTGCATACACTCGTTTCAGTCCGCATTGAAACGGTTCGTTTTGGGGTTTGGTTTTTTTTTTTTTAATCCTTGTTGGTTTACGCGCCTGGCATTTTAGTCCTCCATGTTGTTAGACAGTTGTTATTTGTTTGTAAATTATCCTTCTGATTTTGTTTTTATTCCAATTATGTTTCTTAGATTATATTTTTGTAATTTTTTGAATTATTCATCATTCATTTTTTGACATATTATCTTAGAATATTATTTTGATTTATTTTATTGATTTCACTGTTTTAGTTTCATTCCCTTTTGTATATTTTCGTTTTGTTTTATTTTTTTTTTTTAAAATTCTCTTTTATGAACATTCTTTCGTTCAAATATTATATTATTATTATTGTATATATTATTTCTATTAAGCTATTTGTATTTTATGTATAATATTTATTCATATATATATATATATATATATATATATTGTTTTATATATCATTTATAATGGTTTCGTCACAAAATTATTATTTCTTACACTTATATATATGTAAATGTTTCCTACATCATCAGTTTTGAATTGTTGTTTCATATTTGTATTTTCTTAAGAATTTACTTATATACAATTTATTTCTTTTAAAGATCTTATTTTACTATATATTTATTTTTTTAACACTATTATCCATTATTATTTTTATATATTATTTTCATTAAGTTTTTTTACTTTATGTACACTATAAGTTGTTAATAAACAATTTTTTTTTTGTATGATTATTGATTTTATATTATATAGATTGTAATTCATATATATTCTTTAGTATATTTTTATATGATTGTATATATAATTCATTTATACTTTTTAGTATGTATATTATTTGCTTTAACATTTGGCCTAGGCATACATTACCATTTTTACGTACATAATTGATTATATTTTTTAGTTTTAAATTGTTTTGTATGGAATTAATGTTAAATTTCAGCTTATAATATTTATTTTGAAATTCACTTATATGATAAACTTTATATTTATGCATTAATGCTCATGTATTGTTTGTTTGTTTATTGTTTGTTTTTGTGTGCTTTAATTTTCATATTTGCACCTTTATATTATTATTGATAAATGGTGAGATATATTAACCATGTACATGTTTCATATTAGTTACCCTGTTTTTTAAGTTCCGTGTATTGATTTATAATTGAGATTACCAACTTGTTTGCTTTAAATTGATCATTTCATTTTTTTTATTTCAAATAAACTGAATAAATGTACTCCACTACTTAACTACCCGCATTTAAAAAAAAAACACCTCTCAACATAAGGAAATAATTTGTGTTTGGAAGTTCGAGAAATCGTGCTCTAATGTGCTGGGTTTCGATTTTTCTTTTGACCGAATGACTGAATATCCTTTTGAAATTTCATCCATGTTTTCTTAAATTAAAATGAGACAATATTTTGTGTTTGAAAATTCGAGAAATCGTGCCCTAAGATGCTGGGTTTCAATTTATCGTCTGATCAAATAACCAAATATCCTTTTAAAGATTCGATGCATGGATTTTGGAAATCATAAGATGACCTTGGTATTGAGAGTTCGAAATGCCGTATCCTAACGCGCTGGATATAATATTTTATTCTTTCTAGATAAGAAAATCTCAGCATCTAATTCAAATTATCCAAACATTTTGAAAGAGATTGTTTTTAAAAAATCTTTTTAAATTTTCAAGATTAGGACATTAATTAACCAATTAGGTACCAATTTTGGGTGCTATCAGGGTGCTAATCCTTCCACGTACGTAACCGACTCCCCAACCCATTTTCTTGAATTTTGCAGGCCAAAATTGATATTTTAATAAAATAAGATGTTTTATTAAGTGATCCGATCACACCTAAACAAAAAGGATTTGTGACGACTCCATTTTTCATTTTAAAAAGTCGATTCCCGTTTTTCAAAAAAATTGTTTCGACAAATATCTCATAAAAACTTTAACTATAGTTTCATATATATTAAATAAATAAAAATTGAAAATCTAAAATAGTAACCGATTCGAAACCTAAAATCGTGTGAAAAAAATTAGTGCTGCGTGCACATCATACCCATTACAATTTTGTTGAAAGCCTAAAATTATGCTTTACTCACAGTAAAAAGGGAATGTATTCTGCTTTAGAATTAAAAAATGTATTTTTAAATTTTTTATTTAATTTTTTTATCTCTTTTAATTTTTAAATTTGTATTATTTATTAAATCACTTTAAAATAGATGAAAAAAATTAAGCGTATGTTACTTTTGATGATGTAACATATACGTGGAGTGCCACATGGATATCGCATCGGCAATTAATTAATTTTTAAAAATTTAAAAACTTCAAAAAATTTATGAAAATATGTTTTAAAAATTAAAAATTATTAAAAAAATATAAAATTTATAAATATATATTTTTTATATTTTAAATTTAAAAATTAATTAACTGCTAATTGTCATACATGTGAATTGCAACGTGGATGCAATGTAAGCAAAGTTAATAAACATTAACTTTTCATCGATTTTGGAGTGTTTTAATACACAATGCAAGTTTAAGAGCTAAAATAATTTTTTTCATAAAGTTGAAGGATAGAATTAAGTGATTGTAAATAAATATTTTTTTGAACATTAGTCTCATTGTAGGCTTTTGTCATATTTGCTTTTTTTGATACAATCTCTAGAACTTTTCATAGCCTTTTCCGAACTCTTAAATAGGAGGATAATGCGTTCAGCACACTCGAGCTCATGTTCTCTTGCACTAGTAATAATGTCAATACTAATCGAGCTAAAACTCAACCGGCTAAATAAATACTTTTGAACTTATCTAAAATAAAAAAAATAATAATGACGTCCTTTAGAATCAAGGAGGAGAAGGAAAGAAGCTAGGCTAGTAGTTGATTTGGATGCGTAGTGGAGTCAGTTTCAGCGGGGCGTGATGTCCTTTTGAATAAGCAAAAGAATCATATTTGGCATCATTCTCAACCATAAACTTTATTTTATCTAAGCTACAACAAAACTAAATGGCATTGGGTTGAAGAGTCAAAAGAACATCCTAATGGGAAGGAAAAGATGAAACACCAAGAAGTTGCCTTGTAACAAATAAGACCAAGCAGATAAGATCAAAAAGCGCAATTTGTTTACTTCTCTTTTCAGACCAAATTACTGAAGAGCCAGAAAACTTCCGTCCCTCAATGAAACAACCCAATCATATTCATACCCAAACCCACCCCATAAGGAGCATAATAAAACCACTACAAACATTCGTGAGCAGCTAATATGGAAATGGTTGTATTTATTTATATATACTTTTAAAATAATATGAAGAATTTTATATATAATATTCTTTTACATGATCATCATTTCAGCACTTCATATCTATATTCGTAAATCATAATAGAGAGAATACAAGCTAAAAGAAGCAAATGAAATATGTTTGGCCAGCAGAGAATACCGGTGCATCGATGATCAGAGTCCTCTAGCCAACATTTTCTCATAATTTTCAATGGACTCAAGCCTCTGGAGCAGAAGCTGGTGCCTGAATTTCTGGATGAAGGCCTCCGCACTTTCGTTTATGTCGACGGATGGCTTTTTCTCCAGCTTATTAGTGGCAGCACCAGCCGCTGACTTTTTCTCTGTCACATTGGACCTGACGCCTCTATTATCTTGCAAATGATCACCATTAGCATTAGGGTCTGCAATTTTGGAGCTGTGGTAAGGATGAGGCATGGAGCTCTTCTTCATTGTAATCTTCAAGTTGCTTTTTTTTTTTTTTTTTTTTTTGCTTGATGAAGAGGGTGATGGTATGCCATGCTAAGAGGTTACCACCCCGTATTTAAAGCCAAAAAGTCAAATAAAAGACGAGTTATTTTTATTAGGCCGAGATTCCATCTTACATTATTTTTGATGCATGGGCACGCCATTTTAGAATTCTCAAAACTTTTTTTAATATATATATATATAGGATTGGATTGGGTAAGTTTAACTAAATTTTATTTTTGTTCATCCAAATTTTAATTTTAGAAAACCGGATTTATAATTAAATTTTAATATTTTTTATCATTTCAATAAAATTTCAATTTTATTTTGAATTATCAAAAACACTAAACCTTAACCAATTGGATTCATCGTACCCATTTCAACACATCTCGATGAAAAGTTTTGGAAATTGTCACCTTGGTGAAGCCATGCACTTTTAACAGAAATCGAGGTTCATAAAATCTCAAAATGCCCCGGTCGAGTGTAAATTATTGTTTAATAATATATTTTGTTTAAATATAATTAGAAAATATATAAATATTTATATCAAAATAATTTTCCAAATATTTTAATATTTTATAGATAATGATACAAGCTCAAAATAGAAATTAATTTGTTTTCGAATGGAATTTTTTTGAAAAAATTGGATACAAAAGGGATGAAATGGATTTTTTTTTTTTTTTTAACAATGAGTATGGAACAATTATGATAATGACTCGTCTCAACTTGCTTCACTAAATAAAATTATCATTTTATTAGTGTATATATATATAACAATTAAAAAGGTAAAAATGTAACAATGTATTATAAAAAAAATTCATATATTTTTTGTTTAAATATTTTTAAAAGAATTAAATATTTACTTGATTTTAAAATACTAAAGATAAGTAACAAATAAAAATTCAAGCTAAATGAAATGGGGCAAAAAGAGATGCATCCGACATTGATGAAGATTTAAATTTTTGTTAAAATAATTAAGTTGGAAATTTTAAAAATTTTAGTATATTAGGTCAAAATCCCACCATATTAATAATTTATAAAATATTTTATAGAAAATATAAAAAATTGAAAATATATTCATATTCATATTTATTATTTTACAAAAACGATGAAATTTTAATATTTTTTAACTGAAATAGTGTATAATTAACTTGTAATATTAATTTATTCATAAAATTATATATATATATATATATATATATATATATATATAATGAAGTCTATAAATTAGAATTTAAAAAAAAAAAAAAGGAAGACTAAATTAGAAAGATTGTGAACTTTTATCATGTCAGTCTCGTACATAAATAAAAAGCAAATTATTGCGTAACAAAATCTGAATCAGAAATGAATCATGTTTAAATATATATTTCATTCCGTCGACCATAATTTTTTGGCTTTTGAATGAAGAACACAACATCTAATTTACCCACACGCATTCCAGCCGACACATCAAATTAAACTTACACCTTAAGAATATGAACATGCTTTTCTATACATCAATTACTGCACATATTTTATTATTTCTTAGAAATTAGTAGAAGTTTTTGGCATCTATGCCTAACTGCCTAATCCTTTGCATTGTAGATTCAGTGTACGCATAAATAAATAAAGGGGGAAGAATTGTAAGATATTAAAATGGTATGGGCGTATTAATATATATGGCACATGTGTAAGTTTAAATTATGAGAAAGGACAAGCTGTAATCCATATGGGGTGCCCTAAACTCTAGGGTACGACTATTTAAATTGGAATCGCCCATGTTAGGATTTTAATTTTATTCCATATAATTTGCTCTTTGTCGCTCACACCTATCCACAATCTATCATTTTTTTTATTTAAAATATCATTTTAATTTTAGAGATAGGGAAATAATTGTGTCTTAACTTGCACCTTGCTGTAGCTGATTGAATTATAGGTAAAGGGTCATATTTTATCACTTCACATTAATTTTAAGTTTCATCCCATCATTTTTATTAAAATATTATAGGTGTGTATATTTTATTTGTTAATTTTATAGTTATAAAATAATTATTTAATTTTATCTTTTTTGGTCATCCAATTATCTTAGACTTTTTGATATTTTTATTTTTATATTAACTCGCTGATGATAAAAAAAATAGTTAAATAATTGAATAATCATTTTATAACTTTTTTTATATTCAATAATATCTATACCTTTTACAAAATTATATTTTGAAAGGATTATGTTTTCAATTACTTGAATGGTTTGGAATAAATTTATTATTATTTGGAAATAAATTTGTTTATTGTTAAAAATGATAGATCCCTACCTTAAGGAATCAATCATTTTTAATTTACTTGCACTTTTATTGTCAGGCTTTGTTTATTTATTTAATTTGCTTCTATTTCTAGTATGATGAGATGGATTCCTAAAAATAGGTGATTAAACATTTCCTTTGCTTTGTTTTAGCTTGGAATCGGTTCCCTTGTTCAAGGAAAATGTTTTTACTTGTCCTAAGAAATCTTTTAAGTGAAAATGGTTTACATTACTCTTTCAAAACCCTAACCCATAAGGTTAGATTGAATCGAATTACAACTCTCTCTCTATATATATATTTAGTGAATTACAATAATAAAGTAAAATCTAAACAATCAACATAATTAATACGACTCAAACTTAAGTCACACCATTAAATTCTACTGTTTATTATTTAATTATATTTTAGCTTTAAGTTGTTTCTCGTAATTAACTCTACAAACTCAAGTTGTACAAGCCCAATTTTGGGCCCAAACTAAATACCAGACCCCAACCCAATAAACAAACAAACCCAAGGCCAAAACTAAGACCCATTTTTGACCCAAATACCCTAAGCCAAAAATCAACAGCCCAAATACAAGAAGAAAAAGAAAAACCCTAAACTTTTCACCCTAGGCCGCCGCCCCTAGGGCCACTTGCCTGGCCGCCGCCTCTGCTTCCACCGACAGGTCAAGTCTACCGTCCAAGCTACACCTGCAATTCATTAAATGGAAAAGACAAGAGCAAGAAAAGGGAATGTGTATTCGGCTATATACATAGCCAAACAGAGTACAAAAAGGGGGGGATTTTTCAAAAAAAAAAAAAAGGATGGGATGAGAGTTCTTTTTTACAGATTGTAACACAAATACAAGCAAAAACAAATAGCAAGAAATCAAAAAAGGTTGAACCTACTTTCATTTTCGCTTTAAGCTCTGATTTCGTTTTTTCTATTTTTTTTATATATACGGAAATAGCGCGAAAGAGAGAGGGGAGGAGACTCACTTCGAACCCGCCGAGGTTTCATCACCGGAGGACATCTCCTCCGTCGCCGGAATCAGTGTTCTGATGAAGGGAGCTTGAGAGAGAGTTGAGAGGAAAAGGGTTTTGAAAGTTTTTAAAAAAGGGGGCTTTTGATTTTATTTTAAAAAATGTGGCTGAAGTAAAGTAAAAAGGGTTACGCAATTTGGTGGGGTGGATCTGTGCACCCTTGATTATTGGGGTAATTGCATATGACGTCCCTCTATCTTTTAGCGTCCTTCGATCAAGCCCTATTCTATCTTCTATTTTTCTCTTAATTTGGCCATCAGATATTGCTTGATTTTTAAATCGGTCCTTTGATCTGTGTGGCTTAGGGCTAGGGGTTTTGTCTCATTTGATCCTCGTTATTTTGGGGCGCGCTTCATTTCGGTCCTCGGCAGTCTCTTTTCATTATTTATTTTCTTTTACCTTAAATTTTGTGTTGGTTTCAAATTAGTTCTTAGTTTATTATTATTATTATTATTATTATTATTATTATTATTATTATTATTATTATTATTATTACACACATTTTTGAATTGTCGACTATTATAAATTTTTATATATTGTTTCCTTAGATCATTTATTTTTTATATTTGTTACATTATTCATTTTAAACCTTTTTCATACTTTTTATTTGTTGTTTATTTTAGTCTGTTACACATATTATTCATTTAATATTTTCTTCATTTATTTTAAATTTTTGTACATATTACCTATTTTAAAATTTATATATTGCTTCATTTTAAGTCATTTTTTATATACCTTATTTTAAACTCCATTTAATTATTTTAAAATGTTTCATCATTATTTACATTAAGTTGTTCATATTATTTATTATTTATCTATTTTAAAACTGCCTTGCATATTTTGTTTGGTCTATTCAAATAAAGTCAATTTTTTTTTAAACAAAACTCAGCTTATATTTGCTCATTATCTCTTTAATCCTTTTTTAAAATTATTTATTTATTTATGTTCTTAAATTTCAAAAATAGCCCTCATTATATATTGTGTATTTTCTGTGCCTTTATTATTATTATTATTACTATTTGTTTTGTTATTGATATTAGCATATATATTACCAGCATTAATGTACGGTTATTACAATTATTAATGCTCCTATTATTACTATATTTTTTATTATTATTCCTTCTATTATGTATTATCAATGTATCGTTACCACTATCGTCACTATTATTATTATTATTATTATTATTATTATTATTATTATTATTATTATTATTATTATTATTATTATTATGTCATTCCGAATTTTAAAATATTTATTACGTCTATTATTACCATCGCTTTTATTATTAGTACTATTACTATCATTTTTTATTTTACGTAATATTTATTTACAACTAGTTTTTTATTTTTATTTTTAGCTTATTTATCATTTCTCTTAGCTTATCTGTTTATTTGCTTATTTTATTTCTGTTTTTATCGTTATCATTCACATTTGTGTTTACGTTTATTTTGTTACAGCTATCAACTTTTATTTGTTTTTGTTATGCATTCTTTATCATCTCGCTTCATTCCGAATTTAGATTTTATCCAACCCAATATTAATTCTTCCATAAAGGCAATACTTAGTATTTGAAAATTCGAGAAAATCGTGCCCTAACTTACTGGGTTTCGATTTTTCTCATTTAACCTAAATAACGGAATATTCTTTTAAAAAAATCGCAATATCGTTTTTGAATAAGAAATGCTTATTCTCGGAGATACGAGATGTGGTGCCCTAACTTACCGGGTATGACATTTTGTTACCTCGAAATAAGATTCTTTTTGCAAATAAAGGCAATATTCGGTGTTCGGAAATTCGAGAAAACGTGCCCTAACTTACTGGGTTTCGATTTTCCTCATTCACCCTAACTAACCAAATGTCCTTTTTAAAAAAGAAGTTAAAATATATTAAATTTAAATAGGAGGCGAGCTCAGTCTTAAAGTTTGAAATGTCACGTCCTAACTTACTGGGCATGATATTTTATTACTTCGATATGAGAGAGTCCTTAACATCAGTTTTAATTTATCCAATCATTTTTTAATTAGCATTAATACAAAAAGGGATCGTATTTTAAATTCTTTCAAGTTTTCAAATTTTCGACACTAAGACATTAATTAATCAACTAGGTACCAATTTGTGGGCGTATCGAGGGTGCTAATCCTTCCTCGTGCGTAAGCGACTCCCGAACTCATTTTCTGATTTTCGTAGACCAAAAATTATCGTTTTAGTAAATCTTAATTTTTATTAAAATAATTAATTTAAGGTGATCCGATCACACCTTATAAAAAAAAGATTGGTGGCGACTCCCGTTTTAATTCCAAATAAAATCGATTCCCGTTTTTAAAAAAAATGGTTACGACAGCTTGGCGACTCCACTGGGGACCACCAAATAAGAGAGTCAAGCCACAAGTTGATTAACTTTTGTCTTTTTATCGAAAATTGAAAATTTAATTTTGAAATACGATCCTTTCATCACATTTCATTTGTTGTTTGCAATACGATACCTGTTGTGTTGGTTTGAGTCTTTAAATAATTTTACACATTGCATTACATGACCGCTATGGTCACACCCTTCTAAGTGGAAGTGAGAAACTACTCCTTCGTGAGGTTTTCACCTCCGTGCAGGATAGTGGATCACTTTCGAGATGCGTCCGTACCTATGTCTTCGTGAGATTTTCATCTCCGTGCGACCATAGGGAAACGTATTCCCGAATCGAACTCGATGCAGTATGAGCCTATAACGGGTGAAGATCGAGGAATCTGCCGGATTCGGTACCTTTACTCTAGAACCGAACCCCTATGTAGCGAGCCTTAAGGAACCTACCTAGGTAGAGCCACTCTGAAACCCTAGTGGTTACCCGAGCAAGTGTCATATTTGATTATTCCTTGTTTGCTTTAAATCTTGTATGAAATACTGACTTGTTTTGTTTTATTTTGATTGTATTTGCATGACATTTTCATCATGAAAGGTGTTGATTTACATTCGGTTGCTAAGAAGATAGCTTATCATGGAAAACGGGTTTTTGATAAAGTAGAGGACAATCTTTATTGTCGGGATATGGGTGAGACAACACAAAGAAGAGAAAGGTGATAGCCTAACCGAAGTGCGTGTCGAGTTGTCGGATTTTTCTCGAGTTAATGTAACTCGTAACAATCTCCAAGAGATGAAAGAAATCACGGGCTCGATGGGATGACGAGGTCAAACGCGGCTATTCTCTCATCATTATGGCGATTTACCTTATCTACTCGACGTCAAGATAGATGAACGCTCGCTCCGAGCCCTCGTTCAATATTGGAATTACGCTTACAATTTGCTTTACTTTCGGAATGTTGATTTGGTACCCACAATAGAGGAATACACACCTTGATCCGATGCCCAAGATTCGAGTTGATGAAATTTACTCCAAAGTCGCGATGGCCCAACATTCTCGAAAAAGTTGATGAACATCACGGGAATGAAGCGAAAGCGATGGAGTTCTGACCAGTATCAAACAAAAAGGAGATTGTAGGTGCATTCCTTGGAGGCATTTGAGAGATTTAATCCTAGCACATCCTGACACGAAGAAGAGGGTAGATGTTTTCGCCTTAAGCATTTATGGACTGGTTATCTTTCCCAAAGCTTTGGGGCACGTAGACGAGGAGGTCTCTGATCTCTTTGATAGGCTTAGTAAAGGGACCACACCTGTGCCTGCGATATTGGCTGAAACCTTTAGATCATTGAATGCTTGTTGAAAAGCGGGTGAAGGAAGATTTATTGGATGCGCACAGCTTCTGCTATCGTGGTTCCATAGCCATTTTTGGAGAGTGGAAAAGGTCTCATACCGCGTCTTCTCCGAAAACTACTCTCCACTGAAAGAGTTAGCAGCTACACCAAGAAGAGACGATATCACGGAAGAAAACTGGATGGCGATCCTTCAGAATTTGCAAGAAGAAGATGTCGAATGGAGAGCCCCGTGGATGGTGCCTGATGAAATATTATACCGATGTGGAGACTTCGATTGGGTTCCCTTGTTAGGAGTATGGGGAGCCGCGAGTGCGCGCCCTGCTTTGGTGTTAAGACAAGATGCAGTCCGATGCAGTTTACACCACCAACACACGGGTTAGTTCAGTGTGAATTTGTATTCACGGGGAATAACTATAAAAGGAGAGTCCGCGAAATATCGAATGCCTGGAACCAGACTCGTAGAATGAAAAAGTTTGCTGCCAATCCCATGGCTACCCTTGAGTACGACCAGTGGAGGATTCAGAGGATCAACGATAACATCCCCACGCCAGATCAAGAAGGACCTAGATCAATGGAAGAATGCTTGAGACCAATCCCGTCTGAGCTAAAAATCGTCAGACATGATTTCGAGAGAAAGAGCCTGGAACTAGAAAAGAGGATCGAGCAGTTGGAAGAGGAGAAAATGCAGCTAGGATTGGATGTCGATGTCCAGAAGTTAGAAGCTGAAAGGCTCAGAAAAGGAAAGAACAAAGCCGAGGAAGATTTGGACAATTTAAAAACTGACTATAAGAAGCTGCGAAGGTCAATAAGAACCGCTGGGCTAGGGAAGACGTCTGAGCAATGGCGGCAAGAAGTTAAAGAAGAGAAAAGTAAAGCTAGCCAATGGGAAGAAAAATTTCGAGAGGCTCAAGCTCGAGAGGAAACTCTAAAGGAGAATTTGGTAGAAAGCCAGAACGAGAAAGAAAGATTAAAAATGCGGGTGACAGAACTAGAAAAGTCCTTGTACCAGCAACGTGCCCGTAACTCTGTAATTGAGTTAAAAGCCACCAAAGCAAAATCAAGAGTTAAAAGGAAATATAGAAGAACTCAAGGTGGCATTGCAAGATCGCGAACTCCAACTTGAATTTCTTGAGATAAATAACGATCGATTGAATGAACAACTTCACCAATCCCAAGAACAAGTCAGGAACAGGGATTACGTCATGGGCGAAGCTTTGATTCAAGTACGAGACGTGGCAGAGCACTTACAAACGTTAGCAGTGCAGGCTGATGTGCTGAGTTTAAAGTACGAATCAGAATCAGATAGAGGACGAGAACTAGCATGGCTCCTTAGGCAGGTCAAGGCCCTAAGTATCAGGGCCAAGCCTTATATGTAATCTATCTTATGTAAAGAAACTTGCTTTCTAGAAAGTTATCTTAATGAAATTGAATTAGAATCAACGCCTTTTGTTCGCATTCATTTGCATTCATTGCATTCATTGCATTCATGCATCAACATTGCATCATGTGCACTAAAACTCACAAAAAACCCTAAAATCGTGGCAGTTACCCTGGAACATCGTTACGGTACACGAGGAAAAACAAAAGCCATGGACCAAAGGTTAGAGAGATTAGAGCAAATGCAAAAAGAGATGCAAGATCAGTTACAAGCGCGTATGCAAGAACAGTTGGCCAAAGTCCAAAGAAGATATGAGGACCGATCTTTGGAGTCCCAAAAGGTATGATGGATCAAATAACGCGTCTATTGGCTGGTGGATTAGAAAAGGAAAAGCCACAGAGTCAACACGGAAGACGATAACGAATATCCTGTCTACCCTCCGTGATTTGCCCCAAAGAGACGCTCGAACCACGACCGAAATATACCCAAGAAGGCCATCGGTCACAATTAGGCCCCAACCATTGCAGGCTGGTGTGTCCGCACCGATGAACTATCAGGTTGGCTCGGGCTCTCATCCGGGGGATAACCCAACTAACCCTGTTGTCCTCAACCTCGATGAGGTGATGGAAACAGAAAAGACAAGGGTAGAATTCCCGAAAGAGTTTGAAGAAAAGTATAGATGGTTAGAAGAAAAATTCAATGAGATGGAAAGCACCGACTATCGTGCTGGAATCGATGCAAAGGAATTAAGCTTGGTTCCAGATTTGGTACTCCCTCCCAAGTTCAAAACTCCAGAATTTGAAAAGTACAATGGGACCAGTTGTCCCGAAGCTCACATCACTATGTTCTGCAGAAGAATGGCAGGCCATGTTAATAACGATCAACTCTTGATTCACTCGCTTCCAGAAAGTCCGGTAGGGGCCGCTTCTAGATGGTACAACCAATTGAGTCGCGCGCCAAATTGGTTCATGGAAAGATCTCGCACAAGCTTTCATGAAGCGATGACGGTCATGTAGTGGACATAGCCCCGATAGGATCACTTTACGAACATGGAGAAGAAACACAATGAAAGCTTGACAATATGCCCAACGATGGAGGGAGGTGGCCACACAAGTCCAACCCCCTCTGTTGGAAAAAGAAACTACTATGCTCTTCATTAATACTCTCAAGGCACCTTTCATTAACCACATGCTGGGTAGTGCGACCAAAAGTTTTTCGGACATAGTAATGTCTGGAGAAATGATTGAAAACGCGATAAAGTGCGGGAAAATAGAGGCTGGAGAAAGTACCAAAAGGTCAGCACCAAGAAAGAAAGAGCACGAGGTAAATAACATGAGTGCGTATTCAAAAGCGGTCACCGTAAGCCAACCAAGGGCGACAACTACTGGTCAGCAGGGCCCTTCTAGACAAGAGCCTAACACGAAGCCAAATAGGGAGAAAGTCCAATTCACGCCCATTCCGATGACATACAAGGAGTTATACCAAAGTTTGTTTGACGCCTTTGCGTCGTATCTCCCTTCTATTTAAAACCAATGCAGCCTCCATACCCTAAGTGGTATGACGCGAATGCCCAATGCGAGTATCACGCGGGGGCCACAGGACACTCGATAGAAAACTGCACTACTTTTAAGAAATTGGTTGAGAGGCTCATCAACATGGGCGTTGTGAAATTTGATGATACACCTAGTGCAGACAATCCACTACCTAACCATGGGGATAAGGGGATAAATGTAATAATTGAGAGTTCGGGGAAAGAAATTAAGACTAATATTGCAGAAGTGAAATCTCCACTGAAAGAAGTATGGAAGCAAATAGTAGAAATAGGGTTGATATCACAGAATTCAAGGGTCAGACCCCAAGAAGGGATGACTTATTGCGAGTTCCACAATCTAGAGGATCATGAGATTCAGAAATGTAGTGAATTCAGGGCTTTAGTACAAGGATTGATGGATAATAAGGAGATAGAATTCTTCGAATATGTCGAAAGCCTAGAAGAAACAGAAGTGTGTGCCTCAGAAGAAGGGTCAATGAAGGATGTCCCTAGAGCCAGCCACCCAGTGGTTATCATATCACGTCCGAGAATTAACGAAGCCAGAGTACAAGTTATTCCAAAAGTTGTGATCCAGAAGCCCGTTGCTTTCTCGTATAAAGATAGCAAAAGGGTACCATGGAACTATAGCTGCAACGTGACGATCCCGAGGGAGGAAATCCCGATTAACACATCAGAGGAGGGCCAAGACGAGGGTTTCTATACACGCAGCGGGAGGCGTTATACCCCAACTACAAAGGTCGAGCAGGTTAAAGGAAAATCATTGGCAATTGAGCAAAGGAAAGAGAAGCCGGCAGGACCTGAATCAACTGTTAATGAATCAGTGACTGAAAAAGAAGCAAAGGAATTCTTGAAATTTCTAAAGCACAAATGAGTATAGTGTCGTAGAAACGATTACACAAACAAACCATTTCGTATATCGAGATTGGCCTTACTCTTAAGCTCCGAAGCCCATCGCAGTGCATTGATGAAGGTGCTGAATGAAACCTACGTTGCTAATGACATTTCTGTCAACAAGCTGGACCGTCTAGTCAACAATATAAGTGCCGACAACTTTATATTCTTCAATGACGATGAAGTACCTCCGGGAGGCAGAGGATCGACTAAAGCTTTGCATATTACAACTCGCTGCAAAGGGCATACATTACCAGGGGTATTGATTGACAATGGTTCTGCGCTGAATGTCCTACCCCTGTCTACGCTGAATAGATTGCCGGTAGACAGTTCCCACATGAAAACATGCCAAAATATAGTAAGAGCATTTGATGGCACGGAAAGGAAAGTAATGGGAAGAATTGAAATACCCCTATTGATCGGACCGAGTACGTACGAAGTAGATTTCCTGGTTATGGATATTAAGCCTTCGTACAACTGCCTATTGGGAAGACCATGGATACACTCAATGAGGCGATCCCTTCATCGCTACACCGTGTTGAAATTGGTAACCGAGGGTCGGTTAGTAACGATCAATCTTTGAAGAGGATATCATTGCGTCAGTTACCAACAACGCACCGTATGTGGGGGCAGATGACGAAGCAATCGAGTGTTCTTTTCGGTCTTTAGAGTTTGTGAACGCGACATTCATCATAGAAGGAAATAAGATTCCAATGCCTAGATTATCTGAAACTACGAGAATGGGACTACGGCTAACTGTTGGAAAAGGGGCCATACCCGGAAGAGGACTTGGGAAGTACCTCCAGGGACGGATTAATGCACCAATGATGAAAGAAAAATAGGATCGTTTTGGGTTGGGATTCAGGCCTAACACGAAGCAAAGAAAGAAGGAACTAGAGAAGAAACAAGAAAGAAGGAGAGCACGATTAAGTGGGGGAGAAGTCGAATGGGAACCAATGATCTTTCCCCATATATCGAAGACCTTTGTGTCTGAAGGAGTCATTCACCCCGAGCAGGGGGCATCTGGAAAGGAAATTGTGGAAGGAATGATGGAAAATTTAGACATCAACGCCACATATGAAGAGGGAACTGGAATAGAAGATCTATCGGGCATTCGCCCTTATGAGCCAGAAAGTGTTCTAGATAATCTGATCATGGAAGAGATTCCCGTAGTCTTTAGAACTAATACTGAGTAATGCTCAAAACACGCTTTATTACTCTAGGCCTAGGAGTAATAGGTGTCTTTTTGTGAAATAGGCTCATGTTCTAAAATTGTTATTTCAATGAAATGCATTCTTTTGTCCTTTTCCGTGCAAATATTCTTTTATTCTTTCATTCATAACCATACCATACATACCATTGTTCTTAGATTCTTTTATTCTTTGTATCTTCTTTCTCGCCTATAACAGGTCTCCAGATATCAACGATGTGAGTGACATTGCTACTAGCTCAGAGTCTCCTTTCGAGCGGGATATGTGTCTAGAGGGATCTCAGGACTTTGAAGATGACAAGGACTGTAACTTATCGCCTGATTTGTTAAGGATGGTAGAGCAAGAGGAGAAACAGATTCTACCTCACAAAGAGTCAGTAGAAGTTGTGAACTTGGGAGATGAATTAGAAAAGAAAGAAGTGAAGATCGGAGCCTGCACAACTACAAAGACAAAGCAGGACCTTATCGAGTTACTCCAAGAGTTCAAGGATGTGTTTGCATGGTCGTATCAAGATATGCCCGGGCTAAGTACTGATATTGTGGTACATAGACTCCCCATTAAAGAGGATTGCAAGCCGGTTCAACAGAAGCTTCGAAGAATGAGGCCAGATGTTTTGTTGAAAATAAAAGAGGAGGTTAAGAAGCAATTTGACGCTGGTTTCTTACAAGTAGTCAAGTATTCGGAATGGGTAGCTAACATAGTCCCCGTCCCTAAAAAAGATGGAAAAGTTCGAATGTGTGTAGACTATAGAGACTTGAACAAGGCCAGCCCAAAAGATAATTTTCCGTTGCCTCATATTGACACCTTAGTGGACAACACAGCAGGTTACTCACTCTTCTCCTTCATGGATGGTTTCTCAGGGTACAATCAGATCAAGATGCATCCTGAAGACATGAATAAAACCACATTCGTGACCATGTGGGGAACCTTCTGCTATAAGGTGATGCCGTTCGGATTAAAAAACGCGGGTGCAACATATCAGAGAGCCATGGTAACCCTGTTCCATAATATGATGCATAAAAAAATCGAAGTCTATGTCGACGACATGATCGCCAAATCTCGAACAGAAGAAGAGCATGTGCAGGTCTTGAGGAGATTATTCTTGAGGTTGAGAAAATTTCAGCTGAAACTCAATCCAGCAAAATGCACCTTCGGGGCCAGGTCAGGAAAACTGCTAGGATTCATAGTCAGTGAAAAAGGGATTGAGATTGACCCAGACAAAGTCAAAGCTATACAAGAGCTACCTCCACCGCGTACTCAAAAAGAAGTTCGGGGATTCTTAGGAAGACTAAATTACATCGCTCGGTTCATTTCACAACTAACCGAGAAATGTGACCCCATATTCCGTCTCCTTAAGAAACACAACCCTGGTGTTTGGGACGAAGAATGCCAGAAGACTTTCGACAAGGTTAAGCAATATTTGTCTAATGCCCCGGTGTTGACACCACCTAGCCCAAACAAGCCATTGATACTGTACTTAACGGTATTCGAAAATTCTATGGGATGTGTGCTTGGCCAACATGACAAGTCAGGAAGGAAAGAAAGAGCAATATATTACCTCAGTAAGAAGTTCACTGAATGTGAAACGAGGTACTCGCCGATTGAAAAGTTGTGTTGTGCCTTAATCTGGACAACCCGAAGACTGAGACAATACATGTTGTATCATACGACCTGGCTGATTTCTAAACTGGATCCTTTGAAGTACTTGATGGAGTCAACTGCTTTAAACGGAAGAATGGCCCGATGGCAAATTCTACTCTCCGAATTTGATATTGTCTATGTAAACCCGAAAGTCGTAAAAGGGAGTGCAATAGCGCAGACTTTCTAGCCGATGAGAGCTCTAGAAGACTACGAGCCTCTGAACTTTGATTTCCCAAATGAAGATTTGATGTACGTGGCAACCGTCAAGAAAACCCTCAAGAAAACCATCCTTGGAAGCTAAACTTCGACGGAGCATCCAATGCCAGGTAATGGAATCGGGCGATCCTAGTATCCCCAAACGGAGATCACTATCCTTTCACCATGAGAAGCTAGATTTCAACTGCACAAACAATATGGCGGAATACGAAGCATGCATCATGGGCATCCGTGCAGCTATTGAACGCAAGATTAAAGCGCTAGAAGTATATGGAGATTCTGCGCTAGTAATTTATCAACTTAAAGGAGAATGGGAGACGAGGGATCCCAAGCTGATCAATTATCGAAATCTGGTCCTTGAACTAATCGGAGAATTCGATGATATCATTTTCTGCTATCTCCCTCGGGAAGAAAATCAGATGGCGGACGCCCTAGCAACCTTAGCTTCCATGATCAAGGTGAACAAACAAGAGGATGTGAAACCAATCCAAATGAGCATTTACGAGGCTCCAGCTCATTGTTGCAACCTCGAAGAAGAAGCTGAAAATGACGACCATCCTTGGTACCATGATATCCTGCGGTATGTGAAGAATTGTGAGTATCCTGACCAAGCTACTGAAAACGACAAGAAAACGCTGAGAAGACTGGCCAATTACTATGTCTTGGATGGGGAGATCCTATATAAAAGAAGGAAGGATCAAGTACTGTTAAGATGCGTGGACGCTATTGAGGCTAAGAAAATCTTGGAAGAAGTCCATGAGGGCGTCTGTGGGACACACGCTAATGGATTTACAATGGCCAGGCAAATTATGAGGTTCGGTTATTATTGGTCCACTATGGAAGGAGACTGCATTAACTACGCCAAAAGATGTCATAAATGCCAAATCTATGGAGACAAGATCAACGTGCCTCCTTCACCTCTGCATGTTATGACTTCACCATGGCCTTTCTCGATGTGGGGTATGGATGTGATTGGGCCAATTTCGCCAAAAGCTTCAAATGGGCATCGATTCATCTTTGTAGTCATCGACTATTTCACCAAGTGGGTGGAAGCCGCCTCATATGCCAATGTTACTAAATCAGCTGTTAGCAAATTCCTAAAGAAGGAGATCATTTGTCGATATGGAATGCCAGAAAGGATCATATCCGACAACGCATTGAATTTGAACAACAGTACGATAGCAGACGTCTGCAGTCAATTCAAGATCAGACACCACAACTCATCACCATACCGTCCGAAGATGAACGGTGCAGTTGAGGCAGCTAAGAAAAACATTAAGAAGATTGTGGGAAAATGACAAGAGACTTACAAAGACGGCATGAAAAGCTACCATTCGCCCTCTATGCTTATCGGACGTCTGTCAGGACTTCCACCGGGGCAACGCCTTTTTCATTGGTCTATGGAATGGAGGCAGTTTTACCTATCGAGGTCGAGATTCTTTCCCTCAGAGTTTTGTCAGAGGTAAAACTGGACGAAGCAGAATGGATCTAGTCCCGATATGATCAGCTAAATTTGATTGAAGAAAAGAGGTTAAGAGCCATCCGTCATGGTCAGATGTACCAAAAACGAATGATGCGAGCTTACAACAAAAGGGTCCGTCCTAGAGAATTCCACGAGGGAGACCTAGTATTGAAAAAGATCCTGCCCATACAAAAGGACTTCAGAGGAAAATGGATGCCGAATTGGGAAGGACCTTATGTGGTAAAAAAGGCCTTTTCTGGAGGAGCATTGATATTGGCCGAAATGGATGGCAAAACTTTACCCAATCCCGTGAATTCAGATTCGGTTAAGAAATACTTCGCCTAAAAAAAAAAAAAAAAAAAAAAGAGAGGAGAGGCCAGGGTGAAAACTCGCAAAGAGCACCTTGAGACCAAAGGGATTTTGAATTGAAAACCCGTAAAGGGCGATTCAAATTTTGATCAAGGTGGGGCATACGACAGTCTTACGACACCTAAATTAACAAAGAAGAGAGATGTTACTTCTTGGGGCATCTACTAGAGTACTCTAGATCCCCTAAACACATGTTAGGCGAAAAGGGAGTCTTCAACGAGTTCATACAAAGAAGCTCACGCTGCGATATCTGGGGCACCTATTTCCCTTTTATTCATTTTGTATTCCAGCAATGTTTGTTGACTGCGAATAATCTATCCCCTTAAAATCTTGTTTTAACAAATTTCAATTTTATCATTGTTGTGACCTTCTTTAAGCATTTTGCATCGAAATGATGACTAATGGACTAAAACTATTTTCACAAAAAGAGTTTTGCATATTACTCTGAAAGTTTCTAAATAGTATAGGAACCTAAAACAGGACTATTATTTAGAACCAACCAAACTCAAAGACTGGAAGCATATGAGAAGAAAGAGTTTAAATTGGTTGGAAGCATAGGAGAAGAAAGAGTTTAAACTGGGACTACCTCTTCAGATTTCCCGTTCAAAGATCAAAGCTGAATAAGAAGACAGAGTACCGTTTCAGTGAAAGAACATTGATAAACAAGGAGCAATGACAGTCTAAACATTAAAACAGGGATTCATGCTCACAACATGCTGCACCCATGCATCATTAGTGCATCCAATTAGGAACATTTGATTCATTTCGATCATAACATATTAATTCTTTGGCACAAGCATAGATACAGGGAACTGATTCTACAGGTCATTAGTGAATTCACCAAGCTTTAACCCCCTAAGCAGTAGGATAACAAGCTGAATTCACCAAGCCTTAACTCCCTAGGCAGTAGGGTAATAGGCTAAAAATTACAGATCTTGTTTCCCGAAAGTTACAGTGGAACAGATCGCATCCAGCAGATCTTGCCTCTCTGAAGTCGCAGTGGAGCAGATCAAAGACGAAGAACCTTAAACCCCTAAGCAGTAGGGAAACAGGTCGAAGATGATGAGTCTTAACCCCTAAGCAGTAGGGTAACAGACCAAATTTACAGATCTTATCTCCCTAAGCAGTAGTGGAGCAGATCAAAGACAAGGAGCCTTGTCCCTTAAGCAGTAGGGTAGTAGACTAAAACCCCAGATTTTATCTCCCTAAGCATTAGTGGAGATGGTCGAAGACGAGGAACCTTAAGCCCCTAAGCAGTAGGGTGAAAGGTTGAATTTACAGATCTTAACCCCCTAAGCAGTAGGGAAACAGATCAAAGATAAGGGGCCTTACCCCCCTAAGTAGTAGGGTAACGGGTTGAAAATTATAGATTCTATCTTCCTGAAATGACATTGGAGCAGCTTGAAGTTACAGCAGATCTCCTTGAAGTTTCAGCGGAGTAAATTGAAGTCACAAGCCTCATCTCCCCGTACTTGCAGTGGAGCAGAATGAAGATAGCAAGTCTTATCTCTCTGAAGATGCATAAACGGATCAAAGCAACAAAGTACAGTGGACTAGAATGAGGCTACCTAAAGAAGAGGGACACTAAGGAAGTCAAGACTCGATGAGACCGAGCAAAATTGGTCTTCCTTAAGTCTTTGCTTTGTTCTCGTTACACGACAATAAGCAAAGAGGGGCAGCTGTACAAGCCCAATTTTGGGCCCAAACTAAATACCAGACCCCAACCCAATAAACAAACAAACCCAAGGCCAAAACTAAGACCCATTTTTGACCCAAATACCCTAAGCCAAAAATCAACAGCCCAAATACAAGAAGAAAAAGAAAAACGCCGCCCCTAGGGCCACTTGCCTGGCCGCCGCCTCTGCTTCCACCGACAGGTCAAGTCTACCGTCCAAGCTACACCTGCAATTCATTAAATGGAAAAGACAAGAGCAAGAAAAGGGAATGTGTATTCGGCTATATACATAGCCAAACAGAGTACAAAAAGGGGGATTTTTCAAAAAAAAAAAAAAAAAAAGGATGGGATGAGAGTTCTTTTTCTGATTGTAACACAAATACAAGCAAAAACAAATAGCAAGAAATCAAAAAGGTTGAACCTACTTTCATTTTCGCTTTAAGCTCTGATTTCGTTTTTCTATTTTTTTATATATACGGAAATAGCACGAAAAGAGAGAGGGGAGGAGACTCACTTGAACCCGCCGAGGTTTCATCATCGGAGGACATCTCCTCCGTCACCTGAATCGATGTTACGATGAAGGGAGCTTGAGAGAGAGTTGAGAGGAAAAGGGTTTTGAAAGTTTTTAAAAAGGGGGCTTTTGATTTTATTTTAAAAAATGTGGTGAAGTAAAGTAAAAAGGGTTACGCAATTTGGTGGGGTGGATCTGTGCACCCTTGATTATTGGGGTAATTGCATATGACGTCCCTCTATCTTTTAGCGTCCTTCGATCAAGCCCTATTCTATCTTCTATTTTTCTCTTAATTTGGCCATCAGATATTGCTTGATTTTTAAATCGGTCCTTTGATCTGTGTGGCTTAGGGCTAGGGGTTTTGTCTCATTTGGTCCTCGTTATTTTGGGGCGCGCTTCATTTCGGTCCTCAGCATCTCTTTTCATTATTTATTTTCTTTTACCTTAAATTTTGTGTTGGTTTCAAATTAGTTCTTAGTTTATTATTATTATTATTATTATTATTATTATTATTATTATTATTATTATTATTATTATTACACATTTTTTTGAATTGTCGACTATTATAAATTTTTATATATTGTTTCCTTAGATCATTTATTTTTATATTTGTTACATTATTCATTTTAAACCTTTTTCATACTTTTTATTTGTTGTTTATTTTAGTCTCATTACACATATTATTCATTTAATATTTTCTTCATTTATTTTAAATTTTTGTACATATTACCTATTTTAAAATTTATATATTGCTTCATTTAAGTCATTTTTATATACCTTATTTTAAACTCCATTTAATTATTTTAAAATGTTTCATCATTATTTACATTAAGTTGTTCATATTATTTATTATTTATCTATTTTAAAACTGCCTTGCATATTTTGTTTGGTCTATTCAAATAAAGTCAATTTTTTTAAACAAAACTCAAATTTATATTTGCTCATTATCTCTTTAATCCTTTTTAAAATTATTTATTTATTTATGTTCTTAAATTTCAAAAATAGCCCTCATTATATATTGTGTATTTTCTGTGCCTTTATTATTATTAT
Source organism: Gossypium anomalum (assembly GCA_025698475.1). NCBI lineage: Eukaryota > Viridiplantae > Streptophyta > Magnoliopsida > Malvales > Malvaceae > Gossypium > Gossypium anomalum. The sequence continues at coordinate 91,628,575 of CM046965.1, forward strand.
TATTACTATTTGTTTTGTTATTGATATTAGCATATATATTACCAGCATTAATGTACGGTTATTACAATTATTAATGCTCCTATTATTACTATATTTTTTATTATTATTCCTTCTATTATGTATTATCAATGTATCGTTACCACTATCGTCACTATTATTATTATTATTATTATTATTATTATTATTATTATTATTATTATTATGTCATTCCGAATTTTAAAATATTTATTACGTCTATTATTACCATCGCTTTTATTATTATTACTATTACTATCATTTTTTATTTTACGTAATATTTATTTACAACTAGTTTTTTATTTTTATTTTTAGCTTATTTATCATTTCTCTTAGCTTATCTGTTTATTTGCTTATTTTATTTCTGTTTTTATCGTTATCATTCACATTTGTGTTTACGTTTATTTTGTTACAGCTATCAACTTTTATTTGTTTTTGTTATGCATTCTTTATCATCTCGCTTCATTCCGAATTTAGATTTTATCCAACCCAATATTAATTCTTCCATAAAGGCAATACTTCGTATTTGAAAATTCGAGAAAATCGTGCCCTAACTTACTGGGTTTCGATTTTTCTCATTTAACCTAAATAACGGAATATTCTTTTAAAAAAATCGCAATATCGTTTTTGAATAAGAAATGCTTATTCTCGGAGATACGAGATGTGGTGCCCTAACTTACCGGGTATGACATTTTGTTACCTCGAAATAAGATTCTTTTTGCAAATAAAGGCAATATTCGGTGTTCGGAAATTCGAGGAAACGTGCCCTAACTTACTGGGTTTCGATTTTCCTCATTCACCCTAACTAACCAAATGTCCTTTTTAAAAAAGAAGTTAAAATATATTAAATTTAAATAGGAGGCGAGCTCAGTCTTAAAGTTTGAAATGTCACGTCCTAACTTACTGGGCATGATATTTTATTACTTCGATATGAGAGAGTCCTTAACATCAGTTTTAATTTATCCAATCATTTTTTAATTAGCATTAATACAAAAAGGGATCGTATTTTAAATTCTTTCAAGTTTTCAAATTTTCGACACTAAGACATTAATTAATCAACTAGGTACCAATTTGTGGGCGTATCGAGGGTGCTAATCCTTCCTCGTGCGTAAGCGACTCCCGAACTCATTTTCTGATTTTCGTAGACCAAAAATTATCATTTTAGTAAATCTTAATTTTTATTAAAATAATTAATTTAAGGTGATCCGATCACACCTTATAAAAAAAAGATTGGTGACGACTCCCGTTTTAATTCCAAATAAAATCGATTCCCGTTTTTAAAAAAAATGGTTACGACACAAGTAATTTTTATTATTAATTTGATATGAAATGGTAATGGAAGGAGGTGGGTAGGATGAAGTTGGATTTGATTAGAGCAGCTACATCTACATTTTATACGAATCAAACTTTTAGAGCATTAATTGACCACAAATCCACTAGAAATTTCTAGGGATGACCTTAGCTTATGATTTAGACACAAATACCTGTTTTACCGAAAGAAAATGACATAAAATTGAAAGGGAGATGCGTATTAAAGATACATACAATTACATTAATATTCTCATCTTCCAAATTAGGTCCATCGCCTCAAGTCGCCCTAACTCCACTCAGAAATAGAAACCCTAAAAGCAAAGACGAAAACCAAGTGGCAAACAGGACGTTTCTCTTTCATTTTACTTATTTGATTCTATTGATTTCGATTCCGCACCTATACACTATATTTAATGTGATTTACTCTTCCAATCATTTTTAATTAAAAAAAAGTCTCATTCAAAAATAAATTAAGTAATACAAGTTAAATCTTCTAGAGAGATCAGTCACTTTATTTGAATATTTAGAAGGATGGAAATGTCTAGACGTACAATGCTACACATGCATTTGCAAGGAAAATGCTTACTTTAATTAATATGAATGATTAAACTAGTTACATCTTTGACATATCATTTCTTCTCGATTCATCAAACTTTGTGATTAAAGAAAAACTCAATGAAGTTGGAGTTCGCGGCTTCCCTAAAATATAGTCTCGTTAAAGCATTGAATTACATAAGATGGATTCATAAATTCCCAAAAGATAATTGGAAAATTTTTTATTAGTACCTATGAATTAATCATCACTTTGATTTAACGATTATTCCGTCAAATCTCCTTAAGTTGACATCTGTGACTCTACCCTCTATACCTAAGAGATAGAATGATGGTTGGGACTCACGCCATATAGACCTTCCTTCATAAGAAGACATTAGACTATATACATAGTTTACACTTTGCTCGTATACAACCTTAGCACCTCCAAACCATCACCCTTAGTGTCTTTTTGCACCACCTATAATATGACCTATCTTTGTTTTAACAACTCTCTTCACCTCGTACGATGTAAACCACTACCCTTGTATTGTTTTACATTTTATATAATTTAACTGTTATAACAAAAATCATTTTTTTATAAATATTTTACCAATTTTATAACATTCTATAAATTTTTTTTTTCCCTTTTGATTTTCATAGATATGATCTAGGATTCTAGAAAATCACTTGCATATTTAAATCATGTGTATTTTATGGTTATAATGATTTTTTTAAATATATATTCATTCTATCTTGCCTTGGCTATAACAATTAAGCTATATAAAGTGTAGGGCAATACAAGGGTGATAGTTTACACCGTAAAACGTGCCAAGAGTCACTAAAATGAAGGTAGTTCGCACTGTAGATGGTGTGGAAAGACATTAGGGGTGATGGTTTGGAGGTGTTGAGGTTATATCTGAATAGAGTATAGACTGTGTATTTAGTATCATGTTTTTTTGTGAGTATCTTTGCCTTGGTGCTAAAGGTATTTATAAAAGAATGTCAGCTTGGTGTTGGTTCCATCCATAAAGCATTCTATCTCCTAAGAACAAAAGGTAGAGTGACGGATGTCAGCCTTGAGGCACTATTGGAATAAACTTAAATGGACTATACGGAGCAATCATCATATCTGACAGGTGATGGATTGACGGGTGTTGACATGAACTCTTCTGGACATATCTTTCGGAATCATGTAGGATGCCTTATGTGACACAACACTTTGGCGAGGCTATTCTCCTAGTGAGACTGTAAGGCTTAGCTTTGTTGAGTTTTCCTTTAATCACAAGGTTTAGTGGTTCAACGATGGGTGATATAGCGAGGGTATAGCAATATTATTATTAAGTCATTAATTGAGTTGGTCTAACAAGTTAATGGCATATCAACTTGACCAAAAATTTTATAAATTATTGTTTTAAAAAATAAATATTACTATAAGAGTAATTTTCGCTTTTTTATATTTTTATATAAAACCAATAAAAATAAAATAAATCTAAAACATCTCACGCATTTTACCAAAGTCTCCAAAACATCAACCTTTACCATTTTAACTAAAGTCTAATTAAATTTTTACATCATTTTTCTTAAAATATATATTTATACAAATTTTCACTAAAATCATAGCATTACATGCTTTATTCATAATATTTAAAATTATTTTATTATAATATTCAAATGATCAAAATAGTTTGATATATGTATTAATTTTAATTATAATATTTAAAATATATTTTTTGTCCCCTTCTTAATCTCGAGGAAAGATAATTTGATGAATAGTGGAAATTATCAATAAAAAAAATAATAAATTAATTTGTGTACATTAGATCAAAAAATAAATTAGTCCTTCCATTAAAAATGCTATCAATTTTCATCCTTAAGTGATGATGTGATTGATAGAGCAAATAAGCAACAATACATGGTGTGGCAACCTTGTGATGTTTGGCATTTTGATATGTTAGCAAATATTTAAAAAATAAAAAATCCTAAAAATAATTTTTTTTCAAAATTTATTATAGATGTGATTTTTTAAAATAATTATTAAAATTATAAAAATATAAAAAATTATTTAAGAATTATTAAGAATTACTAAAAATTATAAAATATTAAAAATTAATAAATATTAGAATTGCAAATTAATTATCATCCTCGAGCAGGGGTGAAGCCAGAACAAATTTTTAAGGGGCGAATGAAATTTTAAATTTTTATAGCCTATATCTTTATAATTTTTAAAGAATTAAATATAATTTTTATAATTTTAGGAGGGCAAAGTGTAATTTTACCTTAATAATTTAAATTTAAAAAAAAATTAATGGCCTAAATAACAATTTTACATTTTAGGAGGGTCGGGCACCTACCAGCCCCTTAAATCCGCCTCTGTCTTGAGTTACAATTTATTTAAATACTTAATAAATATTATAAGGAATTACTATAAATATAAAGAAATTTAAATGACAAATAACTAGAAAAATAATGTAAATTTTAGTGAAAGCGAGAAGTTTTTGCTTTAAACAGTTGTTTGCCCTACATCTTGTCTACCGTTAAGTGGGTCAATATGAGAAAATATGATATAATTTTGAACCAAAAAACAACAGACTTTTAAGGGAATATGGTTAAAGTAAATGACGTGAAATATAAATATTGTTGACCGAAAAGTTATAGATTCTATTATTTTGAATTTGTGGTTTGGCGAGGGTTATTTTAATTTCGGTCATTTATTCTAAATTAAGATTAAGTTTTAACTTTTTTTATTAATTTAAATATTTTATAATTATTAATAATTCTAATAATCATTTGAAAATTATCTGAATAATTTAAACAACCGTTTGTCTTGGTTCATTCTGAATATGATTTTTTAAATAAGTAATAAAAATTAATAATATTTAGGATTTTTAAATTTTTAAATACTTTATGACTTGAGAAATGTCACATCAGCATGAGATACAATGACATGCTATATGTAGGACCCAAATTTTGCCCGAGCCCAACAAGTAGAGCCCAAAACACCAAATAAATTAACAGTCCAATTAATACCCCACTAAACCAACCACTAAACCACCCCACTAACTCTATCACCCCACTTGTTTGCAAAAAGAAGGAGGCAATCAGTTGTAAAATTTGGCTATGAAAGCCATTCAAAACTATTGTAAAGGGGAGATTTTTTTTTTGAAGGAAAAAAGGAGAGAGATTCGAATAGAGACTTTCAATACAAGAAATACACGAGATTAATCAAAAATCAAAGCAAAAGAGGTTTTTTTTTTTGTCTATTCTCGTTTTAAGTTCTTTATTTGTTTATTTTTTTTCCTTTCAATTTTATTTTATTTTTTTATATAAGAAAGTAAAAATAAAGGGGAAGAAGGTTACCCATTTTAAAATTGCCGATTTATTTTTTTGAGGTCCAGCTGCAGTGTATGGTGGCACCGACGGCGGTTCGTGGGGGTCCGTGACCGGAGCAAGACTAGACCGATGGCCGGATTTAGAAGGGAGGGGGAGGGTGTTATTTTTAATATTGTTATTATTATATATTATTATTATTATTATATTTATTTTATTATTGTTACTATTATTTTATATATATTTATTACCATTATTTATTTATTATTATTATTAGTAACGTATTGTTATTTTTATTATTTTATTATCATTATTCTTATTACTATAATGGTACTATATTAACTAATTTTGTACTGTTACTACTACTATTATTATATTTTCATTCTATTTATTTATTTACCCAAAACTTTGTATGCCTTTATTTTATTTTATCATTTATTTATTTCTTCCTATATAATATTATTTTTCCCCTCTTTATATTATTATCAATATCATCATTATTTTTAATATTATTGTTTTTATGTTTTTTTTACTATGCTTATTTATTTCTTTGTTTAATATTAGTCTTTTTCCGTTTCAAGTTTTAGTTTTTTCTGCTTATTATTATTATTGTTTCTATTTTTGGCTGATTTGTTTTACTTTATATTATTTTTCTCCTTTGTATTATTATTTACATTAACACATTTATTATTCTATTATGCATGTAAATACCTTAATTTATTTTTCATTCTACCACGAAAATCATGTTACATTTTACTCGATACATTTAAAATTATGTTTTTTTTTAAATAAGTATTATTTCGTATTTCGGGATTCGGAAAATTGTGCCCTAACTTACTAGGTTCCAATTTTTCTCCTTGAATCTAAGTAACCGATTACCCTTTTTAAATCAAAACGTATAAGTTTCAAATAAAAGCTTATTCTCAGGAATTCAGGGTGTTGTGTCCTAACTCACTAGATATGACATTTTGTATCTCGAGATAAGGATTTCTAAAAAATAAAGGCAATATTCTATGTTTGAAATTTTGAGAAATCGTGCTCTGACTTACTAGGTTTCGATTTTTCATTTGACCAAAATAACTGAATATCCTTTTTAAACTTCGCTGCATGAATTTTAAAAATCAAAAGATAAGCTCAGTTTCGAAAATGTGAAATGTCGTATCCTAACTCACCGGGTATGACATTTTATTTCTTCAAAATAAGAGGGTCTTAGCATCCAATTTAATTTATTCAAGTGTTCTTTTTAAATAAAAGGATTGTATTCTAAAATCTTCTTAAATTTTCGACATTAAGACATTAATTAATCAATTAGGTATCAATTTTGGGCGTTACGAGGGTGCTAACCCTTCCTCGTGCCTAACCGACTCCCGAACCCTTTTTCTCGAATTTCGTAAACCCAAAATCATTGTTTTAATAAATCAAAATGTTTTATTAAAATGATCAATCTCAAGGTGATCCGATCACACCTTGAAAAAAGATCTGTGGCGACTCCATTTTTGTTTTTAAGTCGACTCCCGTTTTTCAAAAAAATGGTTTTGACAGCTTGGCGACTCCACTGGGGACACATAAGAGAGTCAAGCCATAAAATTGATTATTTTCTGTCTTTTTGTCGAAAATCAAAAATTTGTTTTGAAAAATCATGTTCTTTTTTTCGCATTCGTTGTGTGTCATGTCATAAGTTTGTTGTGATTTGAGTCACGTAGGATATTTCTGCATCATATTGCATGACCGTTGTGGTTACCCTTTTAAGTGGAAGTGAGAAACTATTTCCTTCGTAAGGTTTTCACCTCCGTGCAGGATAATGGATCACTTTTGGGATACATCCGTACCTATGTCTTCGTGAGGTTTTCACCTCCGTGCAGCCATAGGGAAATGTATCCCCCTGAACTGAACTCGATCCATATGAGCCTTTAATGGGTGAGGATCGAGGAATCTGCTGGTTCAGGTACCCTGTCTTTAGAACCAAACCGTATATAGCGAGCCTTAAAAGTCCACCCTAGGTAGAGCCATTCCAAACCCTAATGGTTACCCAAGTAGGTGCTCTATTTGCTATTTATGTATTTGTATTGACGTGTTTTCTTTTGTTTTGGTTATGATTGCATTGCATTTTCATCATAGAAAAGAGGTGTTGCTTCACGTTCAGTTGCTAAATAGAGAGCTTGTCATGGAAAATGAATTTCTTGATAAAGTGGAATACAATACGGCCATCCGAATATGGTTCGAGTAAACACGACAAGAGAAGGATGAGAGTCCGCAGAGGGGTACATGACTTGGCTTTGAAATTTAAGTTAACAAAAATTATTCTGGAACCGTCAACATCTCGACTTACTTAAAGAAGCTGACGAGGATGAGTGAGCAAGGAGTCGCAGCCTAGATCAAGCAAAAAGGAGATAATTCGCAAGATTTGATTTTAGCGTCCGAATATGAAGGAAAAGATCGATGTCTTCGCCTGAAATATACGAGTAAGGCCGTACATGTTTTCGCTTTATGTAAAGAGATTTGTTATCTAGAAAAGTTATTCTAACAGAATTGAACTAGAATCAACGTCTCTTTTTGTATTCATTTCATGCATCTGCATTGCATTTCATCATATGCATTGAATGTCACAAAAGGGCCTTGATTAGTTAAAAAACTATTTTAGTTAATCTGGAAACTTATAAAAACCTACCAAGTACACATCTTTACCGTACACAAAGAAAAACTAAAGCGATGGATGAAAGACTGGAAAGGTTGGAACCGATGCAAAAGGTAATACAAGAACAGATGCAAGCACAAATGCAAGAACAACTGGCTAAGATCCAACAGGATATGAGGGACCAGATATTAGAATCCCAAAATAACATGATGAACCAATTGACACAGTTATTGACTTGGGGGCAAGAAAAAAGAAAAAGCCCTATGGTCAATACTGGGAATGATAATGAAGATCTTCTCTACCCCCGGGGGTTTGACACCCGACAAATGTTCAGACACAACCTGAGGTGTATACACAAAGGCCATCTGTTACAATCAGGCTCCAACAGTTTCAAGCCGGTGATTCGGCGCCTATGAATTACCAAGTCGGCTCAGGCTCTAATCTGAGGAATAACTCAATTAATCCTGTTGTCCTCGATGTTGATGAAGAAACAAAAAAGACAAGGGTGGAGCTCTCGAAACAATTAGAATACCGATACAAGTGGTTAGAGGAAAAATTCAAAGTAATGGAAAGTGTTGACTATCACTGTAAAATCGATACTAAGGATTTGAGCTTAGTTCCGGATTTAGTGCTTCCCCTCAAATTCAAAACTTCAGAGTTTAAGAAGTACAACGGGACTAGCTGCCCCGAAGCTCACATCATCATGTTCTGCAGACGAATGGCAGGCTAAGTCAATAATGACCAATTATTGATTCACTGTTTCCAACAAAGTCTGGTTAGGGCAACATCCAAATGGTACAACCAATTGAGCAGTACCTAGATCAATTCATGGAAAGATCTAGCACAAACTTTCATGAAACAGTATAGTCATGTGACGGATATGACTCCTGATAAGATCACTTTACAGAGCATGAAAAAGAAACCGAATGAGAGTTTCTATCAATACGCCTAAAGGTGGAGGGAAATTGCCATACAAGTTTAGCCACCTCTCCTAGAAAAAGAGACTACCATGCTTTTCATCAATATTTTGAAAACCCTGTTCATTAGCCATATATTGGGAAGCACTACTCTGAGCTTTTTAGATATTGTAATGTCCGGTGAGATGATTGAAAATGTGGTAAGGAATGAGAAGATAGATGCGGGAGAGAGCGCTAAAAGGTCAACCCCGAGAAACAAGGAAAATAAAGTGAACATCATGAGCATGCCTTCCAAATTGGTTGACGTAGGCCAGCCGAGGGCTGTAACCACTAGCTATCAAGATTCTTCAAAGTAGGAATCCAACTCGAGGCCAAATACAGAAAGGTTTAAGTTTACACCCATCCCGATGTCATATAATGCGTTGTATCAGAATCTTTTTGATGTACATGTGGTGTCTCCGTTCTACTCGAAACCTGTGCGACCTCCGTTCCCAAAATGGTATAATGAGAATGCTCAATGAGAGTACCACGCGGGAATAACGGGACACTCAATCAAAAACTACACTACATTTAAAAAGTTGGTCGAAAGTTTTATTGAAATGGAAATTGTAAAGTTCGATGGTTCCCTAAAACCTAATCGCTCTGACAATGAAGTAAATGCGATATTTTAAAGTAGGGACAAAAGAGTTGCGATGACTTGAACGAGTCAAAAGCCTAGAAGGAATATCAGGGAATTTGAATGGCATATTTGAAGAGGGAACTAGGGAATAAAAGTTTCCAAACCCTTGCATACTTGGAAGTGTTTTGAACAATGGGACTGTGGAAGAGATCCCTGTATTTATAGAGCTAATTTAGAGTAATATTCAAAACACGCTTGTTGCTTTAAGCCTAGAAGTAATAAGAATCCTTTTGCGAAATAGGCTTGTGTCTAGAATCTTTATTTCAATAAAGTGCATCTTTTTAAGCAAATATTCTTTTATTTTTTCCATTTTATGCTGTACAAATAATTGTTCTTAGATTCTTTTGTTCATTGGACTTTCTTTCAAATATTCTTTTATTCTTCATTTATGATCATACCATATCAATAATCATCCTTAGAATCATTTATTCTTTGGAATCTGCCTTCATACCTACAATAGGTCCCCAAATATCAATGACGTGAGTGACGCTGTCACTGACTCATAGTCTTCTTTTGAGTGAGATATGTGTTTAGGGGGATCTCAAGACTTTGAAGATGACAGAGATTGTGACTTATCTCTTGATTTGTTAAGGATGGTAGAACAAGATAGAAAATAGATTCTACTCTACAAAAGGTCAATGGACATTGTGAGCAAGAGGCAAAAATCGGAGCCTAAGTCACTACAAAGAAAAAGTAAATCGTCATGGAGTTATTCCAAGAATTCAAAAATATTTTCGCATAATCATATCAAGATATACCTGGGATAGTAAGACCTATGGATGCTAAAAAATATCTATACGGGTGTCAGAATGACACATGTTAATGGTTTCATGGTAGCCACGCTAACCATGAGGTTTGGGTACTATTGATCCACCATGGAAGGGGATTATATCAGTTAAGCTGTATTTAGGGAGACAAGATTCATGTGCCTCATTCATTTTGTCACAGACTTTTTCTATGGGGTCATGGATGTTATCAGGCCATTCTCGTCTAATATACATTGATTCATCTTGGCAGTCACCGATTACTTCATGAAAAGTGTGAAAGTCACTTCATATGCCAATGTTACAAAGTCGACATTCATCAAATTTCGTAAAAAAAATAAAAAAATAAAAAAGATCATGTGCCGACAAGGAATGCTAAAAAGAATCATATCCAACAATGCACAACAGCATGATATCAAAAGTTCATAGTCTGTTCAAGACTGGACACCATATCACCCCAAAATTAATGGTGCAGTAGAGGCAGCAAAAAGAAAAGAAAAGATCGTGGGGAAAATGACTGAGACTTGTAAATATTGGCATAGGAAGTTACCATTCACCCTCTATACTTATCGATCGTCAGCTAGAACCTTCGCCGAGACAACACCTTTCTCATTAGTTTATGGAATGGAAGCGGTTTACCCATTGAAATTGAGATTCCTTCTCTCTAAGCTTCGATTGAGTCAAGAATTGGATGAAGCATAAGGATCCAGTGGGCTTAATTGAAGAAAAGAGGTTGAAAGTTACCCATCATGGTTAAAACAGGCCAAAAACGAGTGATACGAGCTTACGTTAAAAAGGTTCATCCTAGAGAATTCCACGAGAGGGACCTGGCATTGAAAAAGATCCCCCCTATGCAAAAGGATTTCAGAGGGAAATAAATGCCAAACTGGGAAGGACCTGATGTGATAAAGAAGGCTTTTTCTGGACGAGCGTTGATATTAACTGAGATGGATGGTAAGAGCCTGCCTAATCCAGTAAATTTAGATTCAGTTAAAAGTTACTTCACTTAAAAAAAGAGGCTAAGATGAAAACCCGCAAAGGGCGCAAAAAAAAAAAAAAGGAGAGGCCAATGCAAAAACCCACAAAGGGTACCTTGAGACTAAAGGGGATTTGAGTTGAAAACCCGAAAAGGACAGCTCAAATTTGGATCAAAGTGGGGCATACAATAGTCTTGCTATGTCTGAATTAACAATGAAGAAGTATGCTACATCTTGGGGCATCGACAAAGTACTCCGGATTCCCTAAACATAAATTGAGCTCAAAATTATCTTCAAGAAGTTGGTACAGAAAAGCTCAAGCTGCGATATCTAGGGAACCTAGTTTTTCATTTTACCCATTTTTAATTTGCTATCTTTGATTACCTTATTCTTTTCAAGATACGTCTCAATAAATTTCCTTCTTAATTGCATTTGCTATCCTTGATTGCTTCGAGCTATACTCCTAATTAATTTCCTTCTAGTCTATTGTTATGATCTTTTTCAATCATTTTGCATTGAAATAACAATTAGTGGACTAATAATACTTTCATAAAAGGAGTTTCGCATATTACTTTGGAAGTTTTTAAATAACATAAGAACCTGAAACATGACCATTGTTTAGAACTCACCAAGCCTAAGAGTTAGAAATATTGGAGAAAGATGATTATCTCTTTGGACTTTTTATTGGTTGAACAAAAAGACAAGACATTTCGTCGGTGATACAACCTCGACAAATAACAAGCAATGCCAACTCAAGTGTAAAAAGAGATCATTCTTGGGAAAAGAAAAATGATACATTGCATTCATACAAATATCAGACATATGCATCTAGTCATTACACCCAGGGAATGGTGTAACAGAGCAAATTGATTAAAGATAGTACAAATCCTATACATTTGAGTTGCAGCAGGATAGATAGAAGAAACCAAATGATATTCCCTTTAAGTTGCAGTGGGAGGTACAAACTTTATGTCCAAGAATGTACAGTGGAATGGACTCGAAAATTACAGCGAGGCAAGTTTGCTGAGCAGAATGTGATTGTTTTTTTGGGTTTTCTGTCAAGAATACCAGTCGAACAAGATGGCAGCGTAACACGTCAGTGATAAAACTCTGATGAACAACGAGTGATGACACTTTAAGCATTTAAAAAGGAATCATTCTCATGACATTTCTACATTTATATCATTCATAGTGTATTTAGTTAGGAGCATATGATTCATTCTGATCATAGTATCCTAATCATTTTGCATAAACATAGGCATATGAAACCGAGTCTACAGGACATGTCCTCCAGAAGACGGTGTAGCAACACCGAAAAATTGCAGATCTTATCTCCCTAAGCAGTAGTGGAGCAGATCGAAGACGGTGAATCTTATCTACATATAGAGGCAATGAAGCAGATTTAAGCCACCAGTCTTATCTCCCTAAAGTTGCAATGGAGCAGGTTTAAGATACAAGTCTTATCTCCTGAAGTTGTAATAGAACAGACTGAAAATTGCAGATCTTATTTCCCTAAGCAGTAGTGGAGCAAATCGAAGACGGCGAATCTTATCTCCATGTAGTGGTAATGGAGCAGATTTAAGCCATTAGCCTTATCTCCCTGAAGTTGCAGTGGAGCAGGTTCAAGATACAAGTCTTATCTCCCTAAAGTTGTAATGGAGCAGACTGAAAATTGCAGATCTTATCTCCCTAAGCAGTAGTGGAGCAGATCGAAGACGGTGAATCTTATCTTCCCGAGGTAGTAGGGAAGCTGATTTAAGCCTTTAGCCTTATCTCCCTGAGCAGCAGTGGAGCAGACTGAAGATTACAGATCTTATCTCCATAAGCAGTAGTGGAGCAGACCGAAGACGGTGAATCTTATCTTCCTGAGGTAGTAGGGAAGCTGATTTAAGCCACTAGTCTTATCTCCCTGAGCAGTAGTGGAGCAGGCTGAAGATTACAGATCTTATCTCCTTAAGAAGTAGTGGAGAAGTTCAAAGACGGCAAATCTTATCTTCTCGAGGTAGTAGGGAAGCAGATTTAAGCCACCAGCCTTATCTCCTCGAAGTAGTAGTGGAGCAGACTGAAGATTGTAGATCTTATCTTCCTAAAGAAGTAGTGAAGCAGATCAAAGATGGCAAATCTTATTTCCATAAAGCAGCAATGGAGCAGATTTAAGCCACCAGTCTTATCTCCCTAAAGTGGCAGCGGAGCAAACTGAAGACAGTGATTCTTATCTCCTTGGAGTCCTAGCGGAGTAGATCGAAGCTACAAATCTCTTCTCCCTGAAATAACATTAGAGCAGATCGAAGCACCAATTCCTACACGCCTGAAGATGCAATGGTTTGGAACAAGGCTGCTTGAAGAAAAAAAACATGGAAGAAATCAAGACTTGGCAAGATCGGGAAAAATTGGCCCTTTTAAAGTCTTTACTTCATTCCCGTTACACGACAACGAGCAAAGAGGGGCAGCTGTAGGACCCAAATTTTGCCCGGGCCCAACAAGCAAAGCCCAAAACACCAAATAAATTAACAGTTTAATTAACACCCCACTAAACGAACCACTAAACCACCCCACTAACTCCATCACCCCACTTGCCTACAAAAAAAAGGCAATCAATTGTAAAATTTGGCTATAAAAGCCATTCAAAACTATTGTAAATGGGGTTTTTTTTCGGAAAGAAAAAAGGAGAGAGATTCGAATAGAGACTTTCAATACAAGAAATACACGAGATTAATCAAAAATTAAAGCAAAGGAGGTTTTTTTTTTTGTCTATTCTCGTTTTAAGTTCTTTGTTTGTTTATTTTTTTCTTTCAATTTTATTTTGAGTTTTTATATACGAAAGTAAAAATAAAGAGGAAGAAGCTTACCCATTTTAAAATTTTCGAAAAAAGATTTTATTTTTTGAGGTCCTACCCTCGTATGTGCAGTGGTGTAAGACGACAAACTCGTGAAGTCCGGTGACCGGAGCAGGGTCGGACCGATTGCCGGATTTAGAAGGGAGGGGGAGGGTGTTATTTTTAATATTGTTATTATTATATATTATTATATTATATTTATTTTATTACTGTTACTATTATTTTATATATATTTATTACCATTATTTATTTATTATTATTATTAGTAACATATTTTTATTTTTATTATTTTATTATCATTATTCTTATTATTATCATGGTACTATATTAACTATTTTTGTACTGTTATTACTACTGTTATTATATTTTCATTCAATTTATTTATTTACCTAAAAACCTTGTATACCTTTATTTTATTTTATTATTTATTTATATCTTCCTATATAATATTATTTTTCCCCTCTTTATATTATTATCAATATCATCATTATTTTTAATATTATTGTTTTTAAGTTTTTTTTATCATGCTTATTTATTTCTTTGTTTAATATTAGTCCTTTTCTGTTTCAAGTTTTAATTTTTTCTGCTTATTATTATTATTTCTATTTTTGGCTGATTTATTTTACTTTATATTATTTTTCTCCTTTGTATTGTTATTTACATTAACGCATTTATTATTCTATTATGTATGTAAATACCTTAATTTATTTTCCATTCTACCACGAAAATCATGTTACATTTTACCCGATACATGTACAATTATGTTTTTTTTAAATAAGCATTATTTCGTATTTCAGGATTCGGAAAATTGTGCCTTAACTTACTGGGTTCTAATTTTCCTCCTTGAATCTAAGTAACCGAGTACCCTTTTTCAATCAAAACGTATAAGTTTCAAATAAAAGCTTATTCTCAGGAATTTGGGGTGTTGTGTCCTAACTCATTGGATATGACATTTTGTATCTCGAGATAAGGATTTCTAAAAAATAAAGGCAATATTCTATGTTTGAAAATTTGAGAAATCGTGCCCTGACTTACTGGGTTTCGATTTTTCATTTGAGCCAAATAAATGAATATCCTTTTTAAACTTCGTTGCATGAATTTTAAAAATCAAAAGATAAGCTCAGTTTCGAAAATGTGAAATGTCGTATCCTAACTCACCAGGTATGACATTTTATTTCTTCGAAATAAGAGGGTCTTAGCATCCAATTTAATTTATTCAAGTGTTCTTTTTAAATAAAAGGATTGTATTCTAAAATCTTTTCAAATTTTCGATATTAAGACATTAATTAATCAATTAGGTACCAATTTTGGGCGTTACGAGGGTGCTAACGCTTCCTCATGCGTAACGACTCCCGAACTATTTTTCTCGAATTTCGTAGACCCAAAATAATTGTTTTAATAAATCAGAATGTTTTATTAAAATGATCAATCTCAAGGTGATCCGATCACACCTCGAAAAAAGATTGGTGGCGACTCCATTTTTATTTTTAAGTCGACTCCCGTTTTTCAAAAAAATGGTTTCGACACTATATGTCGCTGCCTACTTACTTCGTTAGTCACTTTAAGTAGAAATTGATAAGATTCTTAACAAAATAATCAATATGTTTTTTTAATCTAAGTGTATGAACTAATTTACCATTTTTGGATAAAGAGAAAAAAAATTTTAACTTTTAATACAAAAATATCGATAATGGCTTTACCAAAATTATCCTTTCTCGAATCCCAAGAGAGTCAATAATCAAATGTGAAGGTGTCTATAAACAGTATATTATGAGAAATAAGTTTAAAGGAATTAATTAAAATTTTATAATCTAATCATATTTACATCAAGTAAAAATATCTTCAATTAAAGGTTAAATGGAGCCCAAAACAAACTCAAATCAAGGGCCCAGTCGTATAACCCAATAATAATGCGCAAAAAGGTGACCAATTCGGCCATTAATTTTAGCTTCAAGGAAACTCATCTTAAACCCACTGCCCACCATGGAACTCCTTCACAAATTCTCGTTCCGTCTTCTACCACCGGTCTCTTTCAGCTTCAACCATACCAGATTAGCCTCTCAATATCTTTCCACACGATTTCCCGTTTCCGGACCCGCATTTTCAAACCCGGGTCCACTCTTCACGTCCCGAAGGCCTCTCTCTTCCTCGGTTGTTAGCAAAGCGGGTTGGTTTCTGGGCCTTGGAGAAAGGAAGAAAACGAGCTTGCCTGAGATAGTTAAAGCGGGTGACCCGGTTTTGCATGAACCGGCCAAGGAGGTTGACCCGGGCGAAATAGGGTCGGAGCGGATACAGAATATAATTGCTGATATGGTTCGGGTAATGAGGATGGCTCCAGGTGTAGGTCTTGCTGCCCCTCAAATTGGAATCCCTTTGCGAGTTAGTTTTCGAAACTTTCCATTTCTGGATTTTTATTAGTTTTATTTTACCATTTAGTAAATACTAATTGGCTACTTTTATATTCTTTTAAAAATTATCCACTTAGGCCACATTTTAACCTAAATATTACCATGCTTTTTTTAGATTTATATAAATCTGAAAAAACAAACATTTCAACCAAAAGCCTCCTTATGTATGTTATAATTTTTTCTTACTACAATCAATCTTCTCTATAATACCATTTTGGTATAACAACAACATTATTATAGATAAGCTTATTAATTATCATTTATTAAATAAATATGATATTAATTACAATATTTTTTAAATAAAATGATTAAATTTCATTTGAAGAAATCTATTTAATTATATTTTATCAAATGAAAATAATCTTGGATGAGTGAAAATAAACATATCAATTCAATAAAGTGTTATGTTCACTAATTAAATATTCTACTATGATTTTGGGACATCATCAACTTATAAATTGATTACTTCAATTTAGTAACTCATGATAAGTTAATTAATTTAATTTGATAAGTCATATTGGTTGATTGAACTTGTTAGATGTATAAACTTTATAAGTAATCGTGAGAAAAAATGTAAAATAAAATATGTATAAAAGTAATAATACATGCACATATTATATGCCTTTTAATTTTGTTAATTTGATTCCCATTTTCTTTTTCATTTTTTTTTTTGAATTTAAATCTCACTTTTTTTTATTTGACGGAAATTCATGATATAAATTTTATGATAAGCTTACAATCATTATCTCGCTATTAATGGCATGCTATTATATGTGTATAAAGGTCGGCTCTCTATAACAAGTAAAATTTGGGCAGACAAATGGGGCCGTGATAGAAAAGGTTGACTGTATGATCAAAATTTCCCCCTATCCTTTTTACTGTCCATGAAGACTAATCTTTTCGAGAAGTGTGAGCATGTTTGAACTCACGTTCTTCTACATTGACAATAATATCAATATTAATTGAGCTAAGACTCAATATTGTTATTTTAGAGTATATTCTGTGCAGTTAATAGAAATAATTATTATTATTATTATTTATATAGAATGAATAATGTTGCATCTTACCATTTTTCTAATTAATCACAAAATTGTTTTCTATGAGTGGCTTATGACAATGAAGTACGTTTTAGGAAATAAAACAGAAGGTGATGGAAAGCACTCACCGAAAGGAGTCTTTTTAATGGAATATTTGCTATTATATGTTATGGCTTAAAATTTAACACATACCTAACGAATACATCTTAAAAATGAACTCAGCATACACTTTATGATGCTAATGTTGTGTTAAATATTTTGCAGATCATAGTATTAGAGGATACAACAGAATACATTAGTTATGCGCCCAAGGAAGAGATTAAAGCGCAGGATAGACGCCCTTTCGATCTTCTGGTATGTTAATATATGTTGGAATCGAGAACGTATGAAACTCGAAATGAATTGACATTTATAGTCTTACTAATCCCAGAATTTGTTCACTTTACTATTAAGACTTATTAGTTGTTTTGAGTCAGGTCATAATAAATCCAAAGCTTAAAAAGAGAAGCAATAGGAGTGCACTATTTTTTGAAGGTTGTTTGAGGTAAGATGGTAATCATGAATCCCCACAATTCTTTGCTGCTTTCAACTCCTCTCGTACCAAAACTTTCGAATGCTAGATCTCAGAATAGTTTTTACTAATAGTTGCATCTGTTAAAAGAACTTAACCAATTGTGCGGCACGTAAAAGAGTAGCCGATGGTTTTAGCCAATGTGATGCTTAGGCAGCTTTATATCATCTGGGATTGAAGTCTCATGTTGTTACCTTACTGCCATATTACAGTGTTGATGGATTCAGAGCAGTTTTGGAGCGACATCTTGATGTTGAGGTCACAGGTTTCGGTCGCGATGGCCAGCCTATCAAAGTAGATGCCTCTGGGTGGCAAGCACGTATACTGCAGCATGAGTGTGATCATTTGGATGGAACACTGTATGTAGATAAGATGGTTCCAAGAACATTCAGAACTGTTCAAAATCTGGATCTGCCGCTTGCTGAGGGGTGTCCGAAGCTTGGTGCCCGTTAGCTCATTTTTAACGCAAAGCCTGTCCAAGAATGCACAAGAAATGAAGGCATAACACCTAGTTTATATGAGGCTGCAGAGTAATAGATTTGGTGTTTGGTAACACCTTCTCATTCAAGTTGATACTATAGCAATGGAAGTCATGTTTGAGGAGTCCTTTGAATCGAAAGCATAGTCTATTCATTTCTCGTCATTGAAAACAATTGGTTTGTGTTTTTCATGTTAGAAAAATAAGGTAAAGGAGGCATAAAATTGAAATAAGATTTTTAAGTGCGAAATTTTATTCATGATCAACCAAAATCATAGTGAAAATGGCAAATAAAACTAAGTCTTATATTGGTAGTGAATGACTACACAAGAGTATATGTATCAGTAAAAATACCATGAAGGTACTTCACATGAGTGTGCATATCTGTAAGCTCTTCACAAAGCGTTTGAGGTACTTCACATGAAGACCAAAGAAACTGCGAATGAGTACAATGCTCAAACTCTTACCATTGTTAACAAGATAAAAGCAAATGGTGAAAACAAAGGAGATGTTGAAAAGATTGTGCTCCATGACTCCTTTAAGTTTGATCATGTTGTGTGCTCCATAAAGGAGTCTAAGGATATAAGCATGTTAACCACTGATGAGCTGCAAAGCAATTTGCATGTGCATGAACAACACATAAGCTTTCATGTTGAGGAAAAACATGCTTTAAAGATTTCTCACGGAGATCAATTTGGAAGAAAGGATTGAGGTAATGGAAGATGAAGACGTGGAAGGGAACGAGGCAAACAAAGTCTTGACAGAGCCACGGTGGAGTATTATAATTGTCACAAGCTTAGGAATTTTCAGTGGTGTAAATCAAAAAGAGATCGAAGGGAAGAAAAGAAAAGAGGTTGTTACTTAACTATTGCAGCACAAAGGGAAGGAAAGAAAGAAAAGGAGAAAAAGAGAAAATAAGAGTTTATGTTGTGAAAATTTTGCTTAATTATCCCTCAATTTAGAAGCATATTTATATTAGTTAAGAATTTATAAAATAAAAATAAAAAAGGAAAATAGTCTCTAAATCTCTAATTTATAGCTTAAAAGTAAGGTTTTAGAACTAGATAGGTGGTCGATCTGGCCAAACTATTGATTTATGATTCAACTAATCCAATTGTCAATTTGAACGGTCAAAATATTAAAATAAATAAATTTTTAAAAATTTCAAAAATAGGAAAAGGAAAAAGTAAAATAAAAATAGTTGATATGCATTCATCTTGAAAGAATTTTTTCTTTAGAGAAAAATGGTAAATCTCTGGGAAAAGTTTTTCACTTTTTGTAACATTCCCTTGCCCGACCCGATCGTCAGGTCCAAGTTACAATGTGTCATATTCATTGTCGGAGCAACTACGATCAAATTATATTTGAATTAAAACCATTACACATTCAAATATAAGTAAAATAAGTGTATAATACGATATTTAATCAATTTCAAGTTTTATACGAGCTTACAAAAGCTCTTTTACTAACCCAAGGTTAAATTAGGACCAAATCGTAATAGTTTCAAAATCACGGGCTTTTTTTCGCAATACAATATATTGACTTGGTCTCGTCGCAACGTAACTTTTTATTTCTAAATGGTCCATCTTGGTACAAGTTTGAAACACCTGAATCAAAACTTAAACCTTTCAATACCTACCAATTCAATATTACACCAATTGCATCCATGCCAAAACATAGGGGTGAGCGTCCGATCGAATCGAATGAAAAAATTTCGAGTTAATCGAGTTGACAAATCCTATTTTATTATCCTAACTCGACTTAAAATTTTCTCGAATTGAGTCGAGTGAGATGGAATTCGAATCAAATCGAATATATTTATTCGAGTTAAATTAAAAAATTATTTTGGTGTTTTTTTATTTTTATGTATTTTTTAAAAAAATATTTCCCTTTAAAATTTTTAAAAATGAACATACAAATTAAAATTGAAGTGAACAAATAAAAGCAATTGATGAAAAAAACATAAGAGGATTTTTATTTTGGGGGGTAAAGGGGGAGAAATAAAATATTTTTGGGGATTTTGATTTTTGGGAGTAAAAAGGGGAGGGAAAGTAAAAAAAAAAAATTGAAGAGAAAAGGAAAGTAAAAAAAAATTGAAGAGAAGAGTTGGTAGGGCAGAAACCGGGAGGGTTAAGGTAGTTTAATATTTGGTTTATTTGAATTATTTGAGTTATTCGAATTCGAAAACTTAACTCGATTCAAACTTGAAATTTGAAAAAAAAAATTCGAGTTGATTCGATTAACTCGATTAATTCGACTAACTCTATTCGAATAATTTGAAATTCGATTTTTTTTTCATTTTTTCGAGTTGAATTGAATTTTGCTCACCTCTACCAAAACACACAAAAATGGTAACTAAGTTAACATTTACCAACGATTTCTCAAAACGTTCATTTGAGATACAAAATTGGTTTAAAGCCTAGGTACATGCCATATATTAAGCAAAAGAGAGCTTTACAAACATTGTTGAATCGAGGATCGTTTCACGGATGCTGAAATCACTTCTCAAGACATCAAGATGTACCTATACCTGCATACGAGAAAGCAAACCATACGCTAAGTGATAATACGCAGTGATAATTTCCATAATTCAAGTTAATGCAATATAAGTGTATATCAATTGCATGCATCCAATTCAAATTCTATTATCAACCAACTCATATACAACTCATGTCAATTCTCAATCAACATACCAACATGTATATGCCATAAGTGTACCAAATTTGTCATATGAATCAAGCATACATTACTTCAATTAACCAAGCTAATTGAACATATCATACTAACATACCATTATCAATAATTTTTGCATTTCTATTCAATTCTCAATATTCAATCATATCCACATTTCATTTCCAAATCAAATCAATTCATTTGTTATCTTTCCATATTGACCCTCAGCGCTTGTATAACCGGTTCGCATGATCTTTCACATGCTACCGATATTCGTATATCACAATTTACATTTGAATCATCAAATCATGATATTGATCCAATTCATATCTCATTTAACCTATTCACATTTTATAACCCTATTATCCTGACTCGGATTCAAGACGGATACATGAATTAACCAACCTGCATCCCAATTTGACACTGTAGTGCATCACCGGATAAATCAAAGGAAATATACTGGCACATAAGTGCATCATTAGATGAACCAAATCAAATATATTGACACACAAATTCATCGTCGGATAAATCAAAGTATAAAACTATCACATCCCAAAAACCGGGTTAGTAGAAATTGGGTCGGTAAGCCAAGTGTGGTCACATTTCGGTTTAGGATAAGCATTGCGAAATTATGTTAAAGTAATTAATCTGGTTTAGTGGTTAGGTGTTGTGAGTAAGGTGTGTGAGGTTTTGGGTTTGAATCCTTTTGCTTAAATTTTTTGTTAATTTTTGTCCCAACCACTAACTTTGGATATTAAGTTTATAATAAAAATAAGTTTGTTGATTCAGTGGTAAGGCTTTAACTTACTTAGGAGTCCTATATTCAAATCCATGTGTGTGCAATCAAAAAAGTTTTTAGTTTCTCTAGTCTAGGCCGTTTACGAGGTTGGAATTGGAGTTTGAGTCAAATTCAACTTATGAGACGTGTAATAGCCAATTTTGGCCCTAGAATGATAAAACAAACAAAACCCAAATAACCAAATAAAAAATCCAAATTTCAAGTCCATTTACAACATGTGTAGCCCAAAATTAAAACTTGACCTATTACACATCAATTAACCCAAACCCAATACCCAGATTTTAGCCCAAAACAGCTCAAATAATATAGAAACCCTAGCCCTTTGCAAAGAAGAGAAAACAGCAGCAGCCCTAGCCCCCAAGCATGCTGCTGCCGAACCTTTGGCCTCCCCTCGGCCACCACGCCCCTGACCATCGCCTCTTCCACGCGTCGCATGGCACCTGCAACAGAAGCAAATACAACAGCAAAAGAAAGCACGCGAATGACAGAGGATTCATGAACAAAACAACAAAAAAAATGAAACGAACGATTTATAGATTGGCTTTAAAAGCCGAAATCTATTCTTTGTAAACGGTTACAAACACTTTACAAAACAAGATTAATCAAAAGGAATAGAAAATTTTCGAAGGTGATCTGATTATTTGCGTTTCAGTTTCTAATCTTTGTATTTTACCTTGTTTTGTCCATTTTTTTCTTTTTCTTTCTTTTCATTTTTTACATACGAAATAATAATACAAGGGTAATAGTTGTAAAAACAACATACCTCTGACTCACGGTTGGGGTGTGCTCTGGCGTCCCCTCTCCGATTTGAAGGCCGTTGAACCCTTGGGGATTCGGCCAATGGTTGTGGAAGGGTGCGAGGAACCGAGAGGGTCATTCCCTCTTCTCTTCCGTTGCGGTGGGCTATGAAAGCACCGTCTATGGACCAGTTTCATCCAACACCAACCGCCGTTCGTGGCGCGGATGCGGAGGACCGCCGAGGAATCCATGGTCGGCCATGGAGGAGGCTAAGGAAGAGAGAGCAATGAGACTCTCTGCTGTTTTTTTGAAATAATGGGGGGTTGAAATGAGGGAAACAAAAAAAATGGGTTTAAAAGAGCCAGCAAAACGACATAGTTTTGCATCCACCCCTCCACGCCTCAAAACGGCGTCGTTCCGGGGGGGACTCGCTACCCGACCTGGTTCCAAAAGGGGATCCGCGTGTTTCCCTTAAATGGGAAATTGCCTACTTTGGTTCCTCCCTTTTTTCTGACCTTTGATTTAGTCCTAATTTGCATTTTTTTTCTTTCAAATCTCGCCCGATTATTTTATTCCATTTTTGATTTGATTCCTGGACTGGACAAATGAAACGAAGTGCATTAGACTTGGAATATTACCCCATTCGGTCCTCGTAAGTCTAAGCGCGTATCGATTTAGTCCCTAGAGGCCTTTTTTTTACTTCAAACTTATACCCTGAATTCTGATTTATTTTCAATCACGTCCTAAATTTATCTAATTCATTCTCTTTACATCTATCTTAATTTGTTTTAATATACCGTTTATTCATATCATTATTATTTATTGTAACTCACTTTAATATATTGTTTATTCAAACTATTATTATTTATCTCAACTTATTTTAAGTATGTATTATTTATTTTATAATCCTTACCTATTATATATGTATATAAACCATTTATTTCAAGCTTTTACATGTTTGCTATTCTTTCAAACTGTTTTTGCTACATTTATTTCAAATTATTTTATATTGTTTATTCTTTAGTTATTACATATTATGTATTCCTAATAATTCTTTATATATTATATCTGAATCGTTATTATAAAGTATATTTATATTGTCTGTTTTTTAATCCTTTTACGTATTATATATTTTAAACTTCTTATTTATTATTTTAAATTAACTTATATATTATTTATTTTAAAGTTTTTTTACCTTATTTTAAACCCATTCTACTTATTCCATATTATTTATTTTACATTTTTATTTATATATATCATCTATTTTAAAATTATTCCTATGAATCTTTTGTAATTTGCTTTATGTAATATAGATTTTAAAATTCTCTTACATCATCCATTTTACAAACTCGCTTTATGCGTCATTCATTTTAAATTGTTTTATTATTTATTGTAAAATTCTATATATATTATCAATTTCAAATCGTTATATCTCTTTTATATATATACTAGTTATTTCTTAGACATCTTGTGTATTACTTATTTTTTTTTTACATAACATTTATTTTAAACTCATTTATATATTATTTATCTTAAATTATTTAACATATTATTCATTTTAAACTCTTCCCGTATATTATTTATTTTAAACTTTTGCCTATATTACCTATTCTAAAATCTCTTATACATATATTCTATTTTTTAAATTATTTTGCACATTGTTGATATTAAATTTCTTTTTTTTCATTATTTATTTTAAATTCATTTCTTGTCATTTTAAAATTTATTTACGTTTTATTCATTTTAATTTGTTTTATGATTTTTTTTTAAAATTCATTTGTCTTTGATTATTAACGATTAGTATTTAAATAATGTATGTTGTGTGATTATTTCCCTTGTGTATTTTAATTCGTTTATTTCATATTGTTGCATTATTGTATTCATTCGTGTAATGTTGTATCCATGGATATTCGTCTCATGCTCATTGCTATTTTATTTCATATCATCGCCTCATGAATCAAGCCTCGTTACATTTATCCAACTTGAATCGCTTTTTTAATCCAAACAAATAACACGTCGACTAAATATTGAATTCGCTACTCTTCAAAACAAAAATTTTAAAATAAGGCAACGTTTTGCGTTTTGGAATATCGAAGAATTGTACCCTAACTTACGGGGTTTCGGTTCTTTCGTTGATTCTAAATAGCTAAATATCCTTTTGATTTCTAAAACACGCGAGATTCCAATTAAAATTAAAGACGACCTTGCGCTCGGGAATTCATAGTATCGTGTCCTAACTTACGGGATATGATACTCCGATATCTCGAGATAAGAAAATCTTTAACAATCGTTTTGGGCTAATTCAAGAATTTTAAAATCGATGTTAATAAAAAGGATAGTATTTCAAATCTATTCCCAATTTTTAATTTTCGACATTAAGACACTAACTAATCAATTCGGTACCAATTTTTAATTCCCAATTCCATATGAGCCTATAATGGGTGAGGATCGAGGAATCTGCCGGTTCAGGTACCTTTACTCTAGAACCAAACCACATGTAACGAGCCCTAAGAGCCTACCCAAGGTAGAGCCTACCCAAACCTTAGTGGTTACCTGAATAGGTGCTTCATTATTTCCTGTCTGCTTTGAGTTCTATTCTTTGTATATAATACTGACTTGTTGTCTTTTTCTGTTATTGCATGGCATCTCATCATAAAAGGGTGTTGGTTCACGTTCAGTTACTAAATAGAAGAGCTTAGCATGGAAAAAGGGTTTCTTGATAGAGTGAAGGATAATGCGGCCGTCCGAGTGTGGTCCGAGAAGGCGCAGCAAGAGAAAGGTGATAGTTTGACCAAGGGATACGAGTCGGAGTTATGGGATTTCACTCGTATCAGTACAACTCAGAATGACCTGCAAAAACTAAGAGAGATATGGAATAGTTGGAGAGACGAGATCAAGTAACTCTTTTACTGTAACTACGGTGACCTACCCTATCTGCTCGATGTAAAGGTGGATAAACATTTGTTTCGAGCCCTTGTACAATTTTGGAACCCCGCTTGCAGTTGCTTCACCTTTGGAGGAGTCGATTTAGTACCTACTGTGGAGGAATACATGGCGTTACTTAATTGCCCGAAGATTCAGGCCGACAGGGCCTATTCAAGACCTGTTAACGTCCCTCCCTTTTTGAAAAAATTAATGAATACTACTGGGATGAGTGAGCAATAGGTTGTGGCCCGCATCAAGCAGAAAGGGGATAGTAAGTGTATTTCTTGGAGGAATTTGAGGGACTTGATCCTTGCACACCAGGATTTGAAGAAGAGAGTTGACGTTTTCACCTTAAGCCTCTACGGCTTGATCATATTTCCTAAGGCACTAGGACACATAGATGAAGCAGTCTCAGATTTATTCGATCGGCTTGATAAAGGTACCACACCCGTCCTGGCAATCCTAGCAGAAACTTTTAGATCCTTGAATGCATGTCGGAGAGCGGGCGAGGAAAGATTTATTGCTTGTGCACAGCTTCTTTTAGCTTGGTTCCATAGCCATTTTTGGAAGGTGGAGAAGGTCTCCTATCAGGTTTTCTCTAAGGACTATTCCCCATTAAGAGAATTAGTGGCCACATCGAGACGAGATGACATCTCGGAAGAGAAATAGATAACTATTCTCCAGAATTTGCAAGCCTAAGATGTTGAATGGAGGGCTCCGTGGTTGATCCCTGGCGAGATCTTATATAGGTGCGGTGATTTTGATTGGGTCCCTCTGGCTGGAATATAGAGAGCCGTTGGATATGCTCCACTGCTTGTGTTAAGGCAGTATAGATCAAGGCAGTTTATACCGATGACACAAGGGTTAGCACAATGTGAGTTCCCCTATAGAGACAACAATTATAAGAGGAGGGTTCGTGAAATATCAGATACTTGGAACTAAACTCGAAGAATGAAAGGATTCACCGCGGGCCCAATGACGACCCCAGAGTATGAATGGTGGTGGGGTAAGAGAGTCAACGACAACATCCCTAAGCCGGATCAAGGGAACACTCAACCGATAGAAGTGCATTTACAAGTCGTCCCGTCCGAGTTAGAGATCATCAAGCAAGACTTTGAGAAAAGGAACTCGGAGTTGGGGAAGAAGATAGAGCAGCTAGAAGAAGAGAAAATGAAGTTGGGATTAGACGTCGATATCCACAAGCTAGAGGCTGAGAAGTTAAGGAAAGGAAAAAATAAGGCCGAAGAAGATTTGGATAGTCTAAAAATCGATTACAAAAAGTTACGTATGTTGATAATAACTGTTGGTTTAGGTAAAACGTCGGAACAGTGACGCTAAGAGATTAAAGAGGAAAAAACTAGAGCGGACCATTGGAAGAAGAAGTTTCAAGATGTCCGAATGCGGGAGGACGTTCTGAAAAATAGTTTGTCGAAAAGCCAGAGCGAGAAGAAGAGGTCACGAGCTCGGCTAGCTGAATTGGAAAGATCATTACATCAACATCATAGTCGTAACTCCGTAATTGAGCTGATGGCCAGTCTAAGCAGGATTGAGGAGTTGAAAGGAAGGGTAGAAGAACTCGAAATGACACTACGAGATAGCAAAATACGAGTGGAGCTTCTTGAGGCAAGCAGCGACCATTGTAGGGAACAACTTCACCGCTCTCAAGACCAGATCAGAGATAGAGATTATGTCATGGGTGAAGCCGTGGCTCAGGTTCGAGAGGTAGCCGATCATTTGCAAACCTTGGCAGTTCAGGCTGATGCATTAAGCTTAAAGTATGAGTCAGAATCAGATCAAGGCCGAAACTTGGCTTGGCTTCTTAGGAAGGTTAAGGCTTTAGGCATTAGGGCAAAGTCGTATATGTAATCATCCGTTCTATGTAAAGAAACTTTTCTTCTAGTGAAGTTCTTCTAATGAAATTAAATTAGAATTAACACATCTTTTTGCATTCATTCATTTGCATTACATTTCATCATATGCATTAAATTTTATAAAAAGACCCTAATTAAACAAAGTTATTTCAGTTAATCTGGAAACCAACAAGAATCAACCAACTGAATACCGCTACAATACCCGTCGCAAAACCAAAATAATGGATTAAAGATTAGAAAGATTAGAATAAATGCAAAGGGATATGCAAGAGCAATTGGTGAAAATCTAACAAGATATGAGGGAACAAATGCAAGAGTCCTAGAATAATATGATAGGCCAGCTGGCGCAGTTTCTGGCTAAAGAACGCGAAAAGGGGAAGAGCACCATGGGAAATGATAATGAAGACCCTGTCTACCCTTCGGACTTTGCTCCAATAAACACTCAACTACAACCGAAGGTGCACACACGAGGAATACCTATTACTATCAGGCCCTAGCAATACCAGGCCAGTGTCTCGGCACCAATAAACTTTTCAACAGGCTCAGGCTCCAACCTAGGGGATAATCCAGCCAATCCCGTTGTCCCTAACCTTTACAACGTGGCAGAAATGGAAAGGGCAGGAGAAAATCTACTGAAGCAACTTGATGACCAGTGTAAATGGCTCGAAAAAAAATTTAAAGCAATGGAGACTACTGATTACCGTTGCGGGATCGACGCTAAAAACTTAAGCTTGGTCTCAGATCTGGTGCTCCCACCAAAATTTAAGACTCCAGATTTTGAAAAGTATAATAGGACTAGCTGCCCTGAAGCTCACATTACGATGTTCTGTCGAAGGATGACAGGATACGTTAACAATGATTAATTGTTGATTCCCTGTTTCCAGGACAGTCTGATCGGGTCAGCGACCAAGTGGTATAACCAGCTAAGTCGTGCCCAAATTGGTTCGTGAAAGGACTTGGCTCAAGCTTTCATGAGACAATACGGTCACGTGACAGACATAGCACCCGACAGAATTACATTATAAAATATGGAAAAGAAGCCAAGTGAGAGCTTCAGACAGTATGCCCAACGATAGAGAGAGATAGCGATGCAAGTCTAACCACCTCTCTTGGAGAAGGAAACAACCATGCTTTTTATCAATACCCTGAAAGCCCCATTCATTAACTATATGTTGGGAAGCACTACTAAGAGCTTCTCGGACCTAGTGATGTCTCTGGAGATGATAGAAAATGCGGTAAGATGTGGGAAAATTGAAGCGGGGGAAAGTGTCAAGAGATTAGCTCCAAGAAGGAAAGAAAACGAGGTAAACAATACGAGCGTATACAATAAAGGTTATTCCAAGCCAGTCACAGTGAGCCAGCCAAGGGTAGTAACTACTAACCATCAGGGCCCCGTAAGAGAAGACTCCAACCCAAGGCCTAACACAGAAAGAGTTCAGTTCACGCCAATCCCAATGACGTATAGGGAGCTTTATCAGAGTCTGTTCGATGCACATGTAGTGTCCCCATTTTACCTAAAACCAATGCAACCTCCATTTCCCAAGTGGTATGGCGCAAATGCGCATTGTGAATACCATGCAGGAATCTCGGGACACACGATTGAGAACTGCACTGCTTTCAAAAAATTAGTTGAAAGGTTCATAAAGATGGGCATTGTAAAGTTCGATGATCCCACAGGACCTAATGTGGCAGGGAATCCGTTGCCCAATCATTCAGACAAAGCGGTAAACCCGATAATTGAAAATGGAGGGAAGAGAACCAAGATAGACGTGTCAGAGATAAAGACTCCGTTGAGATGGGTTTGGAAAAAAGATGATAGAAGAAGGCTTAGTCACTTAAAATTTAGGGGAGAAGCCCAAAGGAGCAAAGTACTACGCGAATTTCACAACGAAGAGGGTCATGAGATCCAAGAGTGCAATAAATTCAGGATGCTGGTACAAGAACTGATGGAAAATAAGGAGATTGAATTCTTTGAGTATACTGAGGGCCCGAAGGGAGAAGAT
Source organism: Gossypium anomalum (assembly GCA_025698475.1). NCBI lineage: Eukaryota > Viridiplantae > Streptophyta > Magnoliopsida > Malvales > Malvaceae > Gossypium > Gossypium anomalum. The sequence goes on from CM046965.1 coordinate 91,658,074, forward strand.
GTGTGCACGTCGAAGTAAGGGCCAACCAACAAAGTCCATAGGGTCAGTCACCCGGTGGTAATCATATCCCGACCAAGAGTCAATGAAGTCAGAGTACCAACTGCACCAAAAGTTATAATCCAGAAGCCCGTTGCTTTTCCTTATAAAGATAGCAAGAGGGTGCCTTGGAACTATGACTGCAACGTGGCAATTCCGGGAAGGGAGAACCCAGCTGGTACTTCAGAGAAAGGTCAAGACGAGGGTTTCTATACATGCAGTGGAAGGCGTTATACCTCGAACACAAAGGTAGAACCAGCTAAAGGAAAATCTGTGGTTATTGAACAAGAAAAGGAAAAGACACCCAGACCTGAATCACCAGTCAATGAGCTTGTAACTGAAAAGGAGGCTAAGGAATTCTTCCCTAAAACACAGTGAATACAGCATTGTGGAACAGTTGCACAAACAGCCAGCTCTTATATCGGTACTGGCTTTGCTCTTGAGCTCAGAGACGCACCGCAATGCGTTAATGAATGTGCTAAATGAAACATACGTTGCGGATGATATCTCTGTCAACAAACTCGATCGTCTGGTCAACAACATCAGCGCTGATAACTTTATCTTCTTTAACAATGACGAAATACCACCGGGAGGCATGGGATCTACGAAGGCCCTACATATCACCACTCGTTGCAAAGGACACACACTACCGGGGGTACTAATTGATAATGGATCAGCGTTGAATGTCCTGCCCTTGTCCATATTAAATAGGTTGCCGGTGGATAGCTCTCACATGAAGACATGTCAAAACATAGTGAGAGCATTCGACGGTACTGAAAGAAAAGTGATGGGAAGAATCTAGATACCTCTCTTGATTGGCCCAAACACATATGAGGTGGACTTCTTAGTATGGATATCAAGCCTTCGTATAATTGCCTGTTGGGGAGGCCATGGATTCACTCGGCGGAAGCAGTGCCGTCATTACTCACCAAAAGTTAAAGTTGGTAACTGAGGATAAATTGGTAACAATAAACACGGAAGAAGACATCATTGCATCCGTTACCAGTGACGCATCATATGTAGGTACATAAGACGAGGTGATAGAATATTCCTTTTGATCGCTAGAATTTGTCAATGCTACATTCATTGTCGAAGGAAACAAGATCCCAATACCCAAAATATCCAAAACTACGAGGATGGGCCTGCAATTGACAGTCGGGAAATGAGCCCTGCCAGGGAGAGGACTTGTAACAGCCTAATTTTCAGTAGTATCGGGAATAGAGAGTTGAGATCACTAAATCCGACGGGTGAGTTGAAAATTTAATAAATTAATACATATGAGTCAAATGTGAATATAAAAGCATTTTTTTTGAATTAGTGAATTTGGTGATTTAAAAGAATTAATTAAGTAAATTGGGTCGAGAAAGAGGTATCGAGACCTCGACTTCATAAACCGAGCCATAAATATTTTTAGAAATATTTATGGAGTGTTGGTGAGGTAGTAATAAAATTTAGTCAGAAAATTTTGATGTTTGGGTGGTTAATTAAATAAAAAGGACTAAATAGAAAAAGGTGTAAAAGTTGCTAAAAGGATTAAATAGCTCAATTGTCAAATGAGGAAGGACCTAAAGTGCAAATAAGCCCAAAGGAGATATTTTGGGCGGCAATAGCTGAGAAAAATCAGGAAATGGGTGAAATAAGGGCAAAATTGGAAAATTGCCAAAATTGGCTAAATAAAAATGGGACTAAATTGAAATATCTAGAATTCTCTTCATTTCTCTTCATATTCATCAGCTGAAAAACAGCCATGGAGGAGGGTTCAAGCTGGTTTTCATACTCTAGCCTCATGTAAGTTTAATTCTTGCTTTATACTTGAAATTTTTATATTTTTGGACTTTTACAATTGGGTCCAACTTACTATTTCATTAGTTTTTGATTCCATGGCTAATTTTTGAAGTTGTTATGGATGAGTGCTGGAAGTATATGATGATTTGGCATGGAATTAGAGCTTTAAATTGTTTATATTCTGATTTTATTGAAAGAATTGAATAGAAAGTGAATGTTTGGGACCTAATTGTAAAAGAGTTTGAAGTTAGAGTTTTATATGGAAATTCTGAATTTCAATAATTATGAAATAACTTATAATGTCTAGGAAAAGTATTAATTGAGAAAATTATCTTCATTGAGGGGTTAATTGACCAAGGACTGAATTGTATGAATTGTGAAGTTTGGGACAAAATGGAAATCAACATTTTGCACTAAAACAGTTTGGACAGCAGCAGTAGTCTAACTTTGAAAAATCACCAAAAATTGTAGAAACCGAATTATAGGATGAATAAAATATGAAATTAAAGCTTATTGAGTCTAGTTTCTCATAGAATAAATTATGTAAGCAATGGAATTGTAAATCATGAGATATGATAAATTTTGTGAGACAAGGTCAGAATGATTTCGGGTTCCCCTGTTCTGACTTTGAAAAATCATAACAAATTGAATAAAAATAATTAGGGACTTAAATTTATATGTTTAGAATCCTTAATGAGTCTATTTTCAAGAGAAACAAACGGTAACATTATTTGAATCCTGTACGATGAGATAATTAATTTTTAGTGAACAAGGGTCGGAACTGTTAGACAGCAGAACAGGGGAGACTTCAATGAATAAACTGTATTAATTGGCCCAACCAAAAATTATGAAATTTTTATGGTAACAAGACATATGAGTCTAGTTTCTGGGAAAATTTATGGATCCTAATTTGGAGTTCTTTAGCTCAAGATAAAAATAATTTAGTGACTATGACACAGATGAATATCTTGAATATTCACATAAGTAGATAGTGAAAATTATGGATAATGTCACCTACAAATGTGTTGTTTATACTAAGGATGTGGATGGAGAGGAGGAGGAGGAAAATATACATATATATATGAAATACTTGTGTATAAATTGATCACATGCCCGATTATAATTGATAAATTTTGAATTAGAAATGATATAATGTTTTATTTGGAATATTTATTATGAAATTATGATTATCGTTATAATACAAAAATCGTACTTGTGAGTTTGTATAGTTAAATTTTAGTGACCATTAGTTAATTTTATGAATTTCATGATGTGTTATTTCATATGTATTGATGATAAAATCGTGAATAATATAAAAGCATGAAAATTGAATAAATGATCAAATTGAGCATTTCAGTTCAGTGACAAGATGAATTGAAGGAAAAGACCATGGTTGGACCATGGCAACAAGTGATAAGTGATAGCTTCGGCTACACTTATCTGATCAAGGATAAGTGAAAGTGATAAGTGATAGCTTCGGCTACACTTATCTGATCAAGGACAAATGAAAGTGATAAGTGATAGCTTCGGCAACACTTATCTGATCAAGGACAAATGACAAGTAAAAAGTGGTAGCTTCGGCTACCTGATCAGTGAAAAGTGGTAGCTTCGGCTACCTGATCATCGGCTACTTGATCAGTGAAAAATGGTAGCTCGGCTACGATCGATGAATAGTGGTAGCTTCGGCTACAAATGACAAGTGATTTACGTAAGACCATATCCGGGATATGGCATCGGTGTGATATGTGTATAAGATGTAAGACCATAGTCGAGCTATAGCATTCTAGTGAAAAGACCATAGCTATGCTATGGCATCGATGATTATCGGTGAAATTCGGTGTATACCTAGCGCGACCAATTCCATAAGATGTTCACTAATTTGAAAAAGTTTGATAAGTATTACATAGAATTATGTGACACAAGGAAATACGAGTTGATGAGACATGAGCATAAAACTTGGTTGATGAATGAGTTCATTTGTGATTATATATTTCTACGCCTTGAGTGTATTATCCGTATGAATTGGTATTCCAAATGAGTTAATGAGAAAACTTCTAGTATGGAATAATCTGAGTTCGAAATGAAATATCATGAAAACGTACTTGAAATACATTGGTATGTCTCGTATATGCTATTTGAATTCATAAATGTGGAAAGTAAATGTATGTGGAAATATGAGATGATGATATCTGTACATGAAATTTATTGATGAATACGTACATCAAATTTTATATAATAGATTTTAGTGAACATTTAAATTGGGCTCAATAAGTGATTTGACAATTTAAATCGTGATTGGTAGGAAGAGTTAATGAATTGCATATTTATGAATTGTTACACGTATTTGTCTGAAATACGAGGAAGTGATGGTAATTGATACATGGAAATATGAAACTATGATATATATATATATATATATATATATATATATAAATGGAATATGTTTGATAAATGTGTTCATTCATAATTATGGAATTCTGTACCTCATGTGTGCTATTTGCATAAAGATGATATTTCAAATACATTGGTGAATAAAGCTTAAATATGAAATAGTATGAAATCGAAACAAATTGTTATGAAAATGTATTTAAATTATCTGTAAGTGTTTCGTGCTTCTCGGTAATGCCTCGTACTCTATTCTGGTGACGGATACGGGTAGGGGGTGTTACAGGACTTGGAAGATGCCTCCAAGGAAGGGTCGAGGTACCAATGCTAAGAGAAAAATGAGACCTCTTTGGTGTAGGATTTAAGCCAAATGCGAAGCAAAAGAAGAAAGAGCTGGAGAAAAAGCAAGAGAAAAGAAGAGCGCGTCTACGCGGTGAAGAAGTCAAGTGGGAACCAATGACATTTCCTCATTTATCCCAAACATTCATGTCCGGAGGAACTATCCACCCCAAACAGGAAATGACAATAAGGAAAGTGGCAGAAGAAATGAAGGGAAATTTGAGTATTAACGCCATATCCGAAGAAAAAACCGAAGATGAGAATTTATCTGGAATTCGCCCTTACATCCCGAGAAGTGTTTTGAACAATTGGACCGCGGAGGAGATCCCTGTAACTTTTAGAATTAACACAAAGTAATGTTCAAAACAAGCTTATTGCTCTAAGTCTAAGGGCAATAAGAATCCTTTTATGAAATAGGCATATGTCCAAATATCGTTATTTTAATAAAAAATACATTTTTGTGTATCATATTGAGCAAGTATTCTTTTATTCTTTCTACTTCATTTATAATCATACCACATAAATAAAATATTCTTAAATTCTTTTGTTCTTTGGATTTTTTTTCATCCTTATAACAGGTCCCCGGATATCAATCGTATGAGCAATGTTGCTACTGACTTAGAGCCTCCTTTTGAGCAAGATATGTGCACTGAGGATTCTCAGGATTTTGAAAATGACCGAAATTGTGACCTATCTCCTGATTTGTTAAGGATGATAGAGAAAGAGGAGAAACAAATCCTACCTTACAAAGAATCGATAGAAATTGTGAGCTTAGGAGAAGGAAAAGAGGTGAAGATTGGAGCTTGCATCGCTGAGGAGACAAAACACGACCTCATCGAGTTACTACAAGAATTTAAGGATGTCTTTGCATGGTCATATCAAGACATACCTGGATTGAATACCAATATCATGGTGCATCGACTCCCCATAAAGGAAGAATGCAAGCCAGTTCAACAGAAACTCCGAAGGATGAGACCCGATGTTTTGTTGAAAATAAAAGAAGAGGTCAAGAAGCAATTTGACGCCGGTTTCTTACAAGTGGCCAAATACTCAGAATGGGTAGCCAATATAGTCCCGGTTCCTAAGAAAAATGGGAAGCTACGAATGTGTGTGGACTATCGAGACTTGAACAAAGCCAGCCCAAAAGACAACTTCCCATTACCTCATATTGATACATTAGTGGATAACACAGCAGGTTACTCACTCTTCTCATTCATGGATGGCTTCTCAGGATACAACCAGATAAAAATGCATATGGAAGACATGGAAAAGACTATATTTGTAACTATGTGAGGGAACGTTTTGTTATAAAGTGATGCCATTCGGACTGAAAAATGCAGGAACGACATATCAGAGAGCCATGGTAACTTTATTCCATGATATGATGCACAAGGAGATCGAAGTTTAAGTCGACGACATGATTGCAAAATCCAGAACAGAAAATGATCATGTGCAAATCCTGAGGAAACTATTCTTAAGGTTAAGTTCCAACTAAAGCTCAATCCCGCAAAGTGTACTTTCGGAGCCCAGTCAAGAAAACTGTTGGGATTCATGGTCAGTGAAAAGGGAATTGAGATTAACCCAGATAAAGTCAGGGCTATACAAGAATTACCTCCACTACGTGCTCAAAAAAAAGTTCGGGGTTTCCTAGGAAGACTGAATTACATTGCTCGGTTCATCTCACAACTGACGGAGAAATGTGACCCGATATTCCGTCTCCTTAAGAAGCATAACCCAGGTGTTTGGAATGAGGAGTGCCAGAAAAATTTTGACAAGGTCAAGCATTATTTGTCCAGTGCCCCAGTACTAATGCCACCTTGCCCGGATAAGCCATTGATACTATACTTGGCAGTATTCAAAAATTCCATGGGATGTGTGCTAGGCCAACATGACGAGACTGGAAGAAAAGAAAAAACAATATACTATCTCAGTAAGAAATTCACTGAATGTAAGATGAGATATTCGCCGATCGAAAAGTTGTGTTGTGCTTTGATTTGGACAACCCGAAGGCTAAGGCAATATATGTTGTATCATACAACTTGGCTAATCTCAAAACTCGATCCTCTGAAGTATATGATAGAGTCGACTGCTTTGAACGGAAGAATGGCTCGTTGGCAAATTTTGCTTTCTGAGTTTGACATAATCTACATAAACTAAAAGGCTGTAAAAGGGAGTGTAATAGCAGATTTTCTGGCCAGTAGAGCTCTAGAAGATTATGAGCCGTTGAGCTTTGATTTCCCGAACGAGGATCTAATGTATGTTGCGACCATGGAAGAAAACTCTCAAGAAAGCTATCCTTGGAAGCTGAATTTTGATGGAGGTTCAAATGCTGTGGGTAACAAAATCGGGGCAGTTTTGGTATCCCCAAACGGAGATCATTATCCTTTCACCAATAAATTGGATTTTGACTGCACAAACAACATGACAGAATACGAGGCATGCATCATGGGCATCCGTGCAGCCATAGAACGCAAGATCAATGTATTAGAGGTATACGGAGATTCTGCATTAGTGATCTATCAGCTTAAAGGTGAATGGGAGACGAGAGACCCCACGTTGATCAATTATCGAAGGCTGGTTCTTGAGCTAATTAAAGAGTTTGACGATATCACTTTTTGCTACTTCCCACGAGATGAAAACCAGATGGCTGATGCCCTGGCAACCTTAGCTTCTATGATCAAAGTAAACAAGCAAAAGGATGTGAAGCCTATCCAAATGAGCATTTATGAGGCTCCGGCTCATTGCTACAATATTGACGAAGAAGAAGAAAAAGATAATCACCCTTGGTATCAGGATATATTGTGATATGTAAGGAATCGTGAATACCCAGACCAAGTGATTGAGAATAATAAGAGGACATTAAGAAGGTTGGCCAGTGACTATGTCTTAGATAGAGAGATCCTGTAGATGCGTGGACGCTGTCGAGGCTAAACAAATTTTGGAAGAGGTTCATGAGGGTGTCTGCGAGACGCATGCTAATGGTTTCACAATGGCCAGACAGATCATGAGATTTGGATATTATTGGTCCACCATGGAAGGGGATTGCATCAACTATGCCAAAAAGTGTCATAAATGACAAATTTATGGAAATAAAATTTATGTACCGCATTCACCTCTTCATGTCATGACTTCTCCATGGCCTTTCTCCATGTGGGGCATGGATGTCATAGGGCCGATCTCGCCAAAAGCATTTAATGGACATCGGTTCATCTTTGTGGCCATAAATTACTTTACCAAATGGGTAGAGGCTACCTCCTATGCCAACATTACAAAGTCAGCAGTCAGCAAGTTCTTAAAGAAAGAAATCATATATTGATATACAATGCACTGAACTTGAACAATAGCACAATAGTGAAGATCTGCAGCCAATTCAAGATCAAACACCATAACTCGTCACCATATCACCCAAATTATCCTTTCACCAATAAATTGGATTTTGACTGCACAAACAACATGACAGAATACGAGGCATGCATCATGGGCATCCGTGCAGCCATAGAACGCAAGATCAATGTATTAGAGGTATACGGAGATTCTGCATTAGTGATCTATCAGCTTAAAGGTGAATGGGAGACGAGAGACCCCACGTTGATCAATTATCGAAGGCTGGTTCTTGAGCTAATTGAAGAGTTTGACGATATCACTTTTTGCTACTTCCCACGAGATGAAAACCAGATGGCTGATGCCCTGGAAACCTTAGCTTCTATGATCAAAGTAAACAAGCAAAAAGATGTAAAGCCTATCCAAATGAGCATTTATGAGGCTCCGGCTCATTGCTACAATATTGACGAAGAAGAAAAAAAAGATGATCACCCTTGGTATCAGGATATATTGTGATATGTAAGGAATCGTGAATACCCAGACCAAGTGATTGAGAATAATAAGAGGACATTAAGAAGGTTGGCCAGTGACTATGTCTTAGATAGAGAGATCCTGTATAAAAGAAGGAAGGATCAGGTACTCTTAAGATGCGTGGACGCTGTCGAGGCTAAACAAATTTTGGAAGAGGTTCATGAGGGTGTCTGCGAGACGCATGCTAATGGTTTCACAATGGCCAGACAGATCATGAGATTTGGATATTATTGGTCCACCATGGAAGGGGATTGCATCAACTATGCCAAAAAGTGTCATAAATGCCAAATTTATGGAGATAAAATTTATGTACCGCATTCACCTCTTCATGTCATGACTTCTCCATGGCCTTTTTCCATGTGGGGCATGGATGTCATAGGGCCGATCTCGCCAAAAGCATTTAATTGACATCAGTTCATCTTTGTGGCCATAAATTACTTTACCAAATGGGTAGAGGCTACCTCCTATGCCAACGTTACAAAGTCAGCAGTCAGCAAGTTCTTAAAGAAAGAAATCATATATTGATATACAATGCACTGAACTTGAACAATAGCACGATAGTGAAGGTCTGCAGCCAATTCAAGATCAAACACCATAACTCGTCACCATATCACCCAAAGATGAATGGTGCAGTGGAGGCGGCCAATAAGAATATAAAGAAGATTGTGGGGAAAATGACTGAGACTTACAAAGATTGGCATGAGAAATTACCATTCACCCTTTACGCTTACCGAACATTAGTCAGAACCTCTACTGGGGCAATGCTTTTTTCTTTAGTTTATGGAATGGAGGATGTTCTGCCTATTAAGGACGAGATTCCCTCTCTACGCGTGGTGTCAGAACTAAAGTTAGATGAGGCAGAATAGGTCCAGTCTCGATATGATCAGCTGAACTTAATTGATGAGAAAAGACTAAGGGCTATCCGTCATGGTAAAATGTACCAAAAAAGAATGATGCGGGCTTATAATAAAAAGATTCGCCCTAGAGAATTCAATGAAGGAGACCTCGTGTTGAAAAAGATCCTCCCCATACAAAAGGACTTTAAAGGAAAATGGATGCCTAATTGGGAAGGACCTTATATGGTGAAGAAGGCTTTCTTTGGAGGAGCTCTGATTTTGACCGAGATGGATGTCAAAAGCCTGCCTAATCCCGTGAATTCAGATTCGGTCAAGAGGTACTTTACCTAAAAAAAAACAAGGAGAGGCCAAGGCTAAAACCCGCAAAAGGGCGCTTTGAGACCAAAGGGGTTTTGAGTTGAAAACCCAAGAATGGGCAATTCAAATTTTGATCGGAGTTGGGGCATATGATGGTCCTGAATTAACAAGAAGGAGGGATGCTACATCTTGGGGCATCAACAAAGTACTCTTGATTTTCTAAACGCATATCAAGTTCAAAGGGGCCTCAAGAAGTTTGGTGCAGAGAAGCTCACGCTACGATATCTGGGGCACTTATCATTTTGTTTTATTTTATTCATCTTATATTCATTTTGAAGCTTTGCTCTCAATAAAATTCCATCTTGCCTATTGCGATAATCCTTTTCAAGCAATTTTCTTTGAAATAATGGTTAATGGACTAATGATATTTAAAAAAGAGTTTTGCATGTTACTCTTAAATACTTCTAAATGATACAAGGACCTGAAATGGGACCAATTAGTTTGAATTACCCAAATTCAAGAGGTAGAAATACTGGAAAAATAGCTCAAATTCTGATTATTCTTCGGGTTTTCTGCCAGAGATACCAGTCGAAAAAAAGCAGAGTAATACGTCCATGATAAAACCTCAATGAACAGCGAGTAATAATTACGCATAAAAAATAATGACATTTTTGCATTCATGCAAACATCATTCATACACACCTAATTAGGGGCATTTGATTCATTTCGATCATAGCATCCTAATCATTTGGCATAAGCATAGGTTCGTAAAACCGATTCTACAGTTCATGCCCCTAGAGGATAGTGCAGCAACATCATTGAATTTACGGCTCTTGTCTCCCTGAAGTTACAGTGGAGCAGATCGAAGACGGCGAGTCTTGTCTCCCTAAGAAATAATGGAGTAGATTGAAGCCATAAGGCCTGCACCCCTGAAGTTGCAGTGGAATAGATCAAAGATAACAAATATTATCCCCTTGAAGTTGCAACGAGGCAGGTTAAAGTACAAGTCTTATCTCCCTGAAGTTGCAGTGGAGTAGACTGAAGATAGCAAATCTCATTTCCTAGAAGTTGCAGTGGAACAGATTGAAGCTACCAGCATCAAATCTTATCTCTCTAAAGTTACAGTAGAGTAGATCAAAGCTACGGATTACAAGAAGTCTTATATCCCTGAAGTTACAGTGGAGCAGAATCAAAACACCAAATCTTATCTCTCTAAAGTTGCAGTAGAGCAGATTGAAGTTATAAATCCTATACCTCTGAAGTTGCAGTAGGTCGAATCAAGTTACCATGGCGAATCTCATCTCCCTGAAGTTGCAGTAGAGCAGATTGAAGTTATAAATCCTATACATCTGAAGTTGCAGTAGGTCGGATCAAGTTACCATGGCAAATCTCATCTCCCTAAAGTTGCAGTGGAGCAGATTGAAGTCGCAAACCTCATCTCCCTGAAGATGCAGTGGAGCAGGTTGAAATTACCAAGTCTTATCTTTCTAAAATTACAGTGGAGTAGATCAAAGTAGCAGTTCCTATACCCCTAAAGATTTAGAGGATTGGAATGAGGCTATTCGAAGAATAGAAGAAGTCAAGATTCAGCAAGACTAGGCAAAATTAGCTCTTTTAAGGTCTTTGCACCATTCTCGTCACACGACAATGAGCAAGGAGGGGCAGCTGTAATAGCCAATTTTGGCCCTAGAATGATAAAACAAACAAAACCCAAATAACCAAATAAAAAGTCCAAATTTCAAGTCCATTTATAATATGTGTAGCACAAAATTAAAACCAGACCCATTACACATCAATTAACCCAAATCCAATACCCAGATTTTAGCCCAAAACAGCCCAAATAATCTAGAAACCCTAGCCTTTTGCAAAGAAGAGAAAACGGCAGTAGCCCTAGCCCCCAAGCATGCTGCTGCCGAACCTTTGGCCTCTCCTCGGCCACCACGCCCCTGACCATCGCCTCTTCCATGCATCGCATGGCACCTGCAACAAAAGCAAATACAACAGCAAAAGAAAGCACGCGAATGACAGAGGATTAATGAACAAAAGAACAAAAAAAAAAATGAAACGAACAGTTTATAGATTGGCTTTAAAAGCCAAAATCTATTCTTTGTAAACGGTTACAAACACTTTACAAAACAAGATTAAATCAAAAGGAATAGAAAATTTTCAAAGGTGATTTGATTATTTGCGTTTCAGTTTCTAATCTTTCTATTTTACCTTGTTTTGTCCATTTTTTTCTTTTTCTTTCTTTTCATTTTTTATATACGAAATAATAATACAAGGGTAATAGTTGTAAAATGAACATACCTCTGACTCACGATTTGGGTGTGCTCCGGCGTCCCCTCGCCAATTTGAAGGCTGTTGAACCCCTAGGGGTTCGGCCAATGGCCGTGGAAGGGTGCGAGGAACTGAGAGGGTCCTTCCCTCTTTTCTTCCATTATGGTGGGCTATGAAAGCACCGTCTATGGAACCGTTTCATCCAACACCAACCGCCGTTCGTGGCGCGAACGAGGAGGACCGCCGAGGAATCTATGTTCGGCCATGGAGGAGGCTAAGAGAGAGAGAGCAATGAGACTCTCTGCTGTTTTCTTGAAATAATGGGGGCTAAAATGTGGGAAACAAAAAAAATAGGTTTAAAAGAGCCAGCAAAACGACATAGTTTTGCATCCACCCCCCCACGCCTCAAAACGGTGTCGTTTCGGGCGGACCCGTGACCCGACCCGGTTCCAAAAAGGGATCCCCGTGTTTCCCTTAAATGGGAAATTGCCTACTTTGGTCCCTCCCCTTTTTCTGACCTTTGATTTAGTCCTAATTTGCATTTTTTTTCTTTCAAATCTCGCCCAATTATTTTATTCCATTTCTGATTTGATCCCTGGACTGGATAAATGAAACGCAGTGCATTAGACTTGGAATATTACCCATTTGGTTTTCGCAAGTCTAAGCGTGTATCGATTTAGTCCCTAGAGGTCTTTTTTTTACTTCAAACTTATACCCTGAATTCTGATTTATTTTCAATCACGTCCTAAATTTATCTAATTCATTCTCTTTACATCTATCTTAATTTGTTTTAATATACCTGTCATAACCATTTTTAAAAAAAAAAGGGGAACGGACTTAGATTTTTGAAAAATAAAAACGAAAAATTGGAGTCGCCACCGATCTTTATTATTTAGGTGTGATCAAATCACCGAGAAGTTTGGTCATTTTAATAAAACATTTTGGTTTACTAAAACAACGATTTTGGTCTACGAATTTTGAGAAAATGGGATCGGGAGTCGGTGACGTACGAGGAAGGATTAGCACACTTGCAACACCCAAAATTGGTACCTAATTGATTAATTAATGTCTTAATGCTGAAAATTGAAAAGGTTTAAAATAAAGTTTGAAGTACGATTCCTTTTTATGAATGTTTGGATAACTCGAAGTGGATATTAAGATTCTTTTGTTTCGGGGAAATAAAATATCACATCCAGCACGTAGGACACACCATGTCAAACCTGTGATGCCAAAATTATCTCGAGGTAATAAGATGCCATATTCAATAAGTTAGGACACAACACCTCAAATCTCAGAGAGTAAGCATTTTATTTAAAACTCGTATTGTGATTTTAAAAGAATATGCCGTTATCTAGATTAAACGAGAAAAATCGAAACCCAGTAAGTTAGGGCATGATTTCTCGAATTTCCAAACACGGAATATTGCCTTGTTTTAAAATTTAGAAAACATGAGTGAAATTCAAAAGGGATATTCGATTATTTTGAACAAACGGGAAATCGCAACCCAACACGATAGGGTACAATTCCCGAATTGCCAAACATCGAGTATTGCCTTCGTTTTAAAGGATTTTTAAATGAATAATTATACGAATAGCTTAAAACGCGTTAAAGCGGCTTGAAATAAAACGAAATTAATCTTAAAGATTTAGACCTTACAAAACCAAATTTCATGAACCAAGTGGGAAACAATGATATGGGATAATATACTCACATGAGATACGATCAATTAACAAACCAACAATTAAATAATCATCCTAAAAAATATAACCCGATTACGATCAATCATGGGAAATAATTGATGTAATAATACAATGACGAAAGTAATAATATAACAATGCAACACAACCAAAATAATGCACACAATAATATGCTACAATAATATATATAGCATGATATGATATAATCAATACAAGACATCTGAAATAAAACAATAATAAAAGAAACTATGTTATAAGACAAATTTAAAATGATGAACGTGATATATATGCATTGACGAATTGATCAATTGGAAACCATTTGTAAAGAGAAACTAGATATATACATGCAATTATTAGAAAACATATTATAGAACAAGTATTTTTAAAATCAAGGAATATACAAAGGGTGGAAAGTGTTTATTGAAATGTATACATGAAAATTTAAATAATGTATAGGATATTCAAGAATAACAAAAAAAAATTGTAAAATATAATCTTTAGAAATGCATGCGATAGGTTTATAAAAAACATATATATGTATAAATAGATTTAAAAGTAATTATTTGTAAAGAATACGCACTTTTGGTAATGTATCCAAGGTTAAATTAACTTCATTATAAACTATATATAAAAAAAGGACCGAATATGAGGATAAAATATAAATATGTATATATATAAAAATATATGAAAATTTTTAAATGAATGATAAAACGATTTTAAGGATACATCAAGTTTTAAAATGAAAAATATGTGACAGCACAAAACAAATAGTATATATCTAAAATAAATAATATATGAAAACCTTAGATTAATAATAAAATAATGTAAAAGTGAAGGATATGACAAATTTTAAATTAATATGGAAAAATGGCTAGAACTTAAATATGTACATATAATGAAAGACCATTCAAATAATATGTAAAACATGAAAGTTTCTAAGTGTATATATATGTATAATATGTAAAAGTTTAAAACAAATAATAGGTAAAATAATTTAAAATAACATAAAATGAAACAAGTCAAGGATTGAATTGAAGTTAAAGCAAAACTATGGGGTAAAAATCATAAATAACGAAGGCTGCTAGGGACTAAAATAGAACACCTGCGAGGGAACAGGGGTTAGTTGGGCAATTATTCCCTAACCTCAATGTGCTGCGTTTCAAAACAGGACCAAAGTGTAACCAAAATAAAATTATGCGGACAAATCTCGAATATATATAAAACCACTATAGGATATAAGAAAAATAGGGGGATCAAAACAGAAAATAGCCCATAAGGCGTGAAAACACGCGGGTCATGGCCTCCGTCGGGTCGGGTCGGGTCGGGTCGCGCGTGTATGGACTGAAACGGCACAGTTTCAGTGTTGGTGCCTTAGGTGCAAAACGACACCGTTTTATTCCTTGTAAATACTCAATTTCGAACACTATTTTTTCGGTATATTTGATTTCTTCTCAAAAAAATCCTCTCATACCATGTTTTGGTATTCAAAAATATAAAAAAAAAAACTCCCTCACAATCGGTTTCCCTTCAGCCTTATAGCCGAATAATACCCTTTTTCTTTGCTGTTATTTTCTACTGTTTTTGCTACTCTACTCTGCTATGCCATTGTTTCCTTTTGCATGTTGATTTGGGTTTTGCAAGTGTCAGAGGAGTGCCAGGCGGTGGCGTGTGGGCAACGATCGGCGGTAGGCATGCTGGCCTAGGTACGGCGCCTGGCTTAGGTAGCTTTAGGGTTTTTTTGTTTGTTTTTTATTTGGGCTGTGTATTTTGGACTTGGTTTTTAGGTTTTTGGGCCTGTTGGGCCATTGTAAAAATGGACTTTTTGTTATTTTATTTTGGTTTCTGGTTTTTTGGGCCCCGGGCAAATTTGGGCCTCTACAATACCGTTTATTCATATCATTATTATTTATTGTAACTCACTTTAATATATTGTTTATTCAAACTATTATTATTTATCTCAACTTATTTTAAGTATGTATTATTTATTTTATAATCCTTACCTATTATATATGTATATAAACCATTTATTTCAAGCTTTTACATGTTTGCTATTCTTTCAAACTGTTTTTGCTACATTTATTTCAAATTATTTTATATTGTTTATTCTTTAGTTATTACATATTATGTATTCCTAATAATTCTTTATATATTATATCTGAATCGTTATTATAAAGTATATTTATATTGTCTGTTTTTTAATCCTTTTTACGTATTATATATTTTAAACTTCTTATTTATTATTTTAAATTAACTTATATATTATTTATTTTAAAGTTTTTTTTACCTTATTTTAAACCCATTCTACTTATTCCATATTATTTATTTTACATTTTTATTTATATATATCATCTATTTTAAAATTATTCCTATGAATCTTTTGTAATTTGCTTTATGTAATATAGATTTTAAAATTCTCTTACATCATCCATTTTACAAACTCGCTTTATGCGTAATTCATTTTAAATTGTTTTATTATTTATTGTAAAATTCTATATATATTATCAATTTCAAATCGTTATATCTCTTTTATATATATACTAGTTATTTCTTAGACGTCTTGTGTATTACTTATTTTTCTTTTTACATAACATTTATTTTAAACTCATTTATATATTATTTATCTTAAATTATTTAACATATTATTCATTTTAAACTCTTCCCGTATATTATTTATTTCAAACTTTTGCCTATATTACCTATTCTAAAATCTCTTATACATATATTCTATTTTTTAAATTATTTTGCACATTGTTGATATTAAATTTCTTTTTTTTCATTATTTATTTTAAATTCATTTCTTGTCATTTTAAAATTTGTTTACGTTTTATTCATTTTAATTTGTTTTATGATTTTTTTTAAAATTCATTTGTCTTTGATTATTAACGATTAGTATTTAAATAATGTATGTTATGTGATTATTTCCCTTGCATATTTTAATTCGTTTATTTCATATTGTTGCATTATTGTATTCATTCGTGTAATGTTGTATCCATGTATATTCGTCTCATGCTCATTGCTATTTTATTTCATATCAATCCCTCATGAATCAAGCCTCGTTACATTTATCCAACTTGAATCGCTTTTTTAATCCAAACAAATAACACGTCGACTAAATATCGAATTCGCTACTATTCAAAACAAAAATTTTAAAATAAGGCAATGTTTTGCGTTTTGGAATATCGAAGAATTGTACCCTAACTTACGGGGTTTTGGTTCTTTCTTTGATTCTAAATAGCTAAATATCTTTTTGATTTCTAAAACACGTGAGATTCCAATTAAAATTAAAGACGACCTTGCGCTCGGGAGTTCATAGTATCGTGTCCTAACTTACGGGATGTGATACTCCGATATCTCGAGATAAGGAAAATAATCGTTTTGGGCTAATTCAAGAATTTTAAAATCGATGTTAATAAAAAGGATCGTATTTCAAATCCATTCCCAATTTTTAATTTTCGACATTAAGATACTAACTAATCAATTCGGTACCAATTTTTGGGCGTGTCGAGAGTGCTAATCTTTCCTCGCAAGTAACCGACTCCCAAACTTGTTCTCTTGAATTCCGTAGACCAAAATGCCGTTTTAGTAAACTAAAATTGTTTTATTAAAACAAAGGTGATCCGATCACACCAAATAAAGATCGGTGGCGACTCCCATTTTAATTTTCGTTTTCAAAAAAAGTCGATGCCCGTTTCCAAAAAAAAAAAGGTTTCGACCTGACCTAATAGGTAGTTACTTGCTAGGATTTTTATCAGATTTATTTATTTTTAAATAATATTATCAAATTCTCCCACTCAATCCCTCACGCCTCTCACTTTTCCCTTCCTCTTTACACGTTCTGTTTTCAATTGTTGCTGATTGATTTTTGTCGTTTCTCTTTTAGCCTTCTTTCCTTGTCGTTTTTCTTTCTATTGCCTATTTTCTTTCATTTCTTGTTCCATTTTCTTGATCTTTTTGTTGCTGGACGTTTGAGATTAAAGTGCTTCTGCTTAATACGGTAATTTCTTCGATAATAGTTTCTATTTACTCTTCGATAAATGTGGTAGGTATGGAAGTGTATGTAAGATTTGATCTAATTAAAGGTTTTGGTGTGCTGCTAGTATAAGTTCGTGAATCGCACGACATCCTTCTGGCAAATTAGGAGATTCGTAGGATTGTCATCTCTGTTTGGGTGAGTGATTGAATGCCAAAAGGCTGATTTTCAGCTTTGTTAAGGCCCAAGGTTAGCAGTTGTGGCTAAATTAGTGATTCAGATTTAGTGTTTTGTTACTAAAATTTGTCATTTTAATGTTAATTTTAAGTTATGAAATTCTTGTTGTTGGATTTGCACTGAAAACTGACCAGGTATGTAATGGAAACCTCAAAAAAAATGAACGACATTGCTTTTATTAGTTAATTTGATATATGTAATGGTAATTGTCTCATTGGAGATTAATTCTCTAACATAGTCATACTTGATGCTAATATGTCTAAACTTTTCATTGTATACACCATTGCATGCTCTAAATATTGTCGGTACACTATCACAAAATAGGGAAATGACTAACATTGGTTATGGCCACAACTCTATATATAATAACAATTTTCTTAGTCATTCATTGTCCTCCATATATAATAACAATCTTCTTAGTCATTCATTGTCCTTGTTTATTGTAGTTAAAGTTAAGAATTCAGATTCGATGACAGCACAAGAGATGTAAGTCTGTTTCTTAGAAGCCTAACTAACACTTCCTCCTCTTATTGTAAATATCCAACCTGATGTAGATTTGTTATCGTTTGAGGTAATAATCCAACTTGCATCAAAATATCCTTCCAATACCATATGATAATCTGAATAGTACAAGCCACAGGTTTTAGTTCTTTTAAGATACCAAAGAACTCTTTCAATAGCTCTCCAATGTACCACACTAGGTTTATTTGTGTACTTACATAACTTGCAAACTACAAATGCTATATATAGTCTAGTACAATGCATGTCATACATTATACTTCCAATTGCATCAATTTTTTTTTTTTAGCATCAGAATTTGTCGGCATTGCTTTTAATAATGGTTGAAGATTTGGATCAAGAACATAAAAAATTTTCAATATAATTTTTTAATCAAATCGAATTTTGTTCACCCTAATTTGATGCTTTAATAAAAATAAAGTTTATCCATGTTTTCTTCCCATTATGAGAAAAAGTCATATAACTGTCAATGCATCAAGAAGTTTCCGGTGATTGAGATTGATTATGATCATGGATTTAAGTATAGTATCTGGCTTTTCAATCAAAGATTCTTATGCATGAACTCTTCTAACCAAGAAGGATTGAGATCATGTTTGGATCTTTGTCTCCTATGACATTTTGTTTTGGATTCCTGTCCCTTTGATTTGTCCATGATTCATTCAAACGTGCAAGCCCACCATTATTGTCCCTTTCCATTAATGGTTTATTATTATTATTATTATTATTATTATTATAAATGTGCATAGTTAAGTTAAAATTAAATTAATCGGTCAAATTAAATTAATTCGGTTGATCGGTCAATGATTAAAATTAATTTAATTGAGAGTTATTTAAAGATTTTGTGAATTATCGGTTATCAGTTAATTATATTCAAAAATAATTAATTATATAAGAAAATCATTACAAGAAAATCATAATAACAACCAATAAAACAATGCTAAATTAAAAACATTACAAGAAAATCATAATAACAAGCATTAAAGAAACACAAGATTCATGGTGAAAACAATAAATTAATATTTTTAATTTTATTTAAATTCATAATATATATTTCTTTTGCTTTAGCCCAATAGATCATATGCTACTGAGTCATTTGGTTAATATATATTGCCATATTGGTCGTTTTTGCCATGTTTATTCATCTAGAAACAAATAAAAAATATATTCTCATTATATCAAAAGAAAAAAAAAACATATTACAAATTTCTATTAATTTGAAAATTGACAACATTCAATTAATTATTTTTAAAAAAATTAAAAATTAAAAATTTGATTAATTTAAATAATAATAATTTAATTCGATTAATAATTCAACCAATCTTAATCTTCGCCATAAAAATACACCAATAAAGACACAAGTTTTGATTAAAATGTAATGTGAATAATGCAATCCATAGCCAAGAAATATGATATGACCTCCAAACAACAATCTGGAAAAGAAAAATGAAATTTCCTAATGACACTACTGGGACAATTGTAAGTAAATTAAAATAAAAAAAATAATACCGAGAAAATGATTTGATAATACTACGAAATAAATAATCAACATTCAATTCAAACCTAATAGCAATAAACCCCCCCTCCCCCAACCCAAAACAAAAATGTTATGATATAAGCTTTGAAGTTGTGTATACATTACACCTTGATGGGTAAATATGTTCACATTTAGAATTGGGTTTGGGGGGCCACTATCATTCAATATGCAACACCCACCTTCTCACCATCTCATTACATTCAAAAAAAATATTGGTGGTGGCCAAAGGATGGCTACTTTTCTATATATAAATAAAATAAGAATTTGAAATAAAAGGAGAAATTAGAGTTAAATTTTGGATGTGAGAATATATAGCCATATAGGTGAGCAAATCCAGCCCTTAAAGAATGAAACCTACTTCATTAATTATTGGTAGCTCAAGTGTTTCCATGTTTGTTTGTGTATTAATATTACTATCTACTAATTAAACAAGGGTTTTATTCCTTTTCTCTATAAATAAATAATATCGGTAGGCAAAAGAAAGGTTATGCACAACTTTAAAATATTGTTATTCTACTTGAAAATAGTGATAATTTATTTCTAAATATAAATTTTATTTTTTGAAAATAATAATTCTATTGGTTTCTATTAGAGAAAGAGTTTTACTTTCCCACAAAATAAATAATTTATGGTTCTGCATTTGATTCGAAATTTTTTGAGCTCATATTTGAAGCAATTCATGGTATAAGAATAGCAAAGAAGATAGTTCAGTTGAAAGTTGTGAACAACAAAAATCCATCTAGTCCAAAACACAAGTATGATTTCGAGAAAAGTTACATGCTATAAATATCATAAACCAACTCAGCTTTCAAAATTTTGTTTTTCCCCGCGCAAGAAAATTGTTTCCGAACAGGATTTTTTTCTACAATTTTCATGCTTGCTATGACATGTTTTTTTGTTACTGGTTTCACTCTGCCAAGAGATGGAAGAATTTTGAGCAGCTTTTGGTGGGCTAAACCTAGTCATAAATGAGGTATGCATTGGTGCTCATGGTCTCAGCTTTGTGTTTCCAAAGAAATGAGAGGTATGGGGTTCGAGATTTGGGGAAATTTAATATTGTTATGTTGCCTAAGCAAGGGTGGAGGCTATTGACTATTCCCGATTCATTAGTGGCACGTATTTTAAAAGGTAAATACTCCCTTCTACTGACTTTTTAAGAATAGAGCTGGGTGCAAACCCTTTATATACCTGGCGAAGTATGAGCTCTCGGAGAGTACTGGAGGTGATGGATGATCCATATCAATTCGGAATGGTTTTTGGCTCTCGGGAGAAGGCAACTATAGAATTCAATCTAATCAAATTAGAAATCGAATTGATATGATTTCTGATTTGATATTACATAATAAGGGGAGCTCGAATGTACCGTTGGTGAGAAGCTTGTTTTTGGAAGAAGAAGCCCAGAAAGTATTATGCATCCCACTTCCTCATGTCAGGAAGATGTGCAAGTATGGAGGGAGGATAACAGAGGAATATACACGGTCTAGAGCGGCTACAAGCTGCTTACATCAGATAGTTTTGATCCTAATGCTACTACTGAACAGGATCGGAACATGAATTTCTATTATAAGGCCTTGTGGGCACTACAAATCCCACCAAAAATAAAGATTACTTGCCGGAGATTTCTTAGGAATTTTATTCCCACTATGGCTAATTTATTTAACCGATGGATGACTTCAAGTCCGCTATGTCCAAGATGCCATCTACATCCGCAATCATGTGTGCATGTTGTGAGGAATTGCTATTTTGCTCATAGCGCATGGGAGGGACTGGGTATTTCTTGGCTTGCACTGATGGATGATAGCGAGTTAGTTGACTAGTTCAACTATCTTTTACAGGTGAGGGGCCCAATATTAAACAGTATCTCTGTGTTTCAATGTGGGCATTGTGGACCTCTAGAAATAAATTAGTCCATGAATCCATTAACCAGACTAGGGAGTCGATGGTAACCTTTATGAAAGCGCGTGGCAGAGCTGAGCATAGCAATTCGGGTGTATATATTACGTGATTAAAATAATTTTTTATTAATTTTAAAATGATTTAACAAAAAATATAAATTCAAAATTTAAAAGAAGTGAAAATAAAATGAAAGCTAAAATAATATTTTTTTTTTGTAAAATTTAATAATCAAATAAATTATTATGCTTTAAAAATAATAAATGCCAAACTTTTTTTATGCACTAGAATTCTTCAATATTTATCAAATATATCCAATTAGGGGTGAGAATTCAATCGAGTCGAGTCTAATCGAGTACAAGAATTTTGAGTTAGTCGAGTTGACAAATTCTATTTTAGCAACCAAAC
The DNA here is from genome assembly GCA_025698475.1 of Gossypium anomalum. Lineage (NCBI taxonomy): Eukaryota > Viridiplantae > Streptophyta > Magnoliopsida > Malvales > Malvaceae > Gossypium > Gossypium anomalum. Next base: position 91,680,160 of record CM046965.1, read on the forward strand.
TCAATTTAAAATTTTCTTGAATCGAGTAAAAAAATTCTAGTCGAGTTAATGAATCCTATTATTTATACTCAATGTTGCATTTACATGGAGTGATTATTTAACTAGTAGACGAAGTATAAGATTATTTAATAACATAAGTAAGTTTGATGGGTAAACATTTATCAAAACGACGTAGTTTTAAATTTTTTATTCGAATTTTCGAATAACTCAAATTGTGTAATTCATATTCGAGTTGAAAATTTTAATTTTTTTATTCGATCCGAATAACTCGATTAACTCAAACTATTTAATTCAAAATTTAAATTTATTATCAAATTAGATTTTGTCCAACACCTATCTCCAATAGTTATGATAAAATGAATAAATAAAATAAAGTTATAATTAATATAGCATTTGACATATAGCGTTATTTATCAGTTCTATAGAGTTTGAGGATATATATGGCTCATAAATAGATAGATAAGAGCATTCTGTGATTTTAAAGATGGGTGTGCACGTGAGAGATGAGACAATGGAGTCTTAGCCCCCAACTCTTATCTTCTTCTTAATTTCTTTTATTTTATCATTTCAATTATTAGAGGTCGACATCATGTCCCCAATAAACAACATATATATATATATATATATATGTATATATACACTCAATAGCTTTCTATTATAGTTATCCCTTCTAGTTGTAAAAATTTCATGCAAATGGAAAAGTAGAAAAGATGAATATCATGCTAAGTAATTCTGAGTCTTCGTCTTCTATTGCATTTTTTAAAAAAATTATTGGAAAAGTATATAAATAAATTCATATATATTAGATAACGATTTTTTTTATTAAAATTGTACTGTTAAATATTTATTTTAATATTTTATATATACAGTATGATAATAGATTTAATTCTTTATCTTTACTCTTTTACTCAATTTGGTCTCTATTCTTTAAGTTTTAACAAATTAATCTTCAACCTTTCATTGCCAATATAGAATTACGTGCTAATAAAAATTATTTAAAAAATTAATTCCAAAAATTATAAAAAGAGCTTGTTCGAAATTAAGAAAAATTCAAAATTTAATAAAAAAATATAAATCATTAAGCAAACTGGCTACAACTGCCACAACATGTAATTAGTATTAACTTTGAATTTGAAGGATGAAAAAAGGAACATAAACATTACACGATCTAATCTGATTTTCGTGTTACCCAAGTAATTAATTTTAGAAAAAAATAACTACAATTTAATGGAATTGCAATAAAATAATCATCATTTCTTCTTTCCTCCGACTTACAATTTATCCTTTACCATACTAACTAAAGATTTTGATGTCTTTGATATATTTTTACATTAAATGAAGTTGTTTTTTTTTTTAATTAAAAAAATATTCATCCTACACTCTCATTAGTAAGATTTTTATTTTAAGGTCAATTTCAATCAATAAATTATAAAAAGGAATTTTTTTTTTGAAGAATTCTTTTCTTTTTTCAAAAATTTGGAATTTTGAAAATTTTTGAAAAATAATTTTCTATTTATATTCTTTTTAAAAAACTAGAATTTTTCATTAAAACCTTTACGTTTACTCTCAATTTTGAACAGAAATTATTTATTGTCATGGCATATAAGACAATATTATCATTTCAGCAATGAAAAAGTGAGGCCAATTTACTTTAAATAAAAGAATAGAGATCAAATTGAATAAATGCTAAAGTTCAAGAGTTAAATTTATTATTATATCTTATAATAAAGATAAAAAATATACACTTAATAGAAAAATTTTAACAAAACAATTGTTTTACTCTTTTATCTCAGTGAAAAAATCAAATTATTTATTTATTTAATAAAAAACCAAAAATACAGGTATAGTATGATAAGTTTATCTGGATTATTGCTATAACAGAGTTTGATTTATAGGACTATAAAAATAAAACATGAAAATATAATTATTTTTATATTAGGTGATTATAATAATTAAACAAAGCATTGTATATTTTTGAAAAAAGCTATATAGAAATAAAAATAATATCCATTTTTCCTAATTTTCTTAATTTGTTATTAAATGTTTTTCCTATATAAATTTTATATTAACTTTTAACCATATAAATCTATGTTTAAATCAATTATTTAAATTGAATCGACCAATTGAATTGATTAAACTAAAAATCAATTGGATTGATCAAATAAAAAATTGATGATTTAATCGATTTGACCATCAATTTAATTCTGAAAACCTTAGTTTAAACCGATTTAAAAATCCAATATTGTAACAACCCATTTTTAGTGGTTTTGGGACCACGATTCTAATAAGTGGGTCATTATTTTATTATTTATTTAATGTTTATAGGGTTATATGAGGGTCGTATTAAATTTTCGTTAAGAAATTTTAAAGTTTAAATAGTTAATTAAGTAAAAAGGACTAAATTGAAAAAGGTAAAAATTTTATTCCCATTAGCTAATAGGGTCAAATAGCTTTGAAAAGGTAAATTAATGGACTTGGATGGTAATTATACCATATTCTAAGTTAGTGGATGTTTATGAATAGGTTTTAGTATAATTATAGTAGTTTTTAAAGGTTAATCATGTAATTGAATAATTAAAGGACATGTTAAACAAAACAAAAGGTAAAAATTTGTATCATCTTCCTTATTTGCTATTGAAAACCGATTCCACCGTAGTTGAGAAGCAAAAGTTTTGACCAAGCTTTGCTTATGGTATGTAATTGATATTCGTTTTTAATGATTTTTACGTTTTTGATCTCGTATTAGCTTAATCTAGTTAACCCGAGAGTTAATTTGTAAAACTACTAAAATTTAGGGACTTTTCGTGAATTATTTTGTAGTGTTAGTGAATTTAATTGCTAGGTTATTAAGGTTGGTTGTTAAATAGACACATTTTGTTAAGTGATTTTTAATGAATTTGAGCTTAAGGACTTATTTGGGAAAATGGTAAAATTCAATGAAAATTTTATGAAATAATGAAATACATGGGCTGTAAAGGACCTTAGAGAAAATCAAATATCATGATATTTCATTAATTGTGAGTTTCGGATTTAGGGACTAATTTGCATAAAAATTAAAATGTTAGGGGTAAATTCATAATTTTACATTAAAATGGATTATAAGTTAGAATCTATAAAGTTAAGGTATTTGAATTATTTAATTGAGTCAAATTACTGTTTTGATCAAGAAATGAATCAACAGAATTTTAATCGAGGAAAAGCTTATTCATTGAAGATATAAAGTAGACATCGGCTTCGTTTTTACAATCGTTTTTGTCAAGGTAAGTTTGTATTTCATTTTAAAATATTATATTTGAATTAATAATATTGATTCATATCTTTATATATATATATATATATATATATATATATATATATAAATTTGTTTTGATTTGAGAAAAATGAAAGAACCGTGATTGAACTACATCATGGTATTATACTTGAAAAGGAAAAGACCATAGTTGAAAGATATCATGGCATTACGTTCGATATTTCTGAATCAATGAAAAAGTTGAAAAGGATGTTATCTGAAAAGGATAACAAATGAAAAAGTTGAAAAGGATGTCTAGCTAACAAGTGAAAATGATGTATTTGAAAAGGATATCATGGAATGAACTATTTAGTAAAGGTTTTTATGTGATATGATATGTTACATGTTATGAATAATATGTTCATATATTATGTATATAGTTACTAACTTGTGAAGTGGTGTGATTAGGAAGAAATGTGCATATAGGCAATAAACAATGCTTGAATGGTTTAATCATGAAATTATTTATTCCGCAAGTTTGAATTTCTTTTATATGAGCTTAGTAAGCACTAGTTGTTTACGTAGTTGTTTTTCTCTGTCTTATAGATCTTCGGAAAGCTCGATCGATTGGAATCTTATCGGAGTCTTATCACACTATCCGTCAAACACTTTGGTAGTTTGGATTTGATCCTCAAAATACTCTGTGTTCCGTTATAATACAAATATTACAGTCGACATGTCACATTTACAAATAATCGCCTTAATTTTAATAGTTTTGTGTTGATTCTCTGTCTCGTTCCACACACGTCGAGTCGAGGTACAATCATCCTTTCACTCCTCACTCTCGAAATGAAGCAAATAAACATTGAAATCCCCTAAACATACCCATGGTTCCCTTATTCCCTTAGATTTTTCAACAATTTCTTCGTATACTACAGATTTATCCTTAAAATCTATCGGTTCATACACCCAGCATATTCTAACCCAATCACCTCTTTCCCCTTCTCTCACCCTCATCTCTATAATGTTTTTACTTGCACTAAAAATCACAAACTCAACTCCATCCTTCCACCAAACTGTCAAAATATTCATCCAACACTCTCCTAGTAAGATTTTTGTTTTAATCTATAAATTCTAAAAAGAAAAGGTTTCTTTTTGAAGATTTTTTTTTCAAAATTTTGAAAAATAAATTTATTCTGATTTATATTCTTTTTAAAAAATTGGAATTTTTATTAAAACTTTTGAAAACTTTTACATTTTTTTTTTAATTTTTAAAATTTTGAATAGAAATTATTTGCTGTCATGGAATATAAGACAAATAATGTCATATTAGCAATGAAAAAATGAGGGCCAATTTGCTTGAAATAAAAGAATAGAAGTCAAATTGAATAAATGTGTAAAGGTCAAGAATTAAATTCATTATTATGCCTTATATATAAAAACAAAAATATGCATTTAATAGCAAAATTTTAACAAAATGACTATTTTGCTTCTCTCTATCTAGTGCAAAAACCAATTTATCTATTATTTAAAAATAAAAAACCAATTTATTTATTTTCATATTAGGTGATTATAATAATTAAATAAAGCATTATAAATTTAAAAAAGAAAAATTTATATAGAAATAAAAATAATATCCATTTTCTTAAAAAAAAACCATTTTTCCTAATGTTGTTAATTTGTTACTAAATATTTTTCCTTGTATTAACTTTTAACCATGATAAATATATGTTTAAATTAGTTTAGATCGAATCGAATCAAGTTAATTGGTTGAATTGATTGAACGGAAAATCAATAGGATCAATCAAATAAAAGGTTAACAATTTAATCAATTTAACCATCGATCTAATTCTGAAACCTTCATAAACTTGTAATATGAATTATTTTAAATAATTCCATTTAATGCAAATTTTATGCTATAATTTGTTAGGTTGTTAACTTGATCCAACCCAACTTTTTTAAAGCAAATTACACTGAAGGTCAAATTATTCAATCAATTGGATTTCACGTGATTCATTTAAACAACATTTTAAATATATATTTTTAATAAATTATGAGCACAAAAACACAAATAATTAATCAAAATTAATTATTATAATACATTTTGTAATTTATAACTGAAATAATTTGCTACCAGTTTAAATTTTATTCCTCAAATATTTGACAAAATTTCAAAAAAAAAAATTCATAAATATTTCTAAAAAGTAATAATTTTTCAAAAATTTATAAAATGTTTTCACTATTTCAACTATAAAATATTTAATTTTATATAATTAAAATTAATTGTACTTACATTTTATAAATCATTCAAACCCTTTCATTGGAGTCGATTTGATTTTCCCTTAACCCTAATCCTATAATTGGGTTCAATAAAAAGGAAACTAAAACAGATGCCAAAAAGAATCCATAACCAAACACACTGTTTCATGATCCCTACATTTCCTGAAATTCTCTGCCAAAATGAAATTTACCACACAACACACATAACAGGAAAAGATTCCCTTCCAAACTCACTTTTTTCCACTAATTCAGACACCGAATCAGAGATCCCAGAGTTCTGAAACCTAATTTTAGCACCTCTACATTTTCCCATTGGAAGAAAACATAAAAGAATCTTCAATGAATAACAAATTAAACTTTTGTTCTTACTCTGGAAAACACAAAAAACAATTGCATATCAAGAGGGAAAGAAAAAAAAAAGAAAGAGTTTTAAATCTAGATTTTGTCCCTATTTGTACATGTGAGAATTGTCTTAACAACATCCAAACAGAACATTTACAGATTAAATTTGATTTACATATCCACTAAATCCACAAATTATAAACAGAAACAAGAACCATTAACACAATGAAGGAAAGATCAAAACTTCAAACACCCAACAGAAAGAAAGAAAAAAATATAGATATTCTCCACATCTCTGTTCATATAGATGGACTTTAATTTATACTTAAATCTTTCTAAAAGAACCTAACAAGCCAGAAATCAATATACCCAGTACTATCCAACAAGTTCGCCGGAGTTTTCCAACTCCGGTCACCGGAAAATACAAGAGAGTTTAAAAAAAAAAAGAATAGATAATAAAAAAGGGCCTATCTTGATCTACGCTTACCAGGCTTTTTCCTATGATTCTTGGGTTGTTTCCCAAAAGCACTGCAGAAACCACAAGCTGAAACCTTGGGAGATGGCGGCTCAATAGCAGGGGATACCTTACCGGTACGGTAACCTCGCCTTTCACCATTAGATCGGCTCCTTTCGATGGTGTTGATGGGTGGGAGGTTTCTTGTGGGCTTAACATCCTTCATAGCATCGAGTTTTTCAGGGTTATTGTTGTCTTGCGCAACCTGGGCTTGTTCTTCTTGCTTGGTGTCTCCTTGTTGTTCTTGATTTGCTTGGGTTAACTCGGACAAAAACCTGTCATCCCAAACAATCCCTGAAGATCCTTGCCTCCTAAACGACACTGCAGATCTTTGCAAACCAGCCATGGTATGGTTGATGCCACCTCTCACTTGATCTTTTCTTTTTCTTTTTTCTCTCTCTTTAATCCAAAACTAAAAAGCAATGAATCTCAATTTGTTGTAAATAACTCGTTCTTATATGTGTGTGGATACCGCGATAAATAGAGGAATGGTGAAGATTTGGCTAAGGGAAAGTCATAGTAAGGCAACTCAGTCAACATTTCCATTTTTTTTTTATTTGTTACGGTTAATGACAAAGGGAAGTGTTAATTATGGATTAAAATACCATCTTTTTTACGGATTAATTTGTAGTTTAAATATTTATTTTCCGAAAATATTGGGTATAAACTTTTCAATTTAATTATATTTTATATTAATTTGATTTTAATTATGATTATTTTAACATATGTAATATTTGTGATCCTACACATTAAAAAAAATAATTATCAATTTATCAGAAATCGAATATTTAAAATATTTAAAATTCCAATTTGTTGTCCTCTTGAAGCAATGTTTTATGCCAAAAAGAAATAACAGTTTAATCCAATTGTAAAATTTGATAATACGAAGTTAATGATGCAAAAAGTATAGTGCCCTTATTTAATATTTTTTGTTGAGTTGTACTATGTTCAATAATTAAATTTAATAGGCGGATCTAAATTGTAATTCCATCTTCTAGCATTGATGACCTGTCATTAATCATCAAACCTTCTAAAAAGGACAAAGGTAAATGACCCACTAATAATCACTAAAGGCTAATAATTCATTTTATAAACCTTTTCTTTTGCTAATTAATAAAAGTTGAGTAATAGTTTAGTAAATTAAATGTTAAATTGATAATACTCGTCTACTATTAAATCTTTCGTAAACTACTAGACTAATAAGATATCTAAAGGTTATTGTATCTACATAAAATAATATTATATTTTCTCATAATTAACGCCAAGATTTAGCAAAAAATTTCAATTTCTTATCTCATTTTCGCAAAACTACTAATTTGTACCTTACTGGCTTTATTTTGGCCAACCTATTCCATGTCTATATTTCTCAACAAATTTATTCAAGATCCTTATTTTCTTTCATTATTATCTCAATAATATTATTGCATGCAAAACAGTTGTTGACAACTTTCTATTTTCCACAATTCCATATTTTCTTATATTTACGTAACTTATCAGGATCTCTTTATTTTCATCTTCAGATACTTGAATCTTTTCTAGAGTTTTAATGGTTAGTTATGTCTTAGGTCTCTTCAGAAGCACCCGCCTCCACTATATGACCATCCAAATTTATTCTTTTCTTTTTTAAGAATTTTCATCTTTGAAACCAATAGACCTACCATACTTAAAGCATGCATTACTTTCAATCTATTCTAACAGGTTATCCTACTGGGTAACATGTCAGTTGGTATTCTCATTGGATCAATACATTTGACAGTTAACTTGCAATAAAATGAATTATTTTTTTGAACTTCTAGTTCAAATTACTTTTGATGAAGATCTAGATAATGACAATTCAGTGAAGTAATTATTTCATCCACCTATAATTTCTCCCCCTTAATGTTGAGAAAACTATTAAATCTAAATACTAATCATATCATAATTGAATCTTCAAATCATTTAAAACATCTAATAATACAAGGAGACTCATAATTAATATATATTCTCAACTTTATTTGAATACTCATTTTGTACATTGTGGTGGAGGAACTTGAACATATATCATACATTCAAAAATTCTAAAATGGGTTGAATTTAGCTCCTGGCCAAAAGTCAATTGTAATGGGGAGTATTTATTACAACTTATTGACATGATGCATACATGTCTCAATTCATATAAAATATAATATCCATGTACATATACATATACATATACAAAAAAAAAATTGTTCTCAAAAGTAATGGTTTAGTTACTAATTGGAGGCATTTTAATCATTAATTCTGCTAAACTATTTTATATGTATAAGTAACATACTTTTCGATAATTATTCGCACTAACAATCTAGCATATAATAATTATTTAAAGCCTGAGAAATAAATTCACCAACATTAGTAAGAATTGTCTCGATTGTATAATTTGAAAGTTTTATTCTTACACTAATCATTAAACAAGTAATCTTGCAAACTACAAGTTGCGCGTTGATAACCCACATATGATTATCTTATAGATGCATCTGCTAAAATCATATCAAAACATCCACTTGCTAGATAAAACGGGCTCATATTTTTTTCAGAAATGCAATAGATTCAATCTCGACTTTTACTAATGAGGTTTAATAAATCTTCTTTGAGAACAAGCAACACTTGATAAATGAAGAATCTTCAATTTCTTTAATAAATATTCATGTAAATTTGTGTCTTGTCACATCATTATTTACCAGGATGGTCTAACCTATCACATCAACTAATTAATATATTTGGACTAGTAAACTTTTGGTTTATTGTCTCATGTGATTCAATTATACTAATGTAAACTTCTTGTTTTGCCATTGTATGTGATTTAACCATACTAATACATGCTTAGTACAAACTAGAGGAAAATACATTAGTTTTTCAATACAAAATTCTTACCCAATATAATAGATTTAATATACAGAAATTAATCTTCTCCTTATCCTTAGTCTCAATATGATATTTGTCGAAACCATTTTTTTGAAACATAGGAATCGACTTTGGTTTTGAAAAACGAAAATTAAAATAGGAGTCGCCACCGATCTTTATTAGGTGTGATCGGATCACCTTTGTTTTAATAAAAAGTTTTAGTTTACTGAAACGGTGTTTTTGGTCTACGAAACTCTAGAAAACGGGTTCGGGAGTCAGTTACATGCGAGGAAGGATTAGCACCCTCGTCACGCCCAAAATTGGTACCAAATTAATTAATTAATGTCTTAATGTCGAAAGTTAAAAAATCGGGAACAAATTTAAAATACGATCCTTCTTTATTAACGTAAAAAAAAAACACTTGAATTAGCTCAAAACGATCGTTAGAGATTTCCTCGTCTCGAGATATCAGAGTATCACATCCCGTAAGTTAGGACACGTTACCATGAATTCCCGAGCGCAAGTTTGTCTTTAATTTTAATTGGAATTCCATGTATTTTAAAACTCAAAAGGATATTTGGCTATTTAGAATCAATAAGAAAACCGAAACCCGTAAGTTAGGGCACAATTCTCGATGTTCCAAAACGCGAAACATTGCCTTATTTTGAAATTTTTGTTTTGAATAATAACGAGTGTGTCACTTCACAATGTGAGTTTATTTTGTTTGAAGTAAAACGAAACAATCTATATTGGATAAATACATTTGAGTTTAATGCGCGATATGATTTAAACGAAGTAGAATAAAAATCGATACAGAGTATGGAGTAATAATGCATAGACTAAATGCCATGTCAATGAACGTCAACAATACGAAGATACTAATAAATAATTTCTAGGGCATATAATGGCAATAGTCTTACAACATATATCATTTAAAATACCAACACTAATAATCAAAGGAATGAAATAACATAAAGCAATTTTGAATAAATAATGAGACAACTTTAAATAAATAAATAATAAGATATAAATTTTTTTAAAGTGAATAGTATAAAACAATTTAAAATAATTAATATACCATGCAATTTAAAATAAAATAAAGTAACCTAAAATAAATAATATATGTGAAACAACTTAAAATAAAATAACATATACAGCGGTCGGAAAAGTAAATAAATAATATATGAAGCCATTTAGTATAATTGATATTTAAAACAATTTAAAAAAATAAATAACATAAAACAGTTTCATGGTAGCATATAAAAATAGTTTAAAATAAATAACATATAAAAGGGGTTTAAAGTAAATAACATGTAAAAGAGAAATTTGAAATAAATAGTGTATAAAAACCATTTAAATAAGAAATATATATATATATATAATCCAAATAAATAATATGTATAAAAGTTTAAAATAAGAAGATATATAAATAATTTCAAAGTAAATAAAGTATAATAGTTTGAAATAAATAGTTTATAAAGCAATTTAAAGTAAGTAATATATGAAATAATAATACAAAACAAATTAGAATAAATAATATGATAAAACAATTTAAAACAAATACCATATAAAAAACTTAAAATAAAAAACAAATAAACTATTAAAAATAAATATTATGAAAGATTTATAATAAATAAAATAAAAAAGAAAACAAAAAAGAACACAATATAATGAAAATAAGATGACAATATATACACGACATATATTTTAAAAAAGTGAAAGCAAGTAATAATAGATAAATAAATCATATTAAAATAAAATGGATTCACAAAAAAGAGTTAAAATTAAGCAAAGGATTGAATTGGGATCAAGATGGAATTTCGGGTCTAAATCGTAATAAACCGATAAAGAGATTGGGACTGAAGTGAAATGCCCGTAAAGGAGGGGGATAAGAAATACAAATAAACCAAATCCCGAAATGAAGCTTTTAAATACAGATTAAAATGAAATTGACATAGAATTCCTGGGCTAGATTAAAAAAAAATAAAAGGAAGAACAGGGGGCCTAATCCAATAGCAAATAAGAAAAGAGAGGGGACTGCCACGCAAATCACCCATTTTAGGCGCATGACCTCTTTTTCCTTTACCCAAACAAATAAGTGTTTTATAGCTCTATAAGAGCCATGTTTTTTTTTTTTTTTAAACATTTCACTTCACATTAAAAAAAAAAAACCAAACCTAAAAGAAAGAAATCCTCTCTTAAGAACACCCAATCCCCGGTGAAGCAAATCCGGTCAACTCATCATGGCTCCGCCTTATACGGTGGCCGGAGACCTATAAACCCACCTTTCTCACCGATTTTTGGAGCCCATCATCTATAAAGCATAGATCCAAGGCCAAAACTCCAAGAACATGGCCAAAATTGGCGGAGCAACCAAGAAACGCATGTTTCTTCTCCTTTTCCGATTTGTCCCGAATGGAGAACGGCCATCAACAAGGTGAGTTTTCTTTCCCCTTTATTTTACTACTTATATTATTATCGTATTTAAAAAAAGCAATCTTCGTAAACAAGAACGAAGCCAAAATCACCAAAGAAAATCACTTTTTTAATCTCTCTGTATATTTCTTTTTCATTTGTATACATGCGCCTTTTGTAAAAGAAGCTGAAGAAGAAAAAACAAATGCCCATTGTTGTTTTTATAGACTATTACAAAGTATTTGCTTTCCTATCTTTGTTCTGTTCAATTTTGTTTCTATTGCTTGTTGCGTGTGTCTCTTTACTTGCGTGTTGCAGGTGGTTGTCAGACGCGTGGAGGAGCGGTGGCCAACGGAGAAGGCTTTGCTGACGTGCAAGGCGCGCGTGGAGCGGTCGAGGGTGGCGTACAACGCTGGTCAAAGGGGAAACGGCTAGGGTTTCTTCCCTTCTTTCTTTGCTGGAAAATGTTTAGTGGGCTAGGGCTGATTTGGGTTTAGGTTATTTGGGCCTTGACAATTTGGGCTGGTGTGGGTTTCAATTGTAAATGGACTTTAAAAGCATTTGGATTGTTGTTTATTTATTTGGTTTTTATAACTTGGCTAGGCCAAAATTGGCCCATTACACCGCTTCTTTTGCTCATTATTGTGTAACGAGAATAGAGCAAAGACTTCAAAAGGCCAATTTTGCCTAGTCCTGTTGAAACTTGACTTCTGGTGCTTCTTTTCTTCAAATAACCTGATTATATCCTATTGCATCTTCAGGGGTATAGGAACTGTTGCTTTGATCTACTCCACTGCAACTTCAGGGAGATAAGATTTGTAACTTCAACCTGCTCCACTGCAACTTCAAGGAGATAAGATTCATGGCTTTAATCTGCTCCACTGCAACTTCAGAGAGACGAGATTCGCAATGGTAACTTGATCCGACCTACTGCAACTTCAGAGGTATAGGATTTATAGCTTGAATCTGCTCTACTGCAACTTCAGAGAGATAAGATTTGCTATCTTCAATGTACTCCACTGCAACTTTAGGGAGGTAAGACTTGTACTTTAATCTGCCCCACTGCAATTTCAGGGGGATAAGGTTTGTTATCTTCGATCTATTCCACTGCAACTTCAGAGAGATAAGATCTATAACTTATAGCTCCAATCTGTTCCACCGCAACCTCAGGGAAATAAGGTTTGTTTTGATCTGCTCCACTGTAACTTCAGGGAGATAAGATCTGTTTATTCATAGCTTCAGTCTATTCCACTGCAACTTCAGGGAAACAAGACTTGCTATCTTCAACCTACTCCACTATTTCGCTGCAACTTCAAGGAAATAAGGTTTGTTATTTTCAGTCTGCTCCACTGCAACTTCAGGGAGATAAGACTTGTGACTTTAATCAACTCCACTAAAATCACGACTTTAACTGCTCACGCAACTTCAGGAGACAAAGATTTGTCACTTCAATCTTCTCCATTGAAACTTCAAGGAGATCTATCGTGGCTTTGAACCGCTCCAACGCCATTTCGTGAAGAAGATATTTGATTTCCAACCTCATTACCCTACCGCTAGGGGTTAAGATCTGTAAATTCAGCCTGTTACCCTACTGTTTAGGGGGTTAAGATTTGAAAGATTCAGCTTGTTACCCTACTGCTTAGGGGGTTAAAGCCCATTATCTTCGATCTGTTTCCCTCTATCGCTAGGGGTTAAGATCTCAGAAAAATTCACTTGTTACCCTACCGCTTAGGGGTTAAGGTTTGTGAATTCAGCTTGTTACCCTACTGCTTAGGGGGTTAAAACTTAGGGGCCTGAATTTACTTCACTGCAACTTCAGAAAGGCAAGATTCGCCATATTTGATCTGCTCCACTGCAACTTCAGATAGGCAAGATCTGTAATCTTCAGCCTATTACCCTACTGCTTAGGGGGTTAAGGCTTGGTGGTTTGAATCTGCTATACTGTAACTTCAGGAAGGCAAGATTCGCTGACTTTTGATCTGCTTCCCTACTGCTTAGGGTGATAAGATCTATAAACTCCAGCTTGTTACCCTACTGCTTAGGGGGTTAAAGCTCGTCGCTTTCGATCTATTTCCTAACTGCTTAGGGAGACAAGATCTGTAAATCAGCCTGTTACCCTACTGCTTAAGGGGTTAAAGCTCATTATCTTCGATCTGCTCCACTACCGCTTAGGGAAACAAGATCTATAATCTTCAGCCTGCTACCCTACTGCTTAGGGGGTTAAGGCTTGTGAATTCATCGATTCTAGGGACATGACCTGCAGAATCAATTTCATGTGTCTATGCTTCTGTCAAATGATTAGGATGCCATGATCTAAATGAATCAAATGCTCCTAACTAGATGTGATGCTTATGAATGATATATGAATAAAAATGATCCCTTTAAAAAGGCTTAAGGTATCATCACTCGTCGTTCATCAGGACATTATTGCTGACGTATTACGCTGCTATCTTATTTGGTTGGTATTCTTAACAGAAAAGTCAGAACAACAATCACATTTTGCTCAGTAAGCTTGCCCGCTATAATTTCGAGTCCCTTCCATCGCTTTCTTCGGGACATAAAGTTTGTGCCTCCCATCGCAATTTTAGAGGAACAACATTTCGTTTCTTCCATCCATCCTGCTGTAACTCGAAGGTACAGGGTTTGTATCATCTTCAATCGATTGATTTGTTACACCATTCCCTGGGTGTAATGACCAGATGTATATGTCTGATATCTGTATGAATGTAGAGCATCATTTTTCTTTTCTTGAGAATGATCCCCTTTACACTTTGATTGACATTGCTCGTTATTTATCGAGGTTGCATCACCGCGCCATATTTTGTTTTTCATGCAACTGTATCTTTTAACAAAGATTCGGAGAGATAGCCACAATTTAAAACTCGTCTCTCTCAAATATTTCCAACCCTTAGACTTGGTGAGTTCTAAATAATGGTCCTGTTTCAGGTTCCTATACTATTTAGAAGCTTCCAGAGTAATATGCAAAACTTCTTTTGTGAAAGTATTATTGGTCCATTAATCATTATTTCAATGCAAAATGCTAGAAAAAGACCAAAATGATGGATAAGGAGGAAATTGATTATGAGCATAGCTAGAAATGAATAAATTAATCAAAGATTGCGAATGCAATAAAGAGGAAACTAACTCAAAATGAATAAGTTAATCAAAGATAGCACTGCGATAAGAAGGAAATTTATCGGGACATATCTTGAAAAGAATAAGATAATAAAAAATATCAAATTCAAAAATGGGAAAAATGAAAGCTAGGTGCCCCAGATATCGTAGCTTGAGCTTCTCTCATACTCAACCTCTTGAGGACCCTTCGAGCTCAATATGTGTTTAAGGGATCCGGAGTACTTTGTCGATGCCCTAAGACGTAACATACCTCTTTATTGTTAATTCAGGTCATAACAAGACTGCTGTATGCCCCACTTTAATTAAAATTTGAGCCGCCCTTTTCGGGTTTTCAACTCGAATCCCCTTTGGTCTCAAGGCGCCCTTTGCGGGTTTTCGCCTTGGCCTCTCCTTTTCTTTCTTTCTTTTTTTTTTTTTCAAGGCGCCCTTTACGGGTTTTCACCTTAGCCTCTTTCCTGTTAGGTAGAATGCTCCTTGATTGGATTTGAATTTATCGGATTGGGCAAAGCTTTGCCATTCATTTCGACTAGAATCAATGCTCCTCTAGAACAGGCATTTTTTACTATATAAGGTCTTTCCTAGTTTGACATCCACTTTTCTCTGAAGTCCTTTTGTATAGGAGGGATATTCTTCAACATCAAGTTCCCCTCGTGGAATTCTCTAGGATAAACTTCTTTATCGTAAGCTCGCAGCAGTCATTTCCTGTATATTGGACCACGACGTGATAGCTTTTAACCTCTCTCTTCAAATTCAATTGATCCTATCGGATTGGATCCATTCTACCTTATCCAACTTCGTGAATGACAAGACTCGTAGAAAATGAATCTCATCTTCAAAATCGATTCTATCTTATAAACCAATGAGCAATGTGTTGCCTCAGCTAAGGTCCTGGCAGACGTTTGATAAGGATAGAGGGTAAATGGTGATTTCTTATGCTAATCTTTACAAGTCTTGGTCATCTTCCCCATGATACTTAGTTTTTTTTTTTTTTTTTACCTTTGCTGCACTGCAATATGGCGCCTAATCTTTGAACAGACTACAAACATTTGACATTGGGCAGTTGTGTTAGACATGATCCTTTCTGGCATTCTTTGTTGGCACCTTTTCTCTTTTTTTCTTTTTCTTTTCTTTTTTGAGTTTGATGACTATCGACTTAGTAACAGTGGCAGATAAAATAACTTTCACCCTTTTGGAGGAGCAATTGATGCCTGCTAGAAGTTTTCGACGAGATTGGCTCAAAACCTCTATGCCCCACATAGAGAAAGTCTACGAAGAAATGAAGGGGCACATGGATCTTGTCTCCATAAATTTGGCATTTATGACATATTAATGCCATCCCTTTCTACGGTGGACCAACAGAACCCAAATCTCATGATTAGCCTGGCCATCATAAAACCGTTAGCATATGCTGTTTGCAACATCCTCATGTCTTAGTAGTCAGACGTATCTTGTGTAAAAAATCTTTAAATTCTTGAAAGTGACTCAATGACATCTCGCTTCCTTTGTGGTGATGTAGACTCTGATGTTTGCCTCTTTCTATTGTCCTAAGTCTATTGTCCACTGACTTTTCGTAAGAGAGGATCTGTTTTCATTTTACTCTATCATCCTTAACAAATCAGAGAGTAGTCTACATCTTTGTCATCTTCAAAGTGCTGAGATCCTTTTAAGCCCATATTTCGCTCCAAAGGAGACTCGGAGTCAGTGACAGCATTACTCACATAATTGATATCTGAGGACCCGCTGAAGGCAGATTCCAAAGAATAAATGATTCTAAGGATGATTTTTTTGTATGGTATGATCATGGATGAAGTATACATGAATATTTGAAAGAAAGTCCAAAGAACAAATGAATCTAAGAACGATTATTTGTACAATATGAAATCAAAGAATATTTGCTCAAAAAGTTGCATTTTATTGAAATAAAGACTTAGGATACAAGCCTATTTCACAAAAAAGGGTCTAATTGCTTCTAGGCTTAAAGCAACAAACGCGTTTTGAATATTACTCTAGATTTACTCTAAAAATAAAGGGATCTCTTCCACACCCCATTGTTCAAAACACTTCCAAGTAATGCAAGGGTTTGGAGACTTTTATTCCCCTGGATAAGTCATCCAGATTCCCGATATTCCTTGCGGCTTTGCTCAAGGTATCACAACTCTTTGTCCCCCCACTTTCAAATCGTCTTTCTTCGCATTATCAGAGCGATTTGGTTCTGTGGAATCGTTAAAATTCACCATTCCTATTTCAATCAACCTTTCGACTAACTTTTTGAATGTAGTGCAGTTTTCAATTGAGTGTCCCATTATTCCCGCGTGGTACTCGCATTGAGCATTCTTATTATACCATTTTGGGAACGGAGGTTGCACTGGTTTCTCAGTAGAACGGAGACACTACATGCACATCGAAAAGATTCTGATACAACTCCTTATATGACATTGGGATGGGTGTAAACTGGAGCTTTTCTGTATTTGGCCTTGAGTTGGATTCCTGCCTTGCAGAGCCTTGATAGCTAGTGGTTACAATCCTCGCCTAGCCTATGTTGACCAATTTGGGGTACCCTTTGCTCATATTATTCACTTTATTTTCATTTCTCTTTGGGGTTAACTTCTAGGCGCTTTCGCCTGCATCTATCTTCCCACTCCTGATTGCGTTTTCGATCATCTCGCCGGATATTACTATGTCTGAGAAGCTCATGGTAGCATTTCCAACATGTGGTTAATGAATGGGGCCTTCAGGGTATTGATAAAAAGCATGGTTGTTTCCTTTTCCAAGAGAGGTGGTTGGACTTGCATCGCTATTTCCCTCCACCGTTGTGCATACTGCCTGAAGCTCTCACTTGGCTTCTCTTCCATATTTTGTAGGGTAATTCTGTCGGGTGCTATGTCCGTCATGTGACCGTATTGTTTCATAAAAGCTTGAGCCAAGTCCTTCCATGAACCAATTTGGGCACGGTTGAGCTGGTTGTACCATTTGGCCGCAGATCCGATCAGACTGTCTTGGAAACAGTGGATCAACAGCTGATCGTTGTTGACGTACCCTGTCATCCTTCGACAGAACATCGTAATATGAGCTTCAGGGCAGCTCATCCCATTATACTTTTCAAACTCTGGGGTTTTAAATTTTGGCGGGAGTACTAAATCTGGGACTAAGCTGAGATCTTTGGCGTTAACCCTGCGATGGTAATCAGCATTCTCCATCGCTCTAAGTTTTTCTTCCAACCACTTGTATCGATCTTCGAGTTGTCTTGGCAGTTCAACCTTTTCTTTTTCTGTTCCTGCCATTTTGTTTAGATCAGAAACTTCGTGATTGGTTGGACTGTTCCTTGGATTGGAATCTGAGCCTGTCGGGTAGTTCATGGGTGCCGAGTTATTGGCCTCAATAGGTATATCTTGCGGACATATCTGATCATTTATCGGGGTAAAACCCGGAGGGTACAGAGGCTCATCATTGTCCTCCCCAACATTGATCATAGAGTTTTTTCCTTTTTCTTTTCCTAGCCCGTCAGTCAGTAATTGGGACAACTGATTCATCATATCCCTTTGAGACTCTAACACTTGGTCCCTCATATCTTGTTGGATCTTCGCCAGTTGCTCTTGTATTTGCATTTGTAGCGAGTCTTGCGTCTCTTTTTGAAGTTGTTCAAGTCTTTCCAATCTTTGATCCATATCTTTTATCCTTTTCTTTCTCTACCGTAAAGATGCCTATTCGCTTGACTTTTGTCGGCCCCAGTGTTAATCAAATAATTTTACCTAATAAGGGTTCTTTTAAGGAAAGTCTAATGCAAATGATGTAATGCAATGCAAATGCAAATGCAAATGCATGGAATGAATGCAAAAGAAAGGAATGCGTTGATTCTGAATTCAATTTCATTGGAACAACTTTTCTAAAAAATAAATTTCTTTACATAAAACGGATTACATATACGGTCTTTCTCTCATATTCTAAGCGAAGACACCTATCTTCCTCTTCATATCCAGATCTTATGGTTGAGTCTGACAAATTCTCTAAAAGATGTCTTTATTAACTCCTTTTTGCTTGATCCAAGCTGCAACTCCTTGATTACTTGTCCCTGAGATACTTATCAGTTCCCTTAAGAAAGTCAAGACATGATAACCCTTGAATAATCTTTTTTAGCTCGCGTCTTCGGGCAACGAAGCAAAGTCTTGTACTTCTTCACGGATTGTCAGCCTTCTTTCATCGTGTTTACTTGGACCATACTTAGACAATCGCGTTATAATCCACTTTATCAAGAAATTCATTTTCTTATGACAAACTGTTCTATTTAGCAACCAAATACGAATCAACACCTCCTTTCTATAATGAGGTAATGCAATGCACTTATAAACAAAACAAAAACAAAACGTTAGCATAAGAGAAATAAACAAAACAGAGTACCTACCTGGGTGACCACTTAGGGGTTTGAAGTGGTTCTACCTAGGTTAAGCTCCTAGGTCTCTCTATATGTGATTCGGTTCTAGAGTAAAGGTACTTGAACCAGCAGATTCCTCGATCCTCACCCATTATAGGCTCATACAGATCGAGTTCGGTTCAGGGGAATACATTTCCCTATGGCTGCACGGAGATGAAAATCTCACGAAGACATAGGTACGGATGTATCCCGAAAGCGATCCACTATCCTGCACGGAGGTGAAAATCTCACGAAGGAATAGTTTCTCACTCCCACTTAAAGGGGTGTGACCACAATGGTCATGCAATGCAATGTGCGAGGATATATGCATAAAAATTCAAAGCGATTAAAGAAAATAGGAATAAAATGATGAAAACCGCAAGAAAAACGGGTGAAATGTAATGAAAGGATCGTATATCAAAATCAAATTTTCAATTTTCGACAAAAAGACAAAACTTAATCAACTTATGGCTTGACTCTCTTATTTGGGTCCCCAGTGGAGTCGCCAAGCTGTCGAAACCATTTTTTTGAAACATAGGAATCGACTTTGGTTTTGAAAAACGAAAATTAAAATAGGAGTCGCCACCGATCTTTATTAGGTGTGATCGGATCACCTTTGTTTTAATAAAAAGTTTTAGTTTATCAAACGGTGTTTTTGGTCTACTGAAACTCTAGAAAACGGGTTCGAGTCGATTCGTGCGAGGAAGGATTAGCACCCTCGCCACGCCCAAAATTGGTACCAAATTAATTAATTAATGTCTTAATGTCGAAAGTTAAAAATCAGAACAAATTTAAAATACGATCCTTCTTTATTAACGTAAAAAAAACACTTGAATTAGCTCAAAACGATCGTTAGAGATTTCCTCGTCTCGAGATATCAGAGTATCACATCCCGTAAGTTAGGACACGTTACCATGAATTCCCGAGCGCAAGTTTGTCTTTAATTTTAATTGGAATTCCATTTATTTTAAAACTCAAAAGGATATTTGGCTATTTAGAATCAATAAGAAAACCGAAACCCCGTAAGTTAGGGCACAATTCCTCGATGTTCCAAAACGCGAAACATTGCCTTATTTTGAAATTTTTGTTTTTGAATAATAACGAGTGTGTCACTTCACAATGTGAGTTTATTTTGTTTGAAGTAAAACGAAACAATCTATATTGGATAAATACATTTGAGTTTAATGCGCGATATGATTTAAACGAAGTAGAATAAAAATCGATACAGAGTATGGAGTAATAATGCATAGACTAAATGCCATGTCAATGAACGTCAACAATACGAAGATACTAATAAATAATTTCTAGGGCATATAATGGCAATAGTCTTACAACATATATCATTTAAAATACCAACACTAATAATCAAAGGAATGAAATAACATAAAGCAATTTTGAATAAATAATGAGACAACTTTAAATAAATAAATAATAAAATATAAATTTTTTAAAGTGAATAGTATAAAACAATTTAAAATAATTAATATACCATGCAATTTAAAATAAAATAAAGTAACCTAAAATAAATAATATATGTGAAACAACTTAAAATAAAATAACATATATAATGCGGTCGGAAAAGTAAATAAATAATATATGAAGCCATTTAGTATAATTGATATTTAAAACAATTTAAAAAATAAATAACATAAAACAGTTTCATGGTAGCATATAAAAAATAGTTTAAAATAAATAACATATAAAAGGGTTTAAAGTAAATAACATGTAAAAGAGAAATTTGAAATAAATAGTGTATAAAAACCATTTAAATAAGAAATATATATATATATATAATCCAAATAAATAATATGTATAAAAGTTTAAAATAAGAAGATATATAAATAATTTCAAAGTAAATAAAGTATAATAGTTTGAAATAAATAGTTTATAAAGCAATTTAAAGTAAGTAATATATGAAATAATAATACAAAACAAATTAGAATAAATAATATGATAAAACAATTTAAAACAAATACCATATAAAAAACTTAAAATAAAAAACAAATAAACTATTAAAAATAAATATTATGAAAGATTTATAATAAATAAAATAAAAAAGAAAACAAAAAGAACACAATATAATGAAAATAAGATGACAATATATACACGACATATATTTTAAAAAGTGAAAGCAAGTAATAATAGATAAATAAATCATATTAAAATAAAATGGATTCACAAAAAAGAGTTAAAATTAAGCAAAGGATTGAATTGGGATCAAGATGGAATTTCGGGTCTAAATCGTAATAAACCGATAAAGAGATTGGGACTGAAGTGAAATGCCCGTAAAGGAGGGGGATAAGAAATACAAATAAACCAAATCCCGAAATGAAGCTTTTAAATGCAGATTAAAATGAAATTGACATAGAATTCCTGGGCTAGATTAAAAAAAAATAAAAGGAAGAACAGGGGGCCTAATCCAATAGCAGCGCAAAAGAGAGGGACTGGCCACGCAAATCACCCATTTTAGGCGCACAGACCTCTTTTCCTTTACCCAAACAGCGTTGTTTTATAGCTCTATAAGAGCCATGTTTTTTTTTTTTAAAACATTTCACTTCACATTAAAAAAAAAAAAACCAAACCTAAAAGAAAGAAATCCTCTCTTAAGAACACCCAATCCCCGGTGAAGCAAATCCGGTCAACTCCGCCATGGCTCCGCCTTATACGGTGGCCGGAGACCTATAAACCCACCTTTCTCACCGATTTTTGGAGCCCATCATCTATAAAGCATAGATCCAAGGCCAAAACTCCAAGAACATGGCCAAAATTGGCGGAGCAACCAAGAAACGCATGTTTCTTCTCCTTTTCCGATTTGTCCCGAATGGAGAACGGCCATCAACAAGGTGAGTTTTCTTTCCCCTTTATTTTACTACTTATATTATTATCGTATTTAAAAAAAGCAATCTTCGTAAACAAGAACGAAGCCAAAATCACCAAAGAAAATCACTTTTTTAATCTCTCTGTATATTTCTTTTTCATTTGTATACATGCGTCTTTTGTAAAAGAAGCTGAAGAAGAAAAAACAAATGCCCATTGTTGTTTTTATAGACTATTACAAACTATTTGCTTTCCTATCTTTGTTCTGTTCAATTTTGTTTCTATTGCTTGTTGCGTGTGTCTCTTTACTTGCGTGTTGCAGGTGGTTGTCAGACGCGTGGAGGAGCGGTGGCGTACGGAGAAGGCTTTGCTGACGTGCAAGGCGCGCGTGGAGCGGCCGAGGGTGGCGTACAGCGCTGGTCAAAGGGGAAACGGCTAGGGTTTCTTCCCTTCTTTCTTTGCTGGAAAATGTTTAGTGGGCTAGGGCTGATTTGGGTTTAGGTTATTTGGGCCTTGACAATTTGGGCTGGTGTGGGTTTCAATTGTAAATGGACTTTAAAAGCATTTGGATTGTTGTTTATTTATTTGGTTTTTATAACTTGGCTAGGCCAAAATTGGCCCATTACAATATTCATTACATATCTTTTTAAAACATAATAATTTCTTTGAGACTAACTAGAAGATAATGCATTAGTTATTGCTTTGTTTCTTCAGATAACAATGTATTAGCTCTTTTGGAGCGTTGAATCATGTACTATGAAAGATTAATATGTTCCATTAACACATTAAACATTAGACAATAATATATTAGCTCTTTTGGAGCCATAAATTATTTTTTACCACCAAGCATTGGTTCATTCATTACCAAACAAGAAGAATGTTATTTTTATCCCTAAATATAGTACGCATTGTCATATTGTCTACAAGACATATGTTTCCTTCCTTTAAAAATATTAATTTAATAATAAAATTCTCAAGTGTACGATAGATACATAACCAAAGACTTTTCATACATAAGTTGACTCTCTTCTTTAAGGGGTTATATTGAGAAATCTTGTTGTTCTATTATGTATCTCTATGTTTCCACTTCTAATGGTGAGTAAAAGTATTACTAGTAAGATATTCAAGGATCAAATACTTAGTGACATAATCTATAAAAAAGGATACAATTCACACTACTAGAAATTTCATCTTAACAAAGTACATAAAACCCTAAAGGACATGACCACAAGATTGCATACAAATGATCATCATCATAAAGACAACGCCAATATCCTTTTATTATTTAGATTCATCATGATTATAAATCTGGTGTGTCAAATTTGACTCAAGATCATTCTTATTTTTCGTTTCTACATTGTTTCTCTTCCATTTGATAGAATCTTGATCAAACTTTAACTAAATGTTTAGGCATATGACATGTACGCAACAAATGGCCTTTCAAACCACATCGATAACATAAGTTATCTTAACTCCTTAAAAGGGTTCTCTTGAGAATTCTTAAGAATTTTTGTTCTTCTCTTGCTTAACTTCATTTTTCCACTTTTGGTGGTGAAAAGAATTATTATAGTTTTACATATCACATTCATGTCTACAATTACATTTTTCAGATTTATTATGTATGCATTGACTTTAGGGAATGGAGTAGATCCAACAAGATGGGCTTCATGATTTTTCATTAAAAGCTCGATATTTTATTTCATCACAAGTAAACATGATATCAACTCAAAATATTTCTTAAAACTCTCACAATTTTAAATTCTTGCAACTTCAGATGCATTCAATCATAATAAGCTTTAGATGCTTATCATATTTCGATGTTTATCTCTCTTTTAAATCATTCCACAATTTAGGTGGATCTTTCATAGTTAAACATTTGTATGGGTAAAAGCTCACATCTCAAATATAAATATCTGACATAATTTTTTTCATAACCGCCATCATAAACTTGCATGAATTTCAATTCAATTCAAAATATATTTGTTCATATTTTTGTCATATGATTAATCTCCAATTATAATAAACATGTTATAGTAAAATAAACCAAATTAAAATATACCTAAATATACATGATCGTAATCACTTTGACTATTATTACAAGCACTATTACAAGTACTAAAAAAATTTTACTTTCATAATATCATTTATAAATTAATAGTAAAAATCATTTATAAAACAATCAAAATATTAGCAGCTTACGATGCTTGAAAATTATCTAATATATATTGTACCAAATTTCAATATCACATATATGGTATAAAATCTTATGATGCTCTAATCAATTTTTTTATACTTGCAATCATTTCGGAGAACGCAATAGATCTAATTAGACAGACTTCTAAACGTCTTAATAGATTCTTTATTTAAAGTAAATATTAAAATAATATTTTCTCTTAATTCACAAAAAATAAAAACAATGGAGAAAATATATTATATATTTCTAAAAGCTTTACTAGTGTCTTTAGAACGTAGATTTGAGCTTTTCCATTGACATCAAAATTTATTTTGAATCCAGATGTAATTTCTTTTTATATATTTTTCTTGTGTACATTATCCAAAATCTTTGATTAGATTAGTGATTGAGGAGTTCTTGTTGGGTGATGAGGTTGCTAGTTTGATTCTCTTCAACCGTATGTTTAAAGTTTATTAGAAGGAATTATACTTTTGAGCAAGATCGTTGATTCAAAGGAAGTATCACTTCTTTCTTTTCTTCTGTGGTATTATCGATTTTATATTTTTCTTGATGAAAATTTTCAAAGTATTTGGAGGGTAGGTGAGTGGTGAATGACTTGGTTAATTGTTGAACGGGGTGGGTTCAAACCTTTCTTGTGGTTGTTTTGTTTTTCTATTCATCCCTAGAGTCTATAAGATTTATAATGTTCTTGACTCAAATTATAGTAAACCTTTGGTGGCTGAAAAGTTAAGAAAAGGTGAGTGGACAGCAAATCCTAAGTTTGATTCCTGGTGGTTCTTGCTTTTTTTTCTTCCAGCGAAAGAATAGTTTCAAATATTTGCAGGGTGCCCGAATGAGAGGAGCTTTTCGGAAAAATTTCCAAAATCGAGAAAAAATTTAGAAGAGAAATAAAAAAGGAATAATGCTAATATCGTATTATGAAATAAAGAGGCAAAGAGTAAAAAACAAAAAAAATGAAAAGCAAAAAGGTGTCTACAATGGTTCTTCAAACTCTATATTTGTAGATATAAGAAATATAAATAATATAAAACGCTACTTCTAATGAACATTAGAGCCCTAATGCTTATCAAACTTATCTTGATCATGATGAATATCCACCTAATAATAAAATATTCATAACAAAAAAAATGTTTGAAATAAAAAAAATTTCATATAAAAAATTAATCGCAGCAAGGAAAATCAAGATTTTCGCAACTAATTTTTCTACATCCAATCTCATAAAATATCAGAGTTTTGATTCTTAAGACAAAATGTTGAGAATTGTAACGCCCCAAAGTTTCTAAAGTTTGAATTGTTAAATTATATCAAATGATTTAATTTGTTTTGATGGTTAAGTGCCTTGACTGTCTATGTTAGATCCTAAATTTGATTTTTTTTTTGGGGGGGAATTTTCCATTAATTTTGAGTTATGTCAGACTTGGGTCATAGGGCTTATCTTTTAATTTCGTTAATTGTTGATAAAAATGAGCCTGTTGGTTCAGTGGTAAAGCTTTAGGTTACTTTTATATTTCATGTTTGAATCTCATTGTTGCCAAAATTGAAGTAATTTTTGTTCTTTCTTACTATGTCGACCAAGAGATTTTTTATATTATTCTCTTAATTTTTCTCTCCATGTTTTCCATCCAATACCCTCACTCTCTTTTCACGTTTTTCCCCCTCTCCTTTTGCTTTCTTCGTTTCTCTTCTCTTTTGTTTGTTCTTCTACTTTCCTTCTTCGTTCTTTCGGTCTTCCTTTCTGCCATTGTTGTTGGTACTACCTTTTTCTTTTGTGATCATTGCGTAGTGTAAGTATCATCGTATCAATTTCTGATATTAAGTTTTAATTTTTTTCTTTAAGCAGGGTAGGTGTTGTGAATGGTGTTTAATTCTCACTCTTTGTTGTTTTGAACATTTTTGTGATCTTTGATTAGGCGAAGGGTGCCAAATTCGTGATCCTATGAAGATTTAGTTGTTGTTTGGCCACTATTTTTGCGGGATAAGTGTTAAAATATCAGCTTTGGGGACTGATTTTAGTAAAGAGAAATTATCGAAGTTAAGTGCTGGTTTAATTTTTTTTTGTTAATTGGTCTAATTTAATGTCGTATGTAGGATTCGGGAGTACTCTGTTGTGTGGATAATCAGGAAAACATCATGTATGTGTTTCTAACCCGAAAACATCGTTTAAAACTCGGGAAATCTGGAAAATTAAGTTGTTTTCAAACTACAGTCTGTGTCACACAACCGTGTGGTTGGCCGTGTGCACCACACGAGCGTGTGGAGCACACAAACGTGTGCGATTACACGAGCAAATTGGGTAAGGTGTGTGGGCCACATAGGTTGGCTTGTTGGGCGTATGGGCCCATTTTGGTCTGATTATAGGGCCCATTTTGGGCCGAGAATAAGATTTTGAAATTAGATCTTTAGATACTCTATAAGTATATAAGACCATAATTTTATGTAATTGTATGTTAGTAAGCATGGTCATGATTAGTAACTCCGTTTAAGTTTTGTGTTAAATCTGTATTAATGACACTAATGAGCATGTCATATTTTTTATTACGATATTAATATATGTTAGCTTGTTAATGCATATGCATTGGGGTAGGATATGATATGTGTTGGAGGATGTGTGATTCTAGCATAATTACTACATTTTTTCTGGTATACCCGCAATAAATGTCTAGCAGTTCAGTTGCAAATTTTCTAAGTGGCATACAACCACAATATGGTGTGACTGATGGATGGGCTCATATAGTCCTATTTGGTGTGATTGGTTGGACGGAGTTAGTGTGTAGCGGATGGAGGTAAGATTATTATATTCTGTTTTGTCATATAATTATGAGTATATAGACATTCTGATATGTTATTCTAATAATTGCTATAACCATGATCTCATATGAATTTTGTTGTGGGCCAAGGCACACACTGGGCTCCTTAGTTCACTCTGTCAATTTACCATTTTTTAGGTAACACTCAAACTTAGGGTTTGGCAACGATCTCCGATGTCATTTGAACTTTAGTTTTGTTTTGAAACTTTATTTCAGACATTACGGACTTTTAAACTGTTTGTTTTTCCAGACGTTTACTTTGGGTTTTGCTAAAAAATTTATTAGTTGATCGTTTTTACTAAAGTTGGCGTGATTAATTATAACATTGGACAAATTATTAAATTAAATGATTTTCCAAAATAATAATCTAAGAGATTTTCTGCTGCAAATATTTAATCAGAACATGGTGTTTTACAAAACAAGGAATTAAGGTAAAATGGTTTAAATAAACTAATTTTATAAGCTGATATTTTAAAACACATCCATACGTTATTGTGACAAACTCTTTTTATCAAAGTTGAAAGGTTTTAAAGAAGAATTTGTTTGAAATCGAACGATCAAAGTTTTGGATAGTATTGTAACCTTTGAAATCTGATCATAACATCTAGGTTGAGTTTAGGGTGTTGCAAGAATCATAAAAACTTCTACCATCAATGGTTTGCCTGTCGAATTTTCCTAATAATTATAAAAAGAGAGAGAAAAGATTAAAAAAGAAGAGGGCAAGTAGGAAAATGTTCTATTACATTGTTTTGGGGTTTTTTTTATAAGTTTCAATTTTTTTGAAATTTGAGATTTTTTCTTTTAATTTATAATACAAAGTACCCTACTTCTTTTCTAAACCAATCATTTATTTTTTGTAAGTCTAGTTAGTAGATTGATTTTGTCTCAAGAATCAAAGACTCTGATTTTTATGAGATTGGATGTGAAAAAATTAACTGCAAAATTCTTGATTTTTCCTTGCTGCAATTGATTTTTATATGAGTTTTTATTTATTTTAAACATATATATTTATTTGTTTACAATTATCATTAAGAAATTTTTAAAAATATCAAAATGTTTTTCTAACTATAGCTTAGAGGCCAAATTAGCTATTAACTCTTTGAATAAAGGTGCAATGATATTTTTTTAACGGAAGTTAATAGTCGAGTGAAAAAAATGTTACAATTTGATAATATTAATGACTATTATGTAACTTTTGAAAGTTGTGTGAACGAAATGTAATTTAAAACAAAATTTAGGAACAGTTGATATAGTTTACCCTAAATTTATTTATTTAATTATATGAAAGAAATATAATTTTTTTCCTTTAAATTTATTTATTTAATTGTTTGTTCTAGAAATACATTATTTTAGTTAAAATATTTTTTTCAAAAAATAGTAAGTACAGATCAGGAACTAAAAATAGAAGAAAACAAGGACTAAAATTGAAATATAAAAAAATCATAATGATTTAATACAATAGGTATAAAATTCTTTTATTTTAAAAAAAATTTAGTATATATAATTTGAAATTACCTTGGGTATGAAATAATTTATTTTATTGACCAATCTTAATAATACCACAGTTGGAATGATTGCTCAAACAATATTAAAATTAAAAGGATTAAAATTTTTCTATTAAAAAAATTTTAAAAAAAATGAGTTAAATAATTAAAACATGAAAGAATGTTCGGTAAAATTGTATTTGTAGGAACCAAATATGGAGGAATAAAGAAATGATAATAATGATTTTAAAGGCTGTCAGAATGGATTGTGTATTATATACTAAAATCAAAATTATTATATATTTAATAATTTAAATAGATATTTTAGATGTGGATAAGGTTCATATCACTTTATTTATGTTGTTTTCTTGTTACATTTATTTATTTATTTATGTTGTTGTTAACTTCTGTAGTAAAAAAATGAAACCAAATATTATCATTACCTCATAAATTTGATTATTTTTATTATTAAATTTATTAATAATTTCAAACAAAGTGAAGTTTGGAAGAAAAAAAAGTGAAAATAAAACAAAATAATAGGAAATTAATAAATAAAATAAAATAAGTAAAATCAAGGCTTACTTATCAAGAGATTGGCATGGGTTAAAAATTATTATTTAATTATTTGAAATGATCATTCAGTTTGAGATAAATGTAATTGATTTTTTTTAAATTTAAGAGTGAGTTTGAATTGGCGGTGCGTTTATTTGCGGTTGGTGTAAAAATAGCAGTAGCA
The DNA here is from genome assembly GCA_025698475.1 of Gossypium anomalum. Lineage (NCBI taxonomy): Eukaryota > Viridiplantae > Streptophyta > Magnoliopsida > Malvales > Malvaceae > Gossypium > Gossypium anomalum. Next base: position 91,709,380 of record CM046965.1, read on the forward strand.
GTGACACTAGATATTGTAACGATATTATAGCAAAAAGTAAGTTAAACGCACTGCACCGCACCCCATTACTGATTGTAGCGACGTAAAAATTTACTTTCGGGTCGCTAAATTGTGGCGATTTATTAGAAAATTGGAAATTGAAATTTGGTTTTAAAAATAAACCGGGAGTCGCCACTGATCTTTTTTCTAGGTGTGATCGGACACCTATTAGATCTTTCTTTAAAAAACAAATAAAAGGCTAGGTTTAGGTTTACGTTAAAATCCAGAGAAAAATTAGGGTTCGGGAGTCGGTTACGCGCGAGGAAGGTATTAGCACCCTCGCGACGCCCAAAATTGGTATCTCATAAACACCTGTTGTCTTGATTTTCAAAAATACGAGTTTAATGTAAAATTTAGTCGTGATCCAGTTAAAAAGACGAGAAATTTTGGTTTATTCCGGTTTTTGAGAAGGGTATATCGCTTTAACACGAGTCAATTGACATTCACCCAACATAGCGATGAACTCGATGACTTAATGTTAAATCGGTACATTGCCTTGATTATTGAAATTAATTAGAAAACGCGGATGGGATTTTTGAAATAACGTAAAGTAAATTGGAATAAATAAATGGAAGAATTTAAGCATTTTTGAAACGAATATCGTAATGTGGTAAAATATTTAAAGATACTAACAGTGCATGTAGAATTAAATACGAAATAGAAACAATGAATACCTATACATAGTGATGATGTTAAGTAAATATACGAAAAAAATGGGAACGAAAAAGGTTTACGTAATAATACTAATATGGGTACATATATATATACATACATAACATATTTAAAATGATCACATACAATATACATAAATAATAGACCTATGCTGAAAATAATAGCAAAAATAGTAATAATAAAAGATATATGTACATCATATAACATATAATAATCTTAATATCATAAGTGACAATACGGAAAATAATAAATACATTAATGAGTATAATAACATATGAAAATAGCACTATAAAATATATATATGTACGTATATACGTGTAAATAAAATATATGTACTAACAATAAATATAATAGGAGTAAAATAAATGTAATAATATATACATATTTAGAGATAATAACATTAAAAGTACCTGTTAATAATAAACATAATAATAATAATAATAGTGAAGGTAAATCGTATAATAAATATAATAGTAGAAAAAGATAATACTATATAATATATATATATATATATATATATATAATATAAATATATATATACTAATAGGAATAATGATAATATTACTAGTAATAATAATAATAATAATGAAAACTAAAAGTGTATATATAATATAATAATAATATTAAAGTAGAGTAATTAAATATATGCAATGTATACACGTAAAAAAAAAAGAAATATATATACTAATATATAGTAATAATAATAATAATGATAATAATATAATATTGGAAATAATAATAACCATATTAAATAGGGAAACAAAAATAAACAAAAACAAAAAAAAAGGACTAAAAAAGAACTGCAAACAAAGCCTTGGGGCGAATTTTAGAAAAAATTAAAGGAGAAGGGACCTATTTGAATGCGCTTGGAACAATAGAGGGCTTACAGCGTAATTTTCCGGCGTATTTAAAACGGTGCGCATCATAGGGGGACTAAATTGCGGAACGCAACAATCAACGGGGTCAATTTTAAAAAAATATAAACTAAATTGTAAAACACTGGAAAAGCGGAGGGGCTGGAAGCACAATTAGCCCCTCCGCTTAAAAAACACGCGGATCCTAAGTGGGTGGGTCGAGTCGACCCGACCCAGAACCTAAACGGCGTCGTTTTAAGGGGTAAATTTCAGCACCAAAACGGTGTAGTTTTGGTGGGCTATAAATAGCCTAAAATTCTGAAAAAAAAAATCATTTTGGAGAGGGGGAAGAAAAAAAAAAAGAGAGAGGGGAGAGGTTGAGCGATTTTCGGCGAGGGAAGGCATTATCGGCCGGTCACCGGACCGCCGTCCGACACCGGCACCGGCCACCGCACGCGGTGGCCGGAAAGGTAAAAAAAAATTTTTAATTTTTTTTTTGTTTTGTTTTATAATATTATTTTACCTTACATTTATGTATTTATTGATATATAAAAAAGATTCGAAAATAAATAAAAATATAAAACAAGAAATTCACCTTAAGCTTTTGTATTTCTGTTCTTCGATCTTTGGTGACGGGTTCGTTTCTTTGTGCTGTTCTTGTAATTTTATGTTGACAGAATTGTTATCTTGCTCAAAATCGAATGTTTTTCATATATCTATTATTTTTTAACAGCCGGAGAAGAGAAGAAGAAAATGAAAATTTGGCCTTCTTTTATAGCCTTTTCATTACGTTGTTTATTTCTTTCTACTGCTATATTTCTTGTCCTTGCAGGGGATGGCGGTGGAAGTGACCCTGGGGCAGGTGGCAGAGGCATGGGGCGCAGAGCAAGTGGAGAGGGTAGGTGGCTGAGTCGGTTTAGGGTTTCTGATAGGTTAAGTTAGAATTGGGCTAAGGGTGTTGGGCTGCTAGTTGATGGGTTAGTTGGGCTAGGGGTGTTTTAACTGGGCCATTCGGGTTTAGTAAATATTGGGCTAATGGGGGTTATTAAATGGGTCAAAATGTATTTGGGGTTTTAGGTTTATTTGTGTAAAAGGGTAATTGGGTCTGGTGGGTAGGTGGGCCTAAATTGGCCTGTACACTGATCCAAATCCACCCTAAGTTCGATAACATAATAATTATTTTTTATTTAAGGGAGAGTATTTGGTACACTCGTGGTAAGGATGACAAAACTCAAATCATCTCACGGATTTTAAATCGGCCCGCTTTATATGGAATGGGGTTTTTTTTTTCGAAAAGTAGATGTGGGGTGGGACGAGGTGGATTTTTTTTTTAGATAATGGGTATGAAGCGGTTATGGTAATTGTTTGCCCACCCCATCCCGCCTCACTTTATTATATAAAGTTACCATTTTATTCTTGTACATATATCACTATTAAAAGGATAATAATGTATTATAAAAAAATTCATATATTTTATGTTCAAATATTTTTTTCTGAAGAATTATGTTTAAATATTTATTTGACTTTAAAAATATTAAAAAATAGTAAAAATTAAATTGAAGCAAAGCGAGATGGAGCAGGGATGGATGCATCCAACATCCATACTTGCTAGTGAATTTCAAGATTATACATCCGTAGTGGAGCGGAGAAGATGGTAGAGCAAAGTGTACCAACTGTGGAATGATGGTGGATTTAGCCACATCCACCCCGCCTTCCTCCACTGTCATCCTTAACTCACAATGTACTTTTTTATTCCACAAGCAGCTTTAAAAAATTGATATTTGTGTCTTTGTTTTAAATATTTATTTTTTAATATTTTACTATACTTCTATATGACACTTGTTGACCCTCGACCCTACTTGCGAAGCTTAAAAACTTTACTAACAGTGTATCAAATAATTTCTCTTTTTTTAAATAAATATTTAATTTGGTAGTGATACATGTTACGTGGAAATAATGTACTTTAATTTTAAATTTAATTTAATTTTTTACTACTTAATTAAGTTTAAGTTTTAATTTAATTTAATTTTTAGGAATAATATTTGATATACTGTTAATACAGTTTTTAAATTCTACACGTAGGGTTAGAGTTGGCAAGTGCTCAATAAGAGTATAATAAAATATTAAAAAAATAAATATTTTAAATAAAAAAACGCATGACAATTTTTTAAAAATACATGTGGAATAAAAAAAAAATATTGCCACAAGTAATAAATTCTAAAAATTTAGGTTAAAATGTGCCACAAATGCTTATACTTTTTAAAAATTAGGAATTTAATCCTTGTACTTTTAGTTCATAGACTTTAGTCCTACTTTTCAAATTTCGAAATTCAAGTCCAATTGTTAACACTATTTTTTTTGTTAAATTCAAATTAATTATAAAGTTATATTTTAATTACATGGCTATGAAGCAGCAACGGATCCAAAAATAGGACTTAGGGAGGCAACCTTATATTAGTATTATCAACTACATATTTTTTTACTATTAATTTTCCTGTATTGTTATTCAATAATTAAGAAAATATCAAATGCTATATATATCTAGTAAAATAATTAAGAAATACTCTTGGGTTTTTTTTCAGTGGCTAAAAGTTTTTTTTTCCTTTAGTTGTTATATTTCTTTAAATAAAATTGATGATTTACTCTTTTTTTTTTTATTGTAACTTCCTTTAAAAACTTTAAAATTTTGAAACTTCTAAAAGAAGTCATTTTATAAGAGATAAATATATATTTATATAATTTTTTAAACTTTAAAAGGGTTATTGGTTTTTTTGGAGGGTTTAGGGGTAGAATTTAAAATTTTAGGGGGTTTAATATAATAAAATGCATCTTAAAAGGGTGCTATGTAAATTTCTAAAAAGTTAAGGGGCAGTGGCCCCCACTTGCCTTCTTGTATTCGATAATGCTACGAAGTGAGTATTTTTTATTTCAAAAATCTCATAGCAACAAATTTAATAAAAAAAATTTAACAATGTTAACAGTTGGACCTGAATTTTGAAATATAAAAAGTAGAGAGACTAAATTTCATGAAATAAAATTATAAGGATTGAATTCTTAATTTCTAAAAAGTATAGAGACTTATAACATATTTTAACCAAAAATTTAGTATGTTGTTTTACATAAATAATTAAAATTTATGTATAAGTAATTTATTTTGGAAAAAAAAGGAGGATAACTCATACTTGAAATTTCCATTTTGAATATTTTAATATAAATTATTATATGTACTATACAAAAGTATTTATTTTTATTTTAAATAATTTTAAAATTTTGAGTAGAAGTATAGAACAAATTACCCGATTATGCTTAAATTTTTTTTTGATAACTCCACCAGTCGCACCTTTATTTTTCAGTTCTGTTAACTAGATAATGAAAAGATAATACGCATAATAACAAATTTAGTTTTTAACTATAAATTTAGTGATAATTGTTAAAAAAAAAACTTTTTCTTTTCTGAAAAAAAAGAACACTAAACCTCATCTAAAGTATAAACTACAAAACTATGGCTACCTCTTGCCTCATCCTACCGCCGACACCCCACAGTTGGATCTAAAAAATCCACAACCTTTTTTGTATAACCAAAGTTGTAAGTGAGAGAAGTAAAAGATAAAACGAGGCAATGACGTTTGAAGGTGATGGAGGTGTTAGGCCACCAAATTTTTTTTTTTTATACAAATCTTTTAAGCTGCTTTAAGGAAGGAGAAAACTATGAATATTTTTGCTGAGATCAATGTCCTCCCTCATACCACAGATATTGAATACCTATCTCATTTACATTCTTATAAAAAAGAATACATTTTTTAACTATAATTCATAGAAGAATACCAGTTTTATTTTATCATGCATTATAGATAGTCAAAAGTCAGCAACTGCCATGTTGAAAATATTGAAGGAGATAGAAGTAGAAATAAATAAGGTTGGGTGTGAGAACTGAGAATTTGAGTGGGGTTAGAGATTTGGTTAGGTGACAAAAAATAAGTAAGTTAGAAAAGAGGTGGCAATGGATTGACCTTGGGAGGGTGGGGTGATGAATAAGAGGGGGTCCATGTGCATTCTGGCTCCAGCCAGTTCATTTGCTCACCTTTTCTCCAACTCTTGTATTTGCATTTCCATGGCCTCATCATGGTCAAGCTCAATAAAAGATTTTTCTTTTTCTTTTTTTATAAATGAAGTCCAAATTTGAATATACATTGTAGATATCAATTTTGTTTTTACAATTCAATTTCACTGAATTGATTAACTAATTGTTACTAATTAAGAAAAATTCACGTATTTACATAATGTAAGACTCGAACCTTAAACCTTAAATTTTTTATGGCCTCAACTTTGTTATTAAGCTATTGTTTTATTGGCAAAATTTGATATCTATTAATGCTATTACTTAAAATCATTGTATGAACTAAATTACAAGTGAAGAAAATTGTAACACCCCAAAAATCTCGATGTTGTTAATAATAAAATTTATGAGAAAGTAAGAGTTATCAATAAATTAAAAATAGTATAGCTAAAGTAGATAAAGTATGAATAGTGAAATTTTAGTAAGGATTAAACTGAGACTATGTGAAACTTTGAGGACTAAAAGTGTAAAATTATCATATGAAGAAAAGGTGTGATTGAATAAATGTTTTTGTATGAATGTGACAAGGAAATATATTGATATGTGGAATTGAAAAATCGAGGCATGGACTAAATTGAATAAAGTGAAAAGTTTAGGGACTAAAAATAATTTTACAAATTTATAAAAAAGAGACCTAATTTGAAATTTTACCATGATTAGATATTATCAAAGGACATAATGTTAAGTTTTTAAACTTAAGTGTGCTAGGCCTCCATGCATGTTGAAAATGAGTAGTGATTAGAATGAGATTTATTGAATTTTTATTGGTTGATAAAATAAATGGATGAAATTGAAAGAAAAAGAAAAATGTAGATTATTCTACAAGGGGAAGGCTGAACGAATGAATTTTTTTTTTTTTATAAAAAGGGTGAGATGATTATAACAGCCTATTTTTAGTCAAATCAGAATAGTGGTTTCGGGACCACAAATCCGAAGTCGAAATAATTATTTTATTATTTTAATGTTTACAACATGATTGAATGATTGTGTGAAAGTTTCATTTAGAAATTTTATCGTTTGAGTGTTTAATTCGAAAAAAAAGACTAAATCGCGTAAAGTGTAAAACTTGTGTTCTATTAGCTAAAGGTGTTAAATAGCTATAGAACCTTAAAGTAAGAGTCCTTATGTGGTAATTTTACCATTTTTAGCTTGAGTAGACAAAGATGGACATATTAATATGTGTTTAAAAGATTATTAGTTAAGGTTAATATAGTGAATTGGTAAATGACTTAGTAAAATAATGAATTAATATGGGAATATCATCATTTTTCTTCTTCATCACCGAAATTAAAGAACAAAGGAAGCCATTTTTAGGGCTTGGAGCATTCGGTCATCTCCTAACTCAATTATAAGTCCGTTTTTGTCCTGTTTTTAATGATTTCCATATTTTTGAGATCGTTGCAACTAGGTATAGCTAGCCCAGGGACTATTTTGAAAAAATGTTAAATATTTTAGATGTTTCCATTGATGAATACATGAGTACTTTGATGTTTAATGATAGATTATGAATATTTGATGATAGTTATACAAGTTTTGTTAAGTGATTTTTAGTGAAAATATAGAATAGGAACTAAATTGTGAAATGTAGAAACTTTGTGGTTAGAATGTGAAATAAATGAAAAATATGGGCTTCTAGGGGTATAATAGTAATTTGGCTAGCATGGGTTAGTCTTAAATTTTATTAATTTGTGTTTTTATGAAATAAGGACGAAATTGTAAAAGTTGTGAAATATTAGGGGCAAAAGTGTAAATGTGATTTAATAAGTGTTTTGTATTAAATTGAATAGTGAGGTAATTAAATAAGTTAATTTTGATTACATATAGATCAAGAAAAGCAAAACTCGGATCTAGATAGAGGGAAAAACAAAGTTCTCGACTAATCAACTAGTTTAGCCGTTTTTACATCCGAGGTAAGTTCGTATGTAATAAGTTTCATTATAAATGTATTTTAAATGCTTTGATATTGCTTAAATTGTGAATATGAGACTTTGAACATGTTCGACAACGATTCTACGATGATTCGGTATTCGAAATCCCGGTTGAACCTTAGGAATAGATTAGGATATTAGTGACATGTCATTAGGGAATTTATTGATTTGGCTTCGGGTCATGATATTGGCATTTCGGGTGCGAGTTACATTGATTTGGCTTGAGGCCATGATATCGGCACTTCGGGTGCGAGATTCATTGATTTGGCTTTGGGCCATGATATTGGCACTCAGGGTGCAAGACTCCTGAGTATCCGAAATCTATTGTGAATGGTTTAACGGGTAAAAGAATGATGTGGTTGAGTATGAGATTGATACAAGATGGTACAGGTATGTACATAAATCATATAAGCTTTTAGTCGAAGAAACGGTGAAGAATACATATAGTTTTATGAATGAGTATTTGTAATGTTTGTTAGTTAATATGAATTATATGTGTTTATATTCAGTTGATGAGTTATGTGTTTATAGTTATATTAAGTTCATTTTATACAAGCTTACTAAGCTATAAAGCTTACTTTGTTTATTTTTCCATGTTTTTAGTGACTTCAAAGCTAGCTTGGATTCGGGGATCGTCGGAGACTTCGTCACACTATCCTATTATCACTTTGGTACTTTTGAGCTTGTGTTTTAGTCATATGGCATGTATAGGGACTTTGATCATTTTGGTTATGTGTTGGTAGTGAATTTAGCCATTGAATTGGCTTGTAAATGTATATGTTTTGTTTGCATACATAGCCATGAGTGATGGTTTATTTTCAGTTATTTTGGTATGTTTGAATCATGTATATATATGTGTCTATGTCTTGTGAAATGTGTAGAATAATGGTTGTGTGATACTTAATGGTAATAGGCATTATAAATATCAAATGGTTGAATTGTGGATAACGGTTTGCTTGTGAATTAGGCTAAATAATGCATATTTGGAAGTGTATATTTAATTGAATTGTATATGTGATTTTGGTCTAAATGGTATGGTATATTTTGTGTATTATGTGTATTGAGAAAGATGGTATAGATTATGCATGAATTAAGCTTGAATTAGTTGGTTAAAATGTCATGTTATGCCATGTTTTGGTGCCAATTGGGTTGATGTAGGTGTGCACAAATTTGGGTGGCAAATTGGCTTGGGAAATAGCCTATTGTTGTCCACACGAGCTTGTGTCTCAGCCGTGTGTGATACACGGTCATATACACGACTGTGTGTCCCCTGGTGTTGAAATTAAAATCAAGTCAGTATGCTCCATACAGCCTCAAACACGAGCGTGTGACATGCCCGTGTGGTATAAGTCAGTATACTCTACAAGTTTGGCACGGCCTAGTACACGGCCTAGCACACGGGTGTGTATGGTCATTTTTAGAGCACACGGGCGTATGTGTTGGCCGTGTGACCTAAGTCAGAGAGTTACACGGGGTCGGACACGGGCTGAGACACGACCATGTGATCCCATTTCGAATGTCCACATGGCCTGTGACACGGACGTGTCTGTTGGTCGTGTGAGAGACACGGCTGGGCCATATGGGCGTGTGTCCCTTGTTTTTGAGAAAATTTTTTAAGTGTTCAAAAAGTTTCTAAAGTTATCGGTTTAGTCCCGAACCACTCTCTATGCATGTTTTGAGCCTCATAGGCTCGTATTAGGGACAATATGATCGGTTGTGATTGAATTGTATTTGCATTGGTTAAATTATTTATGAAATGTATGTTTAAATGTATGACAAGATCGATAATACTCCGTAACCCTATTCTGGCGTTGAATACGGGTGAGGGGTGTTACAATGATTAAATTACCCTTATGTTTAAAATTTAAAATAGTTAAAAGTACATTTTGATCTTTTTTTTTTTTTACTATCAAAAATTGTTTTTGAATATTTAATTAAAATGAAAGAGATACTTTGATGAGAGAAATAACTATTAAAATACGAGTCATTGAATTAAAGTTTAATTATCATATCATAACTATTAGTTTAATTGATTAAATGATAAGTGATAAATAAATAAAAATAAAAGAAATATCTAAAAAATAGAAGAAAAATCATTCTCTTCCTTATAAAAAAGAAGATAGCATAGTTTTTATTTTATTCAATTTGGTCCTTTCTTATTAAGAATATTTTCTATCCTAAAAATCGTTGAAATTTTTACGAAAATAAAGTAAGATTTTAAATCAAAAAATAATGCAAGTGTTATTTATCATTGGAAATCAACTAACGATGGATGTTAGAAGTGGAAAAAAGCATCGGTATGTGAAGAAATTAAGGTAAGTTGTTTAAATTATTATTATGTAATAAATCAAGTGTATAATTTGATGTATATTTGTAAAGATTAAATATGTGGATTTAATTTGTATGTTATTATTAATGGAAATATTGTGTTAAAAGTATGGAAAGAATGATGGATGATTTTATGTTAGTAATTCAAAATAAGCATGGTTGCTAAATTTATTAAGTATATGAGAAATTAAAGTTATGAATTTACATTGACGAATGGTTATATTATTCATGTGTTAGAATGATGGAGAAATTATTATTGTATGAAAAAGAATATATGAAGATTATTTGGAATAAGGAAAATTGGAAGTTAAATAGAATATTTAGTAAATCAAGGATGATTTGAAGTTTGATTAATTATATTAAATAGATTAGAGAGGATTGATATATGTAAAGAATTACAAATTTCATGAATAAAGTGTTCAATTTTGACAAAACTTGAGTTTGAGGATTGAATTGTAAAATAAGAAAATATAATTTTTAGGGACTGAATCATAAAATTTTGTAAATTTGGGATTATAGAGACTAGATCATAAAAATTGCAAAATTTGGGATTTTAGAGACTAGATCATAAAAAGGCTATGAAATAAGCATGGATGGTAGATATATATATATATATAAATTTTGATATCAAAGAAAAAATTGAATTTCAAATGTTGAAATTGAGTTCAATAATAATAGTAAATTAAGTGCTTGAATGTTATGAAAATTTTTAAAGTGCTTGAATGTTATGAAAATTTTTAATGTAACATTCCTTATTCGGATCTATTACCAGATCGGGTAAAAGGTGTTACAAAAATATCTAATTTTATAGGCCAAACTTTCATCCATCCTCTATGTGAAAAAAAAAATAAAATAAAATAAAAAATAAAGAACACAAAATTTTACGTGGAAACCCTTTCGGGAAAAAACCACGGGCAGAGGAGAAGAAAATTTACTATGTCGAAAATTTGAATCAATACAAAAGGAATAGACTATGTCTACTTATAGGCTTGTAAAGCCATATTCTAGTAGGATTGAAACACCTTATCCTAGTAAATATAAAATAGATGGAGTTTAATAAGGTTTAAAAAACCTTATTCTAAAATAAAATAAAAGAAGTCTAGTTCTATATGGATTTTACTTTTATTTTATTTTCCATCGTATTTTATTTAAATAAGAATTAGGGTCACTTAATTCTAACAATCTCCACCTTGACACAAATTCTCAATGAACAAGTTCTTTATCGCGAACAAGTTCTCCACCTCTTCCATAAAACCCCTTAAGGGTTTAACTTCAACAATGAACACCAACCAAGTCTAAGCAATGCTCAAACTTGGTTATAGGAAGTGACTTGGTCATCATATCTGCAGGATTTTCATGAGTACTAATTTTGCTCACAACAATATCACCACGAGCAATAATATCACGAACAAAATGATACCAACATCAATGTGTTTTGTTCTCTCATGAAACATTTGATCTTTTGTAAGAAAGATGGCACTCGATCATCACAAAATCTTGTGCTGATTTGAAGGTCTTCATTTAGTTCACTAAAGAGTCCCTTCAACCAAATAGCTTCTTTACAAGCCTCGCAGTCGCCATGTACTCGGCTTGGTGGTAGACAAAGCGATCGTAGTTTGCAAAGTGGCTTTCCAACTTATTGCACAACCTCCGATTGTAAAGACGTAACTCGTGAGAGATCTTCTTCTATCAAGGTCTCCAAAGCAAAATCAGCATCAACATACCCAATAACTCCATCTTCGCTTTTTCCAAACTGTAAGCAAACATCGATAGTACCTCGTAAGTATCTTAAAATCCATCGAATCGCTTTCCAATTAGTTCTTTACCGGATTCGCCATATATCTCGCTAATCGCACCGATCGCATATGATAAATCCGACGTGAACAAACCATAGCATACATGAGAGATCCCACTCGCACTAGAGTATGGAACATGTGACATGTACTCGATCTCATCATCCGATTGTGGAGACAAAGCCGATGAAAGTCTAAAATGGTTTGCTAAAGGAGTACTAACAGCTTAGCACTCCGCATATTGAACTCCGCAAAGAAGTTTCTCAATGTACCCCTTCCGACTTAGGTACAATTTACTTGTTTTTCTATCTCTAAGAATCTCCATACCAAGTATCTTCTTTGTTTTGTCCCAAATCTTTCATCTCAAATTCTTCACTTAGTTGGGCTTTGACCTTTCTTATCTCTCCTTTGTCTTTGTCTTTGCTATCAACATGTCATCAACATAAAGAAGTAGATACACAAAAGAACCACCATCATTGTTTTTCTTAAAGTAAACACAACTGTCAAAACTACTTCTTTTGAAATCGTGAGAAGTCATAAAGGAATCAAACCTCTTGTACCACTCGCCTTAGTGATTTGTTTCAAACCGTAAAGGGACTTTTTCAAAGCAAGCAAACATAATCCTCTTTTTCTCAAATCAGAAACCCTCCGTTGTTGCATGTAAATATCTTCCTCAAGTTCTCCATGCAAAAATGCGCTTTTACATCTAATCGCTCAAGCTCTAAATCATGCATGGCCACAATACCAAGCAAAGCTCGAATCGAACTATGCTTCACAACCGGGAGAACACATCTGTGAAGTCCACTCCTGGAACTTGATCAGTAACCCTTTGCAACAAGCCTTGCTTTATATTTAGGTTCTTCAACTCCTGAGTCCCTTCTTTCTTTTTAAACACCCATTTACAACGAATGCTTCTTCTTACCTTTAGGAAGTTTCACAAGATCCCATGTTTTGTTTTTGTGGAGTGATCCCATCTCCTCTTGCATAGCAAACATCCATTTTTCTCGAGTCTTCACAACTAATCGCCTCAGAATAATTTGATGGCTCTTGATTCGCATCTATATCTTCACCCACATTTAAAGCATAAGCAACTAGATCTCGCCTCAAAGATACTTCTTTGGAGGTTTAATTTCTCTTTTAGTTCTGCTTTTTGGCGATAGAGTATTGAGGCGAAGAAGCAAACTCTATTCTCAATTTTTGTACCGACTTGAGGAGTCGACTCAGTATTAACTCGATGCTCCACCGCTTTTGATTTTCTTTATTGGAAGAGTCTTTAAGAGATAAGTTAGGAAGCATAGCGCTTTCATCAAAAACAATATCTCTGCTAATCACAACTTTCCTATTTTCAGGACACCATAACTTATACCCTTTTACATCACTTTATAACCAAGAAAAACACATTTAATGGATCTCGGTTCCAATTTTCCATTATTAACATGAGCATATGCAGGACACCCAAAGATCTTTAAATCGTAATAATTAGCGGGATTACTGCATCCATACCTCTTGTGGAGTCTTTTTCTCAATGGCAACGGATAGAGATCGGTTGATCAAAAACATGCGATGAGGGTCGCTTCCAAAAAACGACTTGGTAAGTTGGCATTTGACAACATACATTGAACCTTCTCCATGATCGCTTCTGTTCATTCGTTCGCAATGCCGTTTTGCTATGGAGTATGACGAATCATCAAGTGTCTCACGATCCCTTCGACTTGCACAATCTATTAAACTCATCGAGCAGAATCGTAAGCCATTGTGCATGCGGAGGTATTATTTTATCTGCTTTCCCGTTTGTTTTTCAATCATAATTTTCCAAGACTTAAATGCGAAAACACATCGCTTTTTTTGCTTCGGAAAGAACGCCCAAACTTTTCTCGAAAAATCATCAATAAAGGTTAGCATATAATTAGCTCCACCTCTCGAAGGCACTCTGGATGGTCCCCATAGATCGAATGAATATACTCCAACGTTTCCTTCGTGTTATGGATTCCTCTAGTGAATCGAACTCTCTTTTGCTTCCCAAAACACACGGTGCTCACGAAATTCAGTTTGCAAATTCCTTGCCCATCAAGAAGTCCTCTTTTGCTCAATTCTACCATGCCATTCTCACTCATATGCCCTAGGCGCATATGCCAAAGTTTAGTAATATCATCATCCGACAAGGAAGAGGAAGCGACAAATGCATCACCAAGATATGAAGAGAACCCTCGCAAAACATATAACTTGGCGCTTTTTCTTTGCCCTTTCATCACAACAAGGGACCCTTTGGAAATCTTTAAAACCCCACTTTCACCATGTATATCTGCACCCTTTTGAATCAAGAGTACTCAACGAAATTAAATTTCTTTTCAATTCGGAACATACCGTGCGTCACTAAGTGTTCGACAACTCCATCAAACATCTTAACTTTAATTGTTCCAACACCGCGATCTTACACGAAGCATTATTTCCCATCAAAACAACACCTTCGATTAATCGCTTCGTAAGTTGTAAACCAATCCCGATTGGGACTCATATGGAAGGTGCAACTGAATCAAGTATCCACTCCTCACTTACTTTAGAATCATTGATGTGGCGACTAGAAGTTCACCATCATCGTAGTCTTCTACAACATCGCTTCACCGTAATTTTCTCGGTTGTTTTCCTTTTTGATTCGCAGCCTCCCTTTTAATCTTATTTTGTAGCTTATAGCACTCAGTTTAATGTGCCCTTTCTTCTTACGAAGTTACAAGTTTTACCTCTATTTGAAGACTTCGATCTACCCTTAGATTTACCACGATGATTTCTTTCCGTGTCCTACCACGATCATCATCGATTCCGATCTTGTCTCCCACGAACAATGAGACCCTCTCTCCGAGAGTCGTTTTAACCACAAGATGTTTCATCTTATCATACGAGGTTAAAGAATCATAAACCTCATCAACTGTGAGAGACTCGCGACTATATAAAATCGTGTCTCTAAAGGTTGAATAAGACGGAGGCAACGAATAAAGTAGAATCAACCCTAGATCTTCCTTATCATACCGAACCTCCATGGCCTCCAAGTTTGAGAGAATTTCTTTAAACAACTGTTAAGTGTTCGTGTACAGCACGCACCTTCCTCCAAACGATGGGCATAAAGACGCCGCTTCATATGCAACTTGCTTGTTAGAGTTTTCGACATACATATTTGTTCTAGCCTCTTCCATAATGCAATGTGGCGATCTTCTCTTTCATCACATCCTGCAAAATTTCATTGGACAAATGCGGATGCAATTGTGTTAATGCCTTTCGATCCTTACGCTTCTTCTCTTCATCTGTTAATGTCGAAGGCATCTTATCTATCCCTAGCGGGGCATCCTCCGAGATCTATCTGCAAGAACCGCTTGCATCTTAATCGCCACAACGCAAATCCGGTGTTGCGATCCAACAACGGAATTTCATATTTCAAAGACGCCATTACCGTGATCGAGATGAACAACCCGGAAGCTCGGATACCAATTGTGAAAAAAATAAAATAAAATAAAAATAAAGAACACAAAATTTTACGTGGAAACCCTTTCGGGAAAAAACCACGGGCAGAGGAGAAGAAAATTTACTATGTCGAAAATTTGAATCAATACAAAAGGAATAGACTATGTCTATTTATAGGCTTGTAAAGCCATATTCTAGTAGGATTGAAACACCTTATCCTAGTAAATATAAAATAGATGGAGTTTAATAAGGTTTAAAAAACCTTATTCTAAAATAAAATAAAAGAAGTCTAGTTCTATATGGATTTTACTTTTATTTTATTTTCCATCGTATTTTATTTAAATAAGAATTAGGGTCACTTAATTCTAACACTCTAAAATCAATATGTATTTTTATAAACAAGCCAAAAATAAAAAAAAATAAAAAAAGAGAAGACAAATTTTATTATTAGTCCATGTTTTATGTGTAAGTTGCAAATTTATTTCCTCTAATTTAATTTGGCCAATTTTACTTTCTATACTCTTTTGAATTTTGAAATTCTGATTTTGACCTAAACAATAGTAATTAATTTTGTTAGGTCTAGTTCTACTATTAGCCTTATACAATACTTAAGTTATAAATTTTGTCTTATATGCTTTTTCTTTTTTTAAAAGGTAAAATTTTGTTAAGACAAACTAAAGTAGGCATACAAACATACAAACATATTGCTATTTGCATCCCATAATTGACTTTCAATACAAAACCCCTAGGCAATATTTTATCAATATCATAAAATCATCAACATAAGAAAAAAAAACACATATTAACCACATACACTTAACATATTTGAACCTCTTCTAATCCCGACCTTAGCTAGTCTACTAGAAACACCATTGTCTTCTGGCTGCCTTTACAAAATCTATGGCATGCCATAGTCATATATTTGAATGTGTAAGACGCTCTAGCTGGGGAAGACCAATTCTCAACATTGCTACAATTAGTCTCAATAACAACTTGTGAAAGGTAATCCACTTTTAAATAAAGAAGCTAAAGTAGACTTCCTTTTTAGCAAGCACTTTTGCATAAGCTAGATTTGATACACCAATATATTTTGAGAAGATAATTAACCACAAACCATTGTGATCTCTGAGGATGTCACCAATCTTAGTGGGTTCGAAAATTCCTCTTATTCCCCTATCAATTGAATTTTCCTTTGATTTAGTCTATATGGGATGATGATATAGCCAACCAGATTGCCCAACTTCCTATAAGAGATGCCTTAGCTGGTGATGTTTTTGCATGGGGACATGCACTGAATAATGTCTATTCCACTAAATCGGGCTATAATTGGCTGCTATTAAATTCCTTAGGGATGGGTCCCTATAATGTTTTTTGGAAGGAAATTTAGAGGTTGAGAACTCTTCCCAAGATTTGACTTTTTAGATGGAGACTTGGCCATAGCATTCACCATATAGCTGAAAGATGTGTCATGTTTATTATTAGAGCAGGCCTAGGCGTCCTAAGTGTGGGCTGCCCAAGGAGGATGTTTTGCATGCTCTAGGGATTGTTCTGTATTGAGAGATGCTCTGACCCTTTATAGTATTAATAATTATTTGTTTTCTTTGTCCTTTGTAGTATGATTAATTGGCTAGAATCGGCTATGATGAAGATAGACAAATGTTTACTAGCTTTCTAGTGCTCCTTTGGCAACTGTAGGAGGCTAGGAATATGACCATGATCCAAGGATGTGATGTCTCCTCTTAGGATGTGGTTTTACGTGCTTAGCCCATTTCACCATAACCTTAGAGTGCATAACCTTTTGTTCGCACTGATGTCACCAAAGCGTTCGATCGTTGCTTGGTGAATTCTATCTTGTGAAGATGTTGCCAAAATCAATGTTGACGTGGCATGGAATGTGAAGTCGAGAACTGCTACTTGTGGTGCCATTTTTCGCGACCATGAAGGGATAGTGCTTGTCGGCTTCACTAGCATGATTGGTAAGGCTTTTGATGCTCCTTTGCCTAAGGCTCTTATTTTGTCTTGTGTTGCTCAAAAGGCCATTGAAAAAGGTTTTTCTAAAGATGTTATAAAGTCAAATTGAACTTTTATTATAAATAAGTTTAATAATTGTGCTCTAAATTTATCTTTCTATAGTTGTATTGTTAGGGAGATCTTAGGTTTTTGTGAGTCGTTTGTTGATGTTAGTTTCTCTCCTACTTATAAATTAGCCAATAGTGTTTCTCATTGTTTGGCACATTGTTTGAAAGATAGGACCAATGTCCTTGATTTTCGTTTAGACTATCCGGATTTCATACACCAATTGGTGTTGGACGATATTTCTTAATTAATATATTTTTCCCTTTTTGGGCATTTTCTTTAGAAATCAAGACATTGAATTTCACATGTCCTATCAAAGGCGGACTCTACTTGCGAATTATTCCCTCACACTATTCTTCTAAGTAGGACCACAATTACAAAGAGAAATAAGAAAGTCATTGAAAGATTGCATTGAATCCGATCACTTCACTTTGCACCACTAGCCCAATCTCATCACTACAATGTCATAAAGTTGAACAACACTGAACATTTTACCATTAAACACAATCTCATTTTGAAAAAGTTATATAGACAGTGTCATTTATCAAATTGCTTTTGGTTACATACAAATTACCATGAAAAAAAATGAAGTCTCAGGAATCTTATGACATGACCAATGAATACTACAAAGCACACACTATTACTATCACACCTTCCATGACATGTCACAATAAAAAAACAAATGTTCTACGAACTCAGGAGCTAAATGGAAAAAAAATGCAAGTAGTCGATTCAAGAGAAATTATTTCCCTCTTAGCCATTTCAATATTTGTTGGAATTCTACCCTGTAAAGGTCTCCAAATGAACACTTCAAGTTTTCAAAAGGTGTTAGACCAGCCCACATGTGCATCCAAAATTATTCTACAATAGATCCCTTGTAGCAAACTATTTGCAATATTCCTAGCCAAAAAAAAAAAAACCATTAGATGACCCCCAACCACCTCAACTTATCAACTTTCAATTTACCAAAAGAATATCTACCCAAGAAAAAAATGAAGAATCCCAAACAGGAATCTTCTAGCCAAATAAGGTTTTGCACAAGAATAAATTTCATCTTCACTAGTTCATTTCCCAGTAACCAAATTGAAAAACTTTCACAATTATCTTTGTAGGCAAAGTATAAATTATCAAGATCGCAAACTTAAGCTCTATATTTCCTACCCACTTGTTTGAAAAAAATTTTAAAAGAATTTCCATCTCCAACTTTGAAACAAATATCACTCATAAATGCATCATTAGCCTACTCCAGAGAAGAAAGAGGTCGAATGATGCTACTCTAAATCCATGAATTCTTTTGTGCATTACAGTTAGATAGTAGTAAGTTATTATACTCATTTTCATATTTCACAATTAACACCCTTCTCCACAAGTTGTCATTTTATGAGTTAAATCTTCATAATCTCTTGTAGAATAATGCATGATTTTTAACCCTTAAGTCAATCAATCCAATGCTTCCAAATAGTTTAGGAATGCAAATATCATCCCATTTTTCTCAATATATTTTCATGTTTCCATTTGATCCCCAAATGAATTTAGTAATGCCCTTGTGAATAATACCACATATTGAAGCTCACACTTGAAAATTGGACAAAAATAAACTTGGAGATTAGATACAACTGATTCAATAAGCACCAATGTACCTCTAGTAGAAAGGAATTTAGCTTTCCAATTTTCCAATCTATCAACCTAAGGTAATCTATTGGAAAGGAATCAACTGAACATTTTATCCTAAAAACCCATCTTTCGACCATGGCTTCATCTAAATTGATGCCATAGGTTCTAGTTTTCATAAGGTTAAGTTCTAGACTGGAAGCCAACTCAAAGCAACATAATATTCTCTTTATGTTCAACACTTGCATCTCACTTGCCTCGTAAAATAAGATCAAGTTATTTTCCCAAGCCTATTGGTTGTTGTCTTGTTCACTAGAATAATGATAGACGTTGATGAGACACTAATGAATTCACGAATGCAACTTGTCCTCAAAAGAACATTTTTAGGATAATAAGATCCAAGAATCCTTAATCTATGAAATTTTATGGTTTCCTAAAATTGACTTTAAACGCAACCCACTTAACGCTTTTTATGTAAGAAAAATATAATATCGTATGTAGTATTAATAAGTCAGTAACAATAATAATGTAATACAATGCAGTAGCAATAACACAACATAATACATGTAATAGGAAAGAGTTGAAAATTAGAAGAAGAATTTTGTTGAGGCCCATATGAACAGTTTCCTTAAGACAGATTCGACCTCTCCTTGACGCTTTGAGTAATGTTGGACGTTTGTCTCCCAGGATCAACAACAGTGATCAATCGAACACAATCTTGCCTTTCTCTATCACCAAGAGGAATGAATTTAGAAGGAATTTTTTATATTGATGATTTTTGATGATGTGTTTTGGAAGTCTCCTAACTTGGCTTTATATAGAGGAGGGGAAATGAACGAAGAGATTTAGACCGATCCATGAAGAGTTTTGTTGAAAAGTTAATAGATATAAGTGAACAGACACAATGAATGAAAAGATGCAATATTAAACCAAAAGCAATGAATCTGTTCACCAAGAGATATAATTGTTTAAAAGATACAACTGTTCATTAAGAGACAGAACTATTGTTTAATTTGAGCATCAATTTATCATTCATCACTCAACAATTTTGAGCATATTATATAGAATATAAATCCGTAATTTATTATTCAAACCTTCAATTTTATCAATAAAATAATATGCCTCAAAGTTCCAAAATATCTATTATTTTCCAACATTTTATGCTTGAATAGTCCCATATTTACCCACCAACAATAAAGGCAGGACATGGTTGTTTTTGTGAGTATTATGTTGAAATAGTAAGTTGTCATAACATTATATATGTAATAATATATTTGTCGAATAAAGTTTTTAAAGTACTAAAATTTAACTTTTTGAATTTAATGGTTATCGTTTGGGTCAAGATTAAATTTCAAAACTCAAAAAGCAAAAATTAAAATTAATTAAATTAAAGAATAAAATTATGCATAATATAGTAACTAATAGTGATCTTTAAGAAAAAGAAATTTAAAAGTTTTAGAATTGAATAATAACTAATGAAACTACCTAATCAAATATTCAAATATTATTATTTTTTATTTTATTTTCACCTATTCAATTCGTCAAAGAGTTTTTTTTTTTTTTTTTTTTTTGTAACTACCAACACCATGGAAATTGTATGAGACAACTATAAATAATTACTTATTATTTTTTTGGTACATTTATTTCTTGTGTTTTATTTATTAGTGAAGATATAGGTTTGATGATACATTTGGCAAAAATAACTAAAGTAATTATTGAATTTAGCAAGTGTGTTGAAAAAGTCCAATGAAAAAAGAAAACCCAGCAAAATAAAATAAAAAAACCGACAATACTTTGAGTCAAGCATGTATTTTATATTTTATGTTTTCACTTCCACTGTTTTTTACTAATTTTTATAAATTTTTTAATATTTACAATTATTTGTAATTGTTTTTAAATTTTTTAGAATACTGATAAAATTGACACGTGTAAATATTAAGTGCTAGCTTTGTTATTATACCAATTTTAAAATTGTCATCTTTTTATTACCTATTTAACAACAATAAATGAAAATTGACAAAAAAAAATCCAATAGTTAGGTGAACTTTAAGTGTTAAGAGATGAACTAATAGTAACAAACTTGGACATTAAACACTTTAAGATTGAAGTTGATACAACTGATATTATTAGTTTTTATTTCTAACTATACAATCTCTATTTTTTTGCTACTTCCATTGATGATTATAAATGCTCCTAATTACCATCTGGAATACTAAAATTATGCGTACCTTCACGGAAGGAAACTAGACTGTTGATGCTCTAACATATTTGGGGAGTTCAATCAAGTGTCTCCTTAGATAACTTAATTTTGAGTGCTTTTTTTTATTATCTGCGATGAGCCCCCTGAGGCTATTATCTTTTGCATTTTGGCTGAGGATAAGGCACCTATCATGCGAAGTATTATATAATTCTTTTTTTAATATTAGTTCCTATTTTCTAAAAAAAAAGTGTATGCTTTTATGGATCTTTAATCTATGGGATGATTTTATTGTGGATAATTTTGTTGCTTGATGCGTAGGATGTTTTTTTTTCTTATTTATTTTGACTTTGTTGAAAGATAAATTTTTATTTGTGAAGTTTATTTATGGATATTTTACATAATTGATAGTATATATATTTTCAATTTATTTAATCTTAATTATTTGATATACTTATTAAATATTTTTATCGATAAATCTAAAATAACACATCAAAGCATATCAATACCAATATATTTTAGTTTTAGTAGAAAAATGATGCATTTATTAATGTGATATGACTACCTTGCTTGACCTACTAGTCCAAAAGAGGTTTTTTTTAATGAATCAAACTTTATTCATGCCCTTGGTTTAAAAAGTTAAATTACACTTTTAGCTCTCCTCAAAATTTGTAATTTATTTAGATTTTTTAATCCAAAATTTATGCCTTTGCTCCTTGTTACAAGAGTTTTTCATTGGGTTAAATATAAAATTAGTATCCGAACTTGTCCACTTCTTCCAGATTGATACCCAAATTTTTTTTCCGTCCATTAGTTTGGTACCTAAGCCTAACAACTTTAAGATTTTGCTACG
This sequence comes from Gossypium anomalum, assembly GCA_025698475.1. Taxonomy (NCBI): domain Eukaryota; kingdom Viridiplantae; phylum Streptophyta; class Magnoliopsida; order Malvales; family Malvaceae; genus Gossypium; species Gossypium anomalum. The sequence continues at coordinate 91,731,301 of CM046965.1, forward strand.
TGACAACGCTGGCCACATGTCACACTCCCAAGACCCCTTTAACTCGAGTTTAAGTTTTTTGACAAGATTGTTTTAAGTATTTTTTCTTTAAATTTATTTATGCACCATCGTCTTCAACATTTTTCCCTACTACTTTCTCTTTCGTTTTCTCTACGTTGTCTTCAACATTTTTCATTCATATCTCTTTCTCTTTCGTTTTCTCTGCCATCTCTTTCATTTTTCCCTCTTTTGTTCATCCATTTGTTTTTTCCTTTCACATCTCTGTTTCTTATCTCTTTTGTTTTCCATCTCCTTCACGTCTCCACTATGTCTTCTTTTATGAACAGAAAATCAAGTGCGCAGGGGAGTGTTTTGTACTGTCATTGAGGGTTAAGGGCTCCCGTTGCAATGCAAATACTCCAAAGAACAAAGGGAGAAAATTCTTTGGGCGTGCGGACTTCAAATAGGTAAATTAGAGTTTCTGTTTTGGTCTGTCATAGTTGGGTTTGTGAGAAGCAAAGAGTTTTGTGTGTTTTGACATTTTGTTGCAATTTGGGTTTAAGATTTATTCTTAGATTTTTAATATTTTGATTTTTTTTGTTGAATATGAGAAATGAAGATCGAGGGTTGTGATTTTTTCCGATGGGTTGAAAGTAACATTGACAGGATGGATTCAACTACAGAAGAACAAGAATGCACAATTGATGAAATAATGCTTCAAAATAAGATGTTATTGACAGAGAACAAGAGATTAAGACTTGAGAACGATGAGCTCAATATTGACGAAATGCGAAGAATGTGATTGAAGGTAACTCATTTGGAAGAGAAGATTAAATTGTACAAGGCTAAAATGTCAAGGAAAAACAAAGTAATAGTTGCTTATAAGTTGTTAATTGTATCGTGGATGATGTTTTTGGGTTATCTTGCTTGTGGATGGTGAAATATTGTCCATGTATTTGTTGCATTAGTTGTTAAGAATGAATGTAATTTTTTTTTTTTTGTTGTTGTAAAAGTATATATAGACACCAAAATCGACATCAACAAAATAGAACCATCCATTACAACCATCATATATAAAGGATCGACATAAACTCTCTCAAAATACAACCATCAAAATGATCCAACAAAATAAAACCATCAAATTATTTATCGTATGTTAACAAAATAAAACCATCAAATTTTTCATCATATGTTAACTAAAAAAATCATATTGACATCAACTATCTCCATGACATACGATTTTGCTTGGGTGGATCTTTGGACTTAACTTTCGTTGTATTCCTACTTTCCTAAGTCCCACCAGCAGTTTCCTTGTTATTACTTCCCTTCCTTTTATTGGTGCACTTGGTTGGAGTAGTCACCATGGTTTTTCCTCTCATACCAAGCTGCAATGCATAAAATACATAATTAAAAAAATGTGTCGCACTCTCAAAATATAATAAGCATAACATTTCAACAAATTATAACTTACATTCAAAATTTGTTGCCCTATCCTCTCATTATTATATAACCCAATCCTTTGCACAACTTGTTTTCCCCTACTACTTAGTCTTGTAAGTATTTGTTGTGTTGAAGATGTAACACCCCATACCCGTACCCGAGACCGGGATAGGATACGAGGCATTACTGAGATTTTTAGATTAATATCAATTAATTTATATAATTTAGTATTCATTTTCATGTTTCATGTAACATCCTTTTCATATTATAATTCTCGTATCATATCAAATATTCAATCCGTTGAATCATTGGAGTTCCGATGGATTTTTTTCAACAGTACATGATAAACCGTAATTTATGAATATTTATAACCCATGCTTAACGCATTTTATGAATGATTTCTCCTTAGATTTGGTGAATTCGATGCTCCTAGTGCCTTAATTTCATGTTTTATTCTCAGGTAGGCATAGGAGAATGAAAGGAACAAGAAACGGGCCAAAAATGGAGAAAATAGGCCAAAGCACAAAATCAACACGGCCTAGACCTCTTCACACGGCAGATCACACGACCGTGTCAATTTGGCAAAATTGAAGCACGATTCACACGGGTATAACACACGGCCGTGTACCTCGACCACGGCCTGAAGTTATCGCACACGGGCGTGTTCCTACCGAGCCCAAGTTAAGTCCAATTCGGAAAAGGCCACTTTTGAGGGTTCTTAGGCATTCCAAAGCCTATAAATACACCCTAGAAGGGGAAGAAACGGGGGACGGAGAATAGGGAGTAAGGAATTACTCCAAGGGAGCCGATTGATCCATCTCAAAAGCCGGAGCCACTATCAAGACTGAAGATCTCTCCTCAATTTCCCCTTCAGGAGTTTTGGGTTTTCTTTATGTTTTGTAATCATTATTATTCTGAGATGTTTTCTTTTTTAGTTATGAACTAAACCTCTAAATACCTAAGGGGGATGAAACCTATGACAAAACCTTGTTATTATTTCTGAATCGTATGATAAATATTTGACTTGTTCTTAATTATGTGTTCTTAATCCTTGTTTTGGTATTTCAGGATATCACTTCAAGTTACTACTCTTAGTTGGAGGAGGAATAGACCTTGGCTAAGAGTAACTTTGCCGTAATTAAGCGGAGTTGATTGCGCGCCTAAAGATAGGGTGACAAGATTTTGTCGGATTAGGGTGAAACTAATAAGGGAATCCATAGATCGAGTTAATGCAACCTTAGGGTGTTAATTAGAGATAACTCTCGGTTATTCAATCTAGGGATTAGACATTGTTAGTCTCGAGAGGGATAATAATATACAGTAGGGATTTCTACGGAACAAGTTAAATGAATAAATCGTCCGGTTCGGAGCCAGAATAACAAGTAAAAGTCTAGGTGGATTTTTCCTTAGGTATTGTCTCAATTAATCGCTTTCGCCAAAAGTAATTTCCCAAATTCTATTTTCTGCAAGTTCTTAGTTTAATTAATTAGTTAGTTAAAACAAATATCTTTTCTTTGGCTAGATAATAAGAAGACAGTCATTACTAGTACTCATAGTCCTTTGGGTTCGACAATCCGGTCTTGCTAAAACTATACTACTGTTCGATAGGTACACTTGCCTACGTCGTGATAATAGTTAGTTTCAAGAACGATTCATTATAAATTTATAAAACTTATCACAGGAAATCGATGATTAGTACACTCAAAGCTTACATTTCCATATTCCATCAATTCATATTCAGAAATAACCCTTACGACGTTTAATCATCAAGCACTCTCTCGAGTCACATCTCATGTAACTATAGCAAATTAGGATTACCTTTTCAAGTCAAATCCTATCCGCCTTAAGTTACCGTAGTGAATCAGGAATAAATCCTATTCACTTTAAATTACCATAGTGAATCAGGAACAAATCCCATCCACTTTGAGGTATTATAGTGAATCAGGAACGAATCCTATCCACTTTATATTCTCGATGAGGCTTTTGTCAGATTAACCGTTCGGGTTATCTATTTCTGCAACACATGCAGGAACTCTTTCATTTGGAAAATCACCTATATCCATCCGGAACCTAATATTCAAACAGATTTTATCCCTTTCAAGTAGTTTTAGAACATGTATTATTCCTTTCATTTCAACATCGATACATTTCATATATTCAATTCAAACATCATATAAAATACGATACAATATTTCAATTGTCATATTTACATGCTCATTCAAATTATACGAACCTACCTGACTAAATTGCAGAAATACCAAGATTTAGAGGCATTTTGGTAATTTACCATTTTCCCAATTTTCACCCAATCTTAAATTAATAATTTCATTCAATTTATTAATTTAGATAATAAAACAATTCATCCCCTTCAATTTGGTCATTTTTGACATTTTTTATAAAATTACCCCCTAAATTTTTACTTTTATTCAATTTAGTCATTGAGCCTAAAACATGCAAATTTGACCATACTAGCTGAATATTCATATATATTTTCTCCTCCTCCTCTCCATTCCACATCCTTAATTTATATAACATGCTATAAATAACATTATCAATAATTTCACTATTTACTTATATGTATATTCAAAACTGTCCATTTGAGTCATAGTCACTAAATTATTTATATCTTGAGCTATAGAACTTGAAATTAATATCCGCTAATTTTTCTTGAAACTAGACTTACATATCTTCTTACCATAAAATTTTCAAAATTTTTGGTTTAGCCAATAAGTACAGTTTATTCTTTAAAGTTACCTCTGTTCTATTATCTAACAGTTTTGACTCTTCTTCACTAAAAATTAATTATCTCCTAGTACAGGATTTGAATGATGTTCCTATTTGTTTCTCTTGAAAATAGGCTCATTTATAATTTTAAAAATATAAATTTAAGCCCCTAATTATTTTTATCAAATTTTTGATGATTTTCCAAATTCAAAACAGGGGAACCCGAAATCATTTTGACCTTATCTAACAAAATTTATTATATCTCATAATTCACAATTTCATTGTTTACACCATTTCTTCTATAAGAAACTAGGATCAATAAGCTTTAATTCCATATTTTTTTTCATCCTATAATTCGATTTTCACAATTTATGGTGATTTTTCAAAGTTAGCCTACCGCTGCTATCCTAAACTATTTTAGTGCAAGATGTTTATTTACCATGTTTATAACACCCTTATTTTCTTTCTCTACACTATTTCTCACTACTTTCTCTTATTTTCTCTTCACTTGTCCCATTGATTTCAATCTTTAACTTGATTTTCTCTCTCCTCCTGCTTCTATTTCTTGAATCTAACTTAATATTCTAGCTCCCCATAGTCTCATTGTGATCTTTTCCTCTTGATGACTATGGAAATTCTTTTGATTTCTAGGTGAAAATGGTGGATTTTTGGTGAAAGGACCAAATTGTAAAGAAAGCAAAACTTTCTTTCTTTCTCTCTTTTTCTCACGTTGGTTTGCATGGGAAAGATGATGAAAATTCTTCATCTTTCTTTCCTTTTATACTTAATAAATAATAATAAAATAATAAAATATCTTATTAAAATATTAATAAAATAATATTTATTTAATTAATAATTATAAAATATCATCAACATCATCATTATTTTCTAGATTTCTCTCTCTTCCAATTGACCATTTTTCCCTTTGTGATCTTTTAAAATTCCATCCTTGAATCATCACATAATTTGGTAAAATTATGATTTAGTCCCTCATAATTCCTTACCTATTCAATTTGGTCCTAATTCATCCATTTTCCTTGGTTTCTAGATTATTCCACCCTTAAAATATTTGCACTATTGGTCCTTCAAATTTTTTATATTTACACTTTAACCCCTCAAATTTTGAGTATTTATTCTTGGGCAACAAAACCTTTTTTTCACTTTTACAATTTAGTCATTTATTGAATTAATAATGTAATATATCATAATATACTTCCCAATGTTGACATAATAAAATTTCCCTTTTTATCACTTTATTTCTTTATTTTACTATATCAAGGATAATATCTTACTGTAAAAATTTTCGGGATATTACAGAAGAGGTTGGCATGGTGGGAAGAGTTGGCTGTGTTGAAGGAGTTGGTGGTGATGATGCAGATGCTTCGGATGCAATTGGTTAAGAAGAAATTGGTGGAGCAGGAGGTAGTGGAGCTGATGGAGCAGGAGTAGGTATACTCTCCAAATTTAACATGTTAGGAGTTCTCAAATTAGCCAAAAATTGCATTAAAATCTTAGTCATCAAAACACTTACACCATATGAAGTTTGACAGATTCTGGAGTTGTGTCCAACCATGGAACACTTGTGACATTTTATCTTCCTCTCTTCTAAACAGTTTGCTCCCACTCCTCTCTCACTCTTCTTTAATCTGTTTTTTTTTTTGTCTCCCATGCATTTTTCTTGGAATGAGGGAGGCGTCAATTAGTCTCATATTGGTTTTCAACAAATTTCTCACTTGGGACAATAGGCAATACAAAGCCATGTAATTTTTTAAACACATCTTTTTTAAACCCTTTATAGGCAAAATCAGAAATATCAGCTTTTTTCCATAAAATGGCTGCAATAACATGTGGACATGGGGTGCTAGTGAGATCCCACCTCCTACAACTACATGACCATTGAAATAAGTCAATAACTACAACATCACCAAAGTTTGTCACTTCAAACCCTTCTGCTCCATTCCATTTAACATGACAGTATGAACTTATTTGGATACTCTTATGTAACTTCTCACATATCTTAGGACAAAATTGATCATTCTAATTTTTAGGTTTGGCCAAATTGTTTATAATCATACCCATTACATACTATTTAATTTCTTCTAACATGGAAATGATAGACATTAACCTAGCTCCTAAAATTGCTACATTAAAAGACTCGATAAAATTGTTTTCAATTGCATCACATATAGACCTACCAGAAAAAAAAAAAAAAAACCTTTGACCATTGCTCAAGATCAGACCTAAGTAGACTTATCTTGGCACTATGTTTGATACGGTCAATCTTTTTGATATGATCTTTAAAGTCAGCAGTAATGTATGATTTAAATGCTCCTCAAAATGCTTGTTGAAGGTTCCATCCGGGATTTTCTTTCCTCCAGTTGGCATATAGATCCCTTGCATAGACTCTATGCTCAACCTTTGGCAACAATTCAAACATCTCTTCCATCAATCCCTAAATGCAAATAAAAATAATGGTATTAGATGGTTGGTTTAATAAGTTAAACATGGTAGGACAAAATTATTTAAGTAATGTGCCTAACATACCTTTTGTTTATCAATCATGAACGTGAATCTAGAACCATCACCAATTTGTAAATTTGAAATAAGATTATTAAGAAAACCAACATTATATTTCTTTGTTTTCATTCTCCACAACTGCCCATGAAATAAGGTAAATTTGGTCATTTTCATCTCTCTCACAATAGATAGAAGTTCCCCCTTGAATATTCTCTTCAAAAAGTATCCATCCAGATAAATAAAAGGTCTACAACACTCCAAAAACCCTTTTCTCAATGCTCTAAACTCTACATAAAATCCAGGAACCTTAATAGGGTTGATCTTTCTACCATCACCTCTATATTGCCATCTAGATCTGCCTTTCTAAGTGCATTTTCATAGTCCCATAGTCTACTAAACTCATAGCTTACCCTTCCATTGATCTCCTCCAGTGCCCATCTCCTAGCCCTGCTACATGTACCCATACTCAGATCAACTTTCAACTCTTCCTTGGCTAGTTTCTACATCTTAGTTAACTTCAACTTTGGAATTACTTTGATTTTACTTAAGAAATGCTCTCCATCAAACTTGTAAGATGCCATTTTATTCTTAAAGGTTATTGAACACTCGTGGGTTTCTAGAAAGGTTTTTATCTTGTAAAACCCATCACTATTATCTACAACAACATATATTCTAAAAGGGCACCCATCTTCCCTACAAGTAGCCCTAGAACTCCCCTTTTCATTTCTAAGATAGACAATATCAAACCTCTTTTTTACTACATACTTTGCTAAAGTAGTTTTGAATTTCTCTGGTCCTCTAAACATCATACCAAACTCTAAACGTGGGATTTGGTTATTAGGATCAGAACATACATGTCGGCTTCTCCTACAAGCTGCCTCACCATCTAATTCACTTCTATAAGACCCCAAATCCAATGAATCAACATAATTAGTTCCCCCACTTGATGTATCTGAAACCTCACCATTTTTCTCTCCCATTTCACTACCTTAACCTACCTTTGGACCCTCAATGTTAACCCTATTTGCTTCTTCTTTTTGGTTCTTTTTCTTGCCTTTATATTTTCTATACTAAGCCTTGATATTTTTCACCTTTTCATCCTCAGATTTTGCCCCTAAAACCCTTTCACTGCCCAATGAATTGTTTGCATCACTGGTCCCACTACTTTCAGAACTTTCCTTACTCTCAAAACATGTATCACTACTTCCACGCATCTCTGGCCCCACATTAGATTCCCCACCTAACTCGATAAATAGTTTCCCAGCCCCACCATTAACTCTCTCGTTAAAACTTAATTCTTCATTACAATTTGGTTTCCCAACCCCAATATTTATTTCCCTTTCCCTAGAGGCAAGCTGCACATGGTATCATCAACAACATCAGGTGTCTCTACCTCGTGATTAACATATACATGTCTGGACCCTATTTTTCTAATATGGCTAATCATTGCTATGAATGATGAATTACCATAACAAACACTAAGTCCATTACTAAAATCTATCCCACCCTTACAATATACAAAGTTCCTCATAGCTTTATACCCAACTTCCACTACCATCTCACACAAAGTGTAATAATACAAGAAATCTAGGTCAAAATCCCATTGCAGTAGTTCCCCTCCTACATAGGCTACACAAGGGTTTGTGACAAAATTTTTAGCCAAATGTATATGCACCACACATTTCTCCAAAGACATAATAAAACACAGCACATACATAATATAAATTGTAATATACACACATGATATACATACATATTATAAACAATAATAAACATAACATACATACATAAACAATAATATACTATATAATATACATACATAACAAACATACATAAATAAACAGTAATATACATAACATACATAATATATATACATAACAGACATACATAAACAGTAATATGCATAACATACATAATAGACTGATCTTTTAGCCTTAATTGGTTTAACCCTAAAAAAAAAATTGCTTCAGTATGGACTTCTCTGCATACATACGAATGCCAACGAAAAAAAATTGAAATTAGTTATAATACGAATAAAATATCTAAACAACAAAAAACAAAAACAAAAAGTCGTCAATAAAATATCTAAATCAGTTATAATAAGAAAAAAATTGTTGAATATTCTTTAAACCAGAAAACCGAATTTTTCCAATAAAAAAATTGTCACTTTCTGAGAATGAGTAAAAATAAAAAGTTTCTATTTTTAAAAAACACATAATAAAAAGCACATCAATGATGAAAAATGCTTTCTATATAGGTAAAAACAGTAATCCAATCAATAAAAAGTTATGCTAAGTAATTATTAATGAAGAAAAAACCCATAAAGGTTGAGTCAAATACTTGTAATCGATGCTGAAAATAGGACAACCTTGATTCGAATACCACAAATGGTTGAGTAATTGAAAAGGTTGACTAAGTGATGATGAAACAATGTTTCTTTAAGTGAGATGGTAAAGAATTTTTTAGATGGTTGGGTAATCGAAAGGGTTTCTCAGATGGCTGAAAGATGGAACCGAAAAGTTTTCTCGCACAAATGTTGAAGGATGGAAACGGGACTGGTGAAAGGATTCAATGTCAATAAAATAAAATCAGATATGGCTTTTGATGTTCAAGGATTATCCAAAAGGTTTCTTAAGCAATCAAAAAGATTATTTTTTTTTTCCAATTGATTCAGTAACCGATGGAAAACATTTAGTTGTTTTTTGTTATTTTTTGTTATTTTAATAAATGATGTTTTTAGTTCTTTTTTTTTCAAATGAGTCAGGTCAACACGGGTCAAAAGGGTCTTGGGAGTGCGACACGTGAAGGTGCGTGAGTGGCCAGCATTGCCATATTAGCAAAATCTTAACTCTGTTAGGCTCTGGTACCAAACTAGTGGATGGAAAAAAAGTTCGGATACCAATTTGGGACAAAAAAATCACAGGTACCAATCTGAGAGAAGTAGACAAATTCGGGTACTAATTTTATATTTAACCCTTTTTAATTTTATTTGGTCTCCGCATAATTTTCTTGTCTTCATCCCGGATTTATTGTGCTAGATTTATAAGAATAAAAAAAAATAAAATGGAAAATTGACAAGCAAAATCTTAATTTACAATACATATTTTTAGAATATTATATAAATAATTTAATTATGATTTAATTTTTATTTTGATAATATTTAAATTTGTAAAATAATGATATATTTTGAATGATGTTATGTAAAAATATGATATGAAATAAATTTAAAAATTTAAACATATAAAATCAAATACAATGATAATCAGTAAGTGTAAGATGTAAGGGTAAAGTATATTACATTCTCAAAAAAAAATTGAGATTAAATTATAAGAATGATATTGTTAAAAAAAATAATCATAAATTTCAAAAGTTGTAATTTTTATAAACCCTAAAATAAATATAAATGATAGCTCTCAAAAGTTTTTTTAATGGTGCACATTTTTGAAATAGATGAACGATTGGGGTGTTGAAATTTGGTGGGCAACCCTCACAACAATAATAAAATCTATGAAAATACGATTCCTTATCATCATTGATCATCACGTCATTAACAACATTATAATTGTATTAAAACAAACGCATGTTTTGTAATAAAATTAATGATATGTGGTGCCATGATTGATCAAATAATCAAAAAGAAAAAGGAAAGGGCTCCTTGATAATGACAACAAACTAGACCTTGTTGGCCTTTTGTCCTTTACAATTAAAAAAAGTTGCATGAATTTACTTAGCTTGAGTAATTCGTTGAAATTTGGTTTTAATTTGGATTCTAACCAAATTATTATTATTTTTAGCTCATCATTCCAATGTTGAAACTTCTTTACTTAGTGGGGATGTTATTCTTGAAACGATTGGTCAAAGTTTTCTTTTCTTAATCACATGATTGAATTAAAATATAAAATTATATTAAATATGAGAAGTCATTGGTGTGTGATAATAAAAATAATTGATAGATAGTTTCAAGATATGTAACCATGTCACTTTCTTTAAGATTATATTTATTTCATCTATAATTTGGTGTATAAAAAAGTCATTGATAAATGAACCTCGAGAATATAAAACTCAATAACTGTCTGTGTTCTACAACGACAAAAACAATCCATTGGGCATTGAGCGAAGGCAAGAGTATCAAATTCTATAAATATTTTCTGTAACAATTCTTTATAAAATAATCTTTTAATATTAGAAGATGGGGAGAATAAAAAAACTTTTGTTTCTAGTTTTTTGGATGTGTCTTGGTATGTGTTGCAAATGGCATTTGTAGAACCTATATTTTGCCCAGGCTTACGAGAATTAAAAATTAAATAATTAATAATAATTAAACAGTCCATTTAAACTCCTTTTATAGAACCCAAAATACAAACCCACTAACCACAGCCCAAAAATTAAAACCCAAAATCAAACCTAAAAATTCTACCCGAATACTCATAACCCAGCTAAAAATTAACCCAATAACCCGCTTAACCCAGCAGCCCATTTACAATCTAAAACCCTATGGCCCAATGATGGTGTTTGGCCTGATACCCGAATAGCTTCAGGAGACCTAGGGTTTTCTGGGAAACCCTCGCGCCGCAGCAAGCAACACGGCTCCATGTCGGGCCGCAATCAGCGCATGGATCGCGTCTCACCGCCAAAGATTACGCCATTAACCTGCAAGAAAAGGAAAAGAAGCAAGCAATAGATCAAAATCAGAATCGGGGTTCATTTTTTAGATTCATTTAAAAAATAGTATAAATAGGTGTAAAAAAATAGTAATGGACACGGATGTACGGAGGAGATAAAGATTTTGAAGAAGAAATAAAGGTTTATTTTTACTCTATTAGGTTTAGAACTGCACTTTATTTTATTTTTTTATATATATTTATATGCGAAACAAAGAAATACCGAAAGGTTTTTGAGTTATTATTAATTTTTATACAAAATATTTTTTAAAAAATAAAAAGAGAAGGATTACCTACGTTTCTACTAAAAAGGAGAAGTTTTTGGGCTTACTAACCGCCGTGTGTGGCCGCGCGTGCGGTGGCGCGTGACGTCGGAGCTAGGCCGAATACTGGCCGGAGTTTAGAAGGCCTTCAGAGGTTTCTAAGGAGTTTTATTTTCTTTTTTTCAAAAACAAATGTTAAAATGGAATTTAGGTTTAAAATTTACCTTATATAATATTACTAAACAACGTCGTTTTTGCTTAATTCATAAGTATCAAAACGGCGCCGTTAAAGCAAAAGATCCACGCGTTGACCCGTTTACCCGGGAAGATCCGCGTGTTTTATTAAAAGGGGGTATTTCCCTTCCTGGTCCTTTCGCATTTTTATGTTTGTGTAATTTAGTCCAATTACATTTTCTTTTGTTTTTTAATTTAAGCCTTCAACTTTTGTTTTAATCACAGTTTGGTCCCGAAGCCGTTTTAAAAGCTAATAATGAAACGATGTCGTTTTGGGGATTAGGGCTAATTGCCCAAGGAGTCCCCCAACTTTTAATGCACATTCCAGAGGGCCCAAAATTCATTATTTTTTATTTTTAAATTAGCCCTAAAACTTTAATTTGATTTCATTGTAATCCTTTTAAATATTTTTTTAAATTTGATAAATACTTTATATATTTTAATTATAAAAAATATAGTATATATTATTTTTATATATTATTAATTATATTATTCATATTATTATACATTTTATTTATGAATTTAGTATATATTATATATTTTCCTATATATATTAATTATTTTACTATATTTTTATATGCAAAGTAGTTATTATATTATTATTATTATTTTATATATTCCTTATTATATTATATTCCATTATTTTATATATTTTATTTTCAAATTATATTTTATTATATACTTTGTTATATATATTATTCCTTATTTTTTTATTATTTATTAATTGTGTAAATGGCAATTTTTTTAAATTATTATTAAATAATAGTATATATATTATCTTTATTTATGTAATAGTATTAATATTTCATTATATTTTATTTATATATATATATTGCACATTATATTTTAGTTTATATTTTTACTATGTATATATATATTAATTATTCTACTACATTTTTTTTATAAAATTACTCATAATATTATATTTACTATTTACTATTTTATCTACCATATAGTTTATATTATTATATATTATGTTTATAAATTTCATTGCATGTTATATTTTACCATACATTATTCTATATATATTACATTTATTTTATTATAAAATATACATTGTTTTATTACTTATTAATTATGTACATTTTTAAATTATTTTTTAGTATAATAGCAATATTTAGTGCATTATTTTTATATATTATACCTTATAGTATAATCTATATATGTATATATCATTTTAAAAATAAAATGGTTCTCTTTTATTATTCTTATATTATTTAATATATTTAAAAATAGCTTATTTATTTAATTTGTATTTTATACATTTTAATTTGCTTAGTTTTTGGTTTTCTTTTGTTGTTTAGTAAGTTAAATTTTACGTATCATTTGTTTTATCTTTAATTGATTATTTTATATTGTTATTTTAAGAATACATTTGCATGAAATATTATTATTTATGTTTAATTTGTATTAATATATTTTGTCATTTTTCGTATTTTGCACGTAATGATAATACATGTATATTTATGGCATATATATGACCATGCATAAAGTGATAATGTATATTGTGTAATTTATGTTTTTATTTATTATTCTCTATGCCATATTTGCATAAAATGATAAAGCATGCATTATGTAGCTAGGCTTATTTAATGTTAATTTCTTGTAAAATACATCATCATTTTCAAAACAAAAATATTTCATTTCAAAAGGAATTTTTTTTAAAGAAAGTGAGGCAATGTTTTGATATTTAGGAATTCGAGAAGTAGTGCCCTAACATGCTGGGTTGCGATTTCTCGTTTGTCTAAATATCTAAAATATCCTTCTAAACGAATTTTTACAAATCACAAGAGGATTTCAGTTACAAAAGTTTAAAGATGTTGTGTCCAATCATGCTGGATACGGTGTTTATACTCTTTTAAAACGAATGAATCTTGATTCTTTTTAATTTAAAACATTGCGGTTTTAAGGGAATCTCATTTCTAAAATCTTTCAAACTTCTGACGCTAAGACAAAATTATTCAATTTGGTACCAATTTTGGGTGTTACGAGGGTGCTAATCCTTCCTCATACGTAACCGACTCCCGAACCTATTTTCTCATAATTTCGTAGACCAAAACGTTTTATATAGTGATCCAATCACACTTTAAAAGATTGGTGGCGACTCCCGTTTTCGTTATTTTAAAACCCATTTTTAAAATGAGGTTTCGATAGCTTGGTGACTCCACTGGGGATAAAAGAGAGTCAAGCCAAGAAATTGAATATTTTATGTCTTAACGTCGGAGGTTTGGAAAATTTCAAATTTGATCCTGTTTTGCATGTGTTTTCTGCATATGTTTGTTATCTTATTGCTGTACATTGCATTTGCATGACCGTTATGGTCACACCCTTAAGTGGGAGTGAGAAGCTATGCTTTTGTGAGGTTTTCACCTTCGTATGAGCTAGTGGATTGCTTCCGGGATACTGTACCTATGTCTTCGTGAGATTTTCATCTCCGTATGGCCATAGGGAAATATGTCCCCCTGAACTGAACTTGGTCTATATAAGCCTATAATGGGTGAAGACCGAGGAATCTGTTGGTTCAGGTACCCTTGCTTTAGAACTAAAAACTCATATAGTGAACCTTTAAGTGCTTACCCTAGGGAAGTAGTTATAACCTTTAGAAAATTACCCTTGTAAGTATTTGTTTATCATTTTCTTTATATATGATACTGACTTATTTTTATTTTGCTGTCATTGCATGTCATTTGGCATTTAAAGGTGTAAAACCCCATACCCATATTCTAGACCGAAATAAGGTACGGAACATTACCGATCACGAAAACATGAATTCACACATTAACCTGACCTTACCCAATTTACTTACTTTAGCGTAGACTAAAGTTGATAGCATTAACAGATATACATAGATACATGTAGATTTTTTTAAATTTAGAAAAGTGATACTTTAAAACAAATTAATTATGACATATAACAAAATGATTCGTCTCTCTATACATGCCATAATTCCAAAGTAGTGATTACAAAATACCAAAAAGTATTGATAGTGTGGATGGGTCTCCGACGATCTCCAAATCCCGAGCTGGCTTAGTAATTCTATAAAACAAGAAAAAAAGAAAAGAAGGTAAGTATATAGCTTAGTAAGTAAGTACGAAATTGATATATAATTTATCAAAGTAAAACAATCATACTAGTATATGGTTACATATATTGATGATAGGCTGTTTTCTAGAGTCCCGGTTAAAAGAAAAATCATATCTTGAGCTACATAACTCGAAATTAAATTCCGTAAATTTTCCTTGAAACTAGACTCATGTTTCTACTTACTAATTTTTTTCTAGAATTTTTGGTCGGGCCAATTAGTACATTTTATTAGTTAAAGTCTCCCCTGTTTCAGGGTATGACTACTCTGACACCTGTGCATTACGAACCAAATTTCTCCCTGTACAAGATTTCAACGACCATGCCGTTTGTTTCTCTTAAAAATAGACTCAATAAGGAATCCAGGTATGACTCTTAATAATTTTTGTACAATTTATGGTGAATTTCTAAAGTCAGAACAAGGGATCTTAAATTCATTCAGAACCTGTTTCACAAGAATTCAATTATCACATAATATAAAAGTCTTTTGTTTCCCCTGTTTCCTTTATATGAAAGTAGACCCATTAAGCTTTAATTCCATAATTTAATTGAGATTTAATTCTACTTCCATGATTTTTGGTGATTTTTCAAAATCATGCAACTACTGCTGTCCAACATTATTTTACTACTAAAATTCACTCTTACTTAATTCGCTCAATCCTTTCCATTTTACTGAGGTTCACTCAAATATCGAGCATATTGCTCATAAATTCGAATAAACATATACTTGCACTTATTCATCACATAATCACTTTCACATGTATCTTCATTTAATCGATTTCCCGTTGAACTCATCGGAATAACAACAGATACACAACTACCTGAACATTTTCCCATTTCCACACTTGTAGCCGAAGCTATATGGTACGCGTAGTAGCCTGCACTTAGTACTACACATGCGAACAATAATCTGGTACACGTAGCAGCCTGCACTTAGTACTACACTCGTGATCACAGTTTTCGGGTACGCATAGTAGCCTGCACTTAGTACTACACATGCGACCAATAATCTCATACACATAGTAGCCTGCACTTAGTACTACACACGTGACCTCACAATAGTTCATTTGTATCGTTTCTATTCCGAAGGTTCAACAGGAAATTCCTCACTTTTCGAGCATTTTACTAAATTGTCCGTAATCAATTTAAATTCATAACTTACATCAAATAACCATTTGATAGGCAGCCATATTCCACATGTTATCAAAATACAATAACATAAAAGAAATCGATGATTTATTTACGTACAAACTTACCTCGGTGCAAAATATAGGAATTTTGCAGTTTAGTCCAAAGCTTTTTCTTTCCCCCGTTCGAGGTCGATTCCACGCCTTTCTTGATCTATAACAACACATTTAGTTCATTTAACACTCGAACTATTTATTTCAATCCAAAAATCACATTATGCAAAAATTACATTTTTGCCCCCTAACTTTTACAAAATTACGATTTTTCCCAAAGGCTCGGAAATTTAATTTCAGCCCTTATTCTTATGTTTAATGACATGCTGATCATTTTTCTCTTCTATGGTAACATCAAATTCTCACTCTAACACATAATTATGAACAATAGGTATTTTTATCGGTTATGTCGTTTTGCTCGTTTTCGCTAAAAATCGCTTAGAAAAGATCATTCTCCTAACTTCAAACATTCATATTCTACCATCAAACATCAAAATACATGCCTATCATTCATGGGTAAATTTTTAAACATAAACCCTAACTCAAAATAATGGTAGAAATAGGTAAACCGAGCTACGAGGATTTCAAAAATGTAAAGAACATTAAAAACGGGGCTTGAAATCACTTACTATGAAGCTTGAAAGTTGAAGAAACCCTAGCTATGGAGGAGAGCAAATTTCGGCAGCAACTAGTGAAGAAGATGACCAAATTTTGTGTTATTTTTCCCATTTTATTTCATTTAATATACAAATGACCAAAATGCCCTTACTACTAAACTTTCCAAAAATTCCCTCCATGTCCAACTTTTGTCCATAACTTAGGAATTGGTCAAATTGCTATTTAAGACCTCCTAATTAATATTCCTAAGCAATTTCATACTAAAAACTTCTAGAACACAAGTTTTGCAATTTATTCGGTTTAGTCCCTAATCTCAACTTAAGCGCTTAATGCATAGCATTTCATTACGAAATTTTCACGAAATAATGAAATCATATCGTAAACCTCAAAATAATTATAAAATAATTATAAAAAAATTATTTCTATCTCAGATTTGTGGTCACGAAACCACTATTCCGATTAGGCCTTAATTCGGGTTGTCACAAAAGGTGTCGATTCACGGCTCAATTTCTAGATTAGAAAGTTTTGTAATAAGGAACGAATACCTTAATAAAGTGGAGGAAAATGCTTCTGTCTGTACCTGGTCAGAGAAAACCCAGTTAGAGAAAGGAGATAGTGTCATCGAAGGGTATACGTCAGAGTTACGGGACACCACCCGTGTTAATTCGACGTAGAATGAGTTACAGGAGTTGAGAGACATTTGGGCCCAATGGGATGACGAGGCTAAGCAGCTTTTCTATCAGAATTATGGAGACCTTCCCTATTTGCTAGACATCAAGGTAGATAGGCACTTGTTTCGAGCTATGGTACAGTTCTGGAACCCTTCTTATAGTTGCTTTACATTCGGTGATGTTGATCTTGTACCTACTTTAGAGGAGTATGCGACTTTACTGCGTTGCTTGAAGATTTAGGGTCACAAGGCTTATGTTAGGCCTGCTAGCCTTCTAGCTTTTACAAAGAAGTTGGTAATGATTACTGGGATAAGTGAACAGTGGGCTGTAGCCGTTTTGAAGGATTTGATATCGACGCATCCAGATGTGAAGAAAAGGGTCGACGTCCTGTCTTTGAGTATTTACGGCATGGTGATTTCCCCAAAGGCGTTGGGGCACATAGATGAGGCAGTTGCAGATTTATTCGATCGACTTGGAAAACAGAATACACCTGTGCCCGCAATCCTAGTTGAGACAATAAGATCCTTGAACGCATGTTGAAGAGCTGATGAAGGAAGGTTCATTGGATGTGCATAGTTGCTATGTTGGTTTGGTTTCATAGCCACTTCTGAAAGCTTGACAAGGTTCCTTGCCGAGTGTTTTTCGAGGGTTATTCTCCCTTAAAGGAAGCAGTGGACAGGCCTAGGAGAGATGACATTTCAGAAGAGAGGTGGATAGATATTCTTTAGAATCTTCGAGAGGAAGATGTTATGTGGAAGGCTCCTTGGTTGGTTCCTAGTGAAGTCCTTTATCGCTGTGAAAATTTTGATTGAGTCTCTTTGCCAGAAATTTGGGGAGCTATTGGATATACACCGTTACTTGTTCTAAGGCAGTATCGAGTGAGGTAGTTCATACCGGCTATACAGGGTTTGGCTCAGAATGATCTCTTTTATAAAGGGGATCACTACAAGAAGAGGATGCGAGAGATTTCTGAGGCTTGGAAGAAGCCTTTCTGTATGAAGATCTTGACTGAAGGCTCGACGTCAACCCTTAAGTACAAAAGGTGGTTTAGTAGGAGAGTCAATGATAATGCCCCTAGGCAAACTTTGGGAGTGGCTCGATCATTAGAGGAGAGCTTACGAGTGATTCCATCAGAGGTGGAAGTTATGAAGCAAGAGTTCGAAAGAAAGAATTCAGATCTTGAAAAAAGGATGGAGAAGCTCGAAGAGGAAAAAATGTGCTTAAGTCTCGATGTTGATTTTCAAAAGATGGAAGTCGAGAAGGTAAAAAAGGAAAAGAGAAAAATCGAAGAAGATCAAGATGATTTAAAGACGCACTACAAGAAGGCCCAAGTAACATTGAAAAGGGTATCAGGCCCTAGAAAAGGAAAATCAAGGGTTAAAAGTTAAGGTGACAGAGCTTGGATGATCTCTTCATCATTACCAAAGTCGTAATTCTGCAGTCGAGTTAAAAGTAAGTCTAAGCAAAATCGAGAAAATGAAGCACAATATCGGAGGGTTGGAAGTAGCACTACAGGACTGTGGGATACGGATTGAGCAGCTCGAGGCAAGAGAAGAACAGTGGAAGGGAGAACTTCACTATCTTCGGGATCAAGTGAGAGATAGGGATCATGTCATGGAAGAGGCCCTAGTTCAGATTCGAGAGGTCACTGAATACTTGTAGGATTTGGCAATACAAGCTAGAACGCTTGAGCCATCGTCAGACAAAGGATGAGAGTTAGTATTATTATTAGATAGGGTTACGACTCTAGGCCTACGGGTGAAAGTGTATTTGTAATCCTTTTTATGAAAAAATTTTTGTTCCTTAAATAACGTTTTCTAAAATGAAATTGAATCTGAATCGACATCTTTTTTGCATTCATGCATTTGCATCTCATCACATCATACGCATTCAAGTTTATAGAAAGACCCTAATTAGTTAAAATTATTAGAGAGAAAGAAAGTAAGAGAAAGAAAATCTAGAAGCAACACATCCTTACGGTACACGCGCTAAGTCGAAGAATATGGACCAAAGATTTGAAAAGCTACAGAAAGACATGCAGAACCAATTGCAGGAGCAATTGGAAAAAATGCAAAATGACATGAGGGAGAAAATGTTAGAAGCTCAAAGAAACATGATGGCAGAGATGGCTCAACTACTGAGAGCCACTGAGAAGGGAAAGGCTCCCATGGCAATCATTGAAGAGGAGAATGGGGGTCATCCTCCTGGTTTCACTCCACCTCACATACAAACCCAACCTGAGGCATATCCCCGAGGGCTGTCTGTCACAATAAGGCCTCAACAGGGTCAAGTCGATGCTGGGGTCCGTATAAATTTCCTAACTGGCTCGGGGTTCAATTTGGGCGACAATCCTGCAAATCCTCTCATTCCTGACTTAGACATGGCTGAAAAAGAGGATTTAAGAACTGAGGCTGCAAGACAGTTGGAAGAACGCTGCAAATGGTTGGAGGAGAAATCCAAAGCTTTAGAGAATGCTGATGGGCATCATAGAGTTGATGCCAAAGATCTAAGCTTGGTCTCAGACTTGGTGCTTCCTCACAAATTTAAGATGCCAGAATTTGATAAGTACAACGGGACTACTTGCCCAGAAGCCCATATCACGATGCTCTGTAGGAGAATGACTGGGTATGTGAATAATGATCAACTGTTGATCCACTGTTTCCAAGAAAGTTTAATTGGAGCAGCAGCCAAGTAGTACAATCAACTGAGTCGGGCCAGAATAAGTTCATAGAGGGATCTTGCACAAGCGTTCATGCAGCAGTATAATCATGTGACTGACATGACTCCGAACAGGATCACGCTGTAAAATATGGAAAAAAAGCCTAATGAGAATTATAGGCAATATGCATAGAGATGGAGAGAGGTGGCAATGCAAGTTCAACCACCGTTGTTGGAGAAGGAGACCACCATGTTGTTTATTAACACCCTGAAGGCTCCATTCATCACTCACATGATTGGGAGTACTACTAAAAGTTTTACAGATATAGTCATGGCGGGAGAGATGATCGAGAATGCTATAAGGGGTGATAAAATCGAGGGGGAAACAACCAAAAGATCGGCCCTAAGGAGAAAGGATGGTGAAGTGAATAACATAAGCACCTTCAATACGAGGGCAATTACAGTTGGTCAACCTAAAACAGTTGCGGTTGAGCAACAGAGTTCACAAAAGAAAGAGTCGGGTACAAGGCAGAATTCTGAAAGGATGCAATTCACACCTATCCCCGTGACGTATCGTGAGCTCTATCAAAGCTTATATGATGCACATGCTATTTCTCCTTTTCATTTGAAACCACTACAACCCCCATATCCCAAATGGTATGACACAAACGCCAGATGTGAATATCATGCTAGAATACCGGGGCATTCGATCAAAAATTGTACTGGTTTTAAGAAGGTCGTAGAGAGGCTTATTAACATAGGGGTAGTGAAGTTCGACAATACCCCTAATATTAAAAACCCGTTGCCAAATCATGGCGATCAAGTAGTAAATGCCATTGGCGAAGTCAGTGAGAGAAGAATAAAGGAGGATGTTGCTGAGGTGAGGATGCCTATGAAGGTGATCTGGGAGGAGATGATGAAGAGAGGTATGTTAACCTCTAAAAATGAGAGAGGAGAAACAAGGAACTATGGTGAGTTCCATCAAGCCTATGAAGAATTCAATGCCTTGGTGCAAGGCTTTATAGATAATAAAGAGCTACAGATTTTTGAAGGTAGCTCTTGTGAAAAACAAGTATGTGTACTGGTGGAAGAACAGAAAGGAACTAGCCGGCCAAGGATTATTATTTCCCTGCTGGGGAATAATAAAGTGGGGACACAAACAGTTCCTAAAGTCATCATTCATAAACCTGTTTCCTTTCCTTATAAGGACAACAAGAGGGTACCATGGAGTTATGACTGCAGTGTGATAGTGCCGGAAGAGGAGAATATAGCTAGTACATCTAAGGATGTACAAGTTGAAGGTTCCTATACACGGAGTGAGAAGAGGTGTGATACGGTGGGCGTCAGAGAGGAGCCCACAAAAACAAAGAATGCTGGTGCGGAGAAGGAGAAAGAGGCTGAAATGTCTGTCAAGGAGCCAGTAACAGAGGAGGAGGCTAAGGAATTTCTAAAGTTCCTTAAGCATAGCGAGTATAGCGTGGTCGAGCAGTTGCGTAGGCAGCCGGCTCGCATATCAGTATTGGCCTTACTTCTAAGTTCTGAAATGCATCGGAATGCATTGATGAATATGCTTAACGAAACATATGTCACCCATGACATATCCATTAACAAGTTGGACCGGTTGGTGAATAACATAAGTGCGGATAATTTCATTTATTTTAATGGTGATGAAATCCCATCGGGGGGCCGGGGGTCGACTAAGGCCTTGCACATTACCACTCGATGCAAAGGGTACACACTCCCAAGTGTGCTCGTTGATAATGGATCGGCCTTGAATGTTCTACCGTTGTATACATTGAACAGATTACCCATTGACGATTCTCACATGAAGACATGTCAGAATGTGGTAAGAGCCTTCGACGGTACAGAAAGGAAGGTGATGGAAAGGATTGACATCCCCTTGGAAATTGGGCCGAATATATACGAAGTAGATTTCTTGGTGATGGATATCAAACCTTCCTACAATTGCTTGTTAGGCAGGCCATGGATACATTCAGCAGGAGCGATACCCTCATCATCGCACCAGAAACTAAAATTAGTGACGGATGGACGATTAGTAACCATCAATATGGAGGAGGACATTATAGCCGCAGTCACTAGCAAGGCCCCTTATGTCGAGACAAATGAAGAATCTATTAAGTGTTCCTTTCGCTCTTTAGAATTTGTAAATGCAACCTTCATTTCGGAAAGAAGTGAGCTGCTGGTGCCCAAGATAACAGGAGCTACGAGGATGGCTCTACAAATGATGGCGGAAAAGAGAGTCTTACCAGGAAAAGGATTAGAAAAATACCTGCAAGGAGGGACTCAGATCCCAGAACTGAAAAAAAAGAAAGATCGCTTTGGTCTGGGTTTCAAGCCAGACTATAAGTACAGGAGGAAAAAGGTTGAGAAGCGCCAAGAGGGAAGAAGGGCGCGCCTTAATAGAAGAGAAGTAGAGTGGGAGCCGATGATATTCCCTCCAATATCCAAAACCTTCATATCGGGAGGGTTACTTATAGAAGAAAGTAGTCAGATTAATGCTATACATGACGAAGGATTGGAGTAAGGAAATCTCGAGGGCATTCACCCTTATGAACCGGGAAGCTCTTTGAACAATTGGACTGCGGAAGAACTTCCTGTAGTCTTTAGGAATTTTTCAGAGTAATTCTCGAAACATTCTTGTTACTCTAGAGCCTAGGAGTAATAGAATTACATTTGTGAAATAGGCTTATGATCATCTATTATCTTTTTAATAAAACATAACTTTTATCAATTTGAACGAATATTGTTTCATTTTTATCAACCAATATTCCGTTAAATTTTGACAATTCTTATTCTTTCATTCATAGTACATAAATAATCATTTTTAAATTCATTCATTCTTTGTATATTCTTTATACATCACAAATCTCTAGATATCAATGACATGAGCACTGATATTACAAATCCTGATTTCTCTCGTAAGCAAGACATGTGTTTAGAGGAATCTCAGGATTTTGAAGATGTCCAGGATTGTGATGTGTCTTTGGATCTTTTGAGGATGGTAAAACAGGAAGAGAAACAAATCATGCCACATGAGAAAGAGGGAATAGAGAATGTAGCCCTAGAGGAAGGGAAAGGGGTGAAAATTAGCACGTATATTGCTGAGAACACAAGGCAAGGACTGATTGAGCTGCTACGTGAGTTCAAGGATATCTTCGCATGGTCCTATCAAGATATGCCAGTTTAAATACCGATATTGTGGTGCATCGTCTTCCAATAAAACAGGATTGTAAGCCAGTCCAACAGAAGTTACGAAGAATGAGGCCAGATATCGTATTAAAAATAAAGGATGAAGTCAAGAAGCAGTTCGATGCAGGATTCATACAAGAGGTGAAGTACTCTGAATGGGTAGCTAACATTGTACCAGTTCCTAAAAAAGATGAGAAGGTACGAGTGTATGTTGATTACAGAGATCTGAACAAATCTAGCCCAAAAGATAATTTTCCTCTGCCACACATAGATACTTTGGTAGACAACACGGCGGGATATTCGTTGTTCTCCTTCATGGATGGTTTCTCGGGGTACAATCAGATAAAAATGCATCCTGAAGACATGGATAAAACCACCTTTATAACTTTGTGGAGGACTTTCTATTACAAGGTAATGCCCTTTGGGCTAAAGAATGCAAGGGCAACATACTAGAGGGCTATGGTGACTTTATTTTATGATATGATGCACAAGGAAATTGAAGTGTATGTCGATGATATGATTGCCAAATCTCGAACAGAGGAGGAACATATTGAAGTTTTGAGAAAACTATTCTTGAGATTAAGAAAGTTTCAGTTAAAGCTTAATCTGGTAAAGTGCACTTTTGGAGCTAGGTCAGGGAAATTACTAGGTTTCATGGTCAGCGAAAAAGGAATAGAAGTTGGCTCAGACAAAGTTAAAGCCATACGAGATTTGCCTCCACCACGTACTCAGAAAGAAGTCCGGGGTTTTCTTGGAAGGTTGAATTATATTGCTTGGTTTATTTCATAATTAACTAAGAAATGTGACCCTATATTTCGCCTCCTTAGAAAACACAACCAAGGTACTTAGAATGAGGAATGCCAGAATGCCATTGATAAAGTCGAATAATACTTGTTAAACACTCCAGTACTATCTCCACCTAGTCTAGATAAACCATTAATTATGTACTTATCGGTATTTAGTAATTCCATGGGATGCGTGTTTGGTCAACATGACGAGTCAGGAAGAAGGGAGAAGGCGATATATTACCTCAGTAAGAAATTTACAGAGTGTGAGATGAGATATTCGCCAATTGAGAAATTGTGTTGTGCTTTAATCTGGACGACTCGAAGGTTAAGACAGTACATGCTATATCATACTACTTGGCTTATTTCAAAACTTGATCCTTTGAAGTATATGATGGAGTCAACAGCTTTGAATGGGAGAATAGCGAGGTGGCAAATTCTGCTTTCAGAGTTTGACATAGTCTATGTGAGCTAGAAGGCTATAAAAGGAAGCGCTATAGCGAAATTTCTGGCTAGTAGAGCTCTGGAGAATTATGAGCCGTTGAATTTTGATTTCCCAAATGAGGAGTTGATGTGTGTCACAACTACAGAGGACTGTCCTTGGAAGCTGAGCTTTGATGGGGCATCCAATGCAGTGGGAAATAGAATTGAGGCAGTCCTGGTATCCCCAAATGGCGATTATTATCCATTCACGTGCAAGTTGAATTTTGATTGCATAAACAATATGGCTGAGTATGAAGCGTGCATCATGGGACTCCAAGCGACTATAAAGAGAGGAATAAAAACCTTGGAAATATATGGAGACTCTGTGTTGGTAATTTACCAGCTTAGAGGTGAATAGGAAATAAGGGATCCTAAATTGATCAATTATCGAAAGGTAGTTTTGGGTTTACTTAAGGAGTTCGATAACATCACTTTCAATTATATCCCGCGAGATGAAAACCAGATGGCAGATGCTCTAGCAACCTTGGCCTCAATAATTAGAGCGAATAAAGAGGAGGAGATGAGACCTATTCAGATGAGTATCTTTGAGGCTCCAGCTAGCTATTGTAACATTGAGGAAGAAGAAAAGGATGATAACCCTTGGTATCAGGATATATTGCGATATGTGAGAGATCGTAAATACCCAGAACAGGCAACTGAAAATGATAAGCGAACTTTAAGGAGATTAGCTTGTGATTACGTTTTGGATGGAGACATCTTGTACAAAAGAAGAAAGGACCAAGTACTGTTGAGATGTGTGGATGTTGTGGAAGCTAAGTTAATCTTGGAAGAAGTTCACGAGGGTGTTTGTGGGACACATGCAAATGGTTTCATGATGGCTAGACAAATTATGAGGTTTGGATATTATTGGTCTACTATAGAAGGGGACTGTATCAACTACGCTAAGAAATGCCATAAATGTCAGATTTTTGGAGACAAGATTCATGTACCACCTTCGCCTCTAATGTTATGACTTCTCCATGGCCTTTTTCCATGTGGGGCATGGATGTTATTGGGCCAATATCACCAAAAGCTTCAAATGGACATCCATTTATTTTCGTGGTCATTGATTACTTCATGAAGTGGGTAGAGGTTGCTTCTTATGCAAATGTTACTAAATCGACTGTAAGTCGTTTCTTGAAGAAAGAGATCATTTGTCGGTATGGGATACCTGAGAGGATCATATCAGACAATACATTAAACTTGAACAACAAAATGATAGTAGAACTTTGTAGTCAGTTCAAGATTAAGCATCATAATTCATCTCCATATCGCCCAAAGATGAATGGGGCAGTAGAAGCTGCTAACAAAAACATCAAGAAGATAGTGGGGAAAATGACTGAAACCTACAGAGATTGGCATGAGAAGTTACCACTTGCACTCTTAGCCTATAGAACGTCTGTCAGAACCTCTACTGGGGTAACTCCTTTCTCACTAGTTTATGGGATGGAGGCAGTGTTACCTATTGAAGTTGAAATACCTTCGCTTCAAATTTTGTCAGAGGTAAAGTTGGATGAGGCTGAATGGATACAATCGCGATATGACCAGTTGAACTTGATCGAAGAAAAGAGGTTAAAAGCTATTCGCCATGGTCAGATGTATCAGAAGCGTATGATGCGCGCTTATGATAAGAAGGTTCGTACAAGAGAATTCTATGATGGGGACCTTGTGCTAAAAAAGATCATTCCCATTCAGAAAGACTTTAGAGGAAAATGGATGCCAAATTGAGAAGGGCCATATGTCGTAAAGAAGGCTTTTTCTGGAGGTACATTGATTTTGACAGAAATGGATGGGAAGAGTTTACTCAATCCAGTGAATTCAGATTCAGTCAAAAAGTACTTTGTTTAAAGGAGAGGATAATCCAAGGTGAAAACCCACAAAGGGCACCTTAAGTTTTCGAAAAAAAATTTTTTTTGGAAAGGCCAAGGTGAAAACCCACAAAAGGGCGCCTTATGACCAAAGGGGTTTTGAGTTAAAAACCCGAAAGGGCAGCTCAAATTTCGACAGGTTGTATACAGTAATCTTGCTATATCTGATTCAACAAAGAGTGAAGCGCGTTGCATATCGGAGCATCAATAAAGTACTTTGATTTTTAAACACATGTTGAACTCAAGAAAGACTTCATGGAGCTGGTGTATAGACGTTCAAGCGGCGATATCTAGAATATCTAACTTTTATCCTGTTCGCTATCTTTAGATTCTATTTCTTCTCAAAGATAGGCTTTCAGATTAATTCCCTTTGTATTTTTTTTACAAATTCATTCAAATCTAATTATTCTCAAGATTTAAATTCATCTTCTATTATTCTTAAAGTGAGTTGCATTAAATAATGATAGATGAACTAAATAATTTTCACAAATGAAGTTTTGCTAATTACTCTGGAAATTTCTAGATAATACAAGAAACTAAAACAGAACAATTGTTCGAGGAATTCACATAAGTGAGGTTCGAAAGAACTCGAGGGAATTCTTTCTTTAGTCCAAATAATGATTGGACAAAGTAAATGATTCGATCCTAAGGGAGGATTATCTTACAAACATTTTTGATGGGTCATAGCATTTGAAAAATGGTACAAACCCACGAGCTGCGTAAGAATGATATTTCGAGAGAAATAAGGATGAGCTTTGACGAAGGAATGAGTAGTGACGTCTGAATAGGGGTCACATTCATAAACATTTTGCAGGTTTAATTAGGAGCATTTGACTCATTTTGATCATAACATCCTAATCATTAGGCATGAACTCATATACATTATACAGGTCATGTCCTTTAAGGGACAACGAAAATTGATGAGCCTTAACTCCCTAAGCAGTAGGGTAACAGGCTAAAGCATAGCAGATCTGACCTTCAGGTGTTTATGCTGAAGTAGATCCAAGATGATTTGGCATCTCTGTATTCGACGGAGAGCAGATCGAAGACATAGCAGATTTGGCTTTCACGCGTTTATGTTGAAGCAAATCTAAGATGATTTGGCATCTCTGTATTGGCAGAGAGCAGATCGAAGATAGCAGATTTGGCATCTCTGTATTCGACGAAAAGCAGATCGAAGACATAGCAGATTTGGCTTTCACACGTTTACGTTGAAGCAAATCTAAGATGATTTGACATATCTGTATTGTCAGAGAGCAGATCGAAGATAGCAGATTTGACGTCTCTGTATTGTCAGAGAGCAAGTTAAAGATATAACAGATTTGGTTTTCACGTGTTTAACTGAAGCAAATCTAAGATGATTTGGCGTCTCTGTATTGTCAGAGAGCAGATCAAAAATAGCAGATTTGGGCGCCTCTATATTGTCAGAGAGCAAATCGAAGATAATAGATTTGGCATCGTCGTATTCGACGATGAGCAAATCCAAGAAGCAGGTTTGACATCCTAGTATTGTCAGGAAGCAGATCAAAGATATCAACATGGCATTCCTGAGGTTGTAGGGAGCAGGTTAAAGATAGTAGATATTGCCTTCCTGAAGTTACAAGTGAAGCAAATTGAAGCTATCATATTTATGGTCCTATACCTCTGAAGTTGCAGATAGGTTGAAGACCATTTGAAGAAAAGATCTCAAAGACTGAGTCAGACCAAGCAAAATGGGTCCTTTTATAGTCTTTGCTTTATTCCTGTTACACAGCAATGAGCAAAGAGTGGCAGCTGTAGAACCTATATTTTGCCCGAGCTTACGAGAATTAAAAATTAAATAAATAATAATAATTAAACAGTCCATTTAAAGTCCTTTTACAGAACCCAAAATACAAACCCACTAACCACAGCCCAAAAATTAAAACCCAAAATCAAATCTAAAAATTCTACCCGAATACCCATAACCCAACTAAAAACTAACCCAATAACCCGCTTAACCAAGCAGCCAATTTACAATCTAAAACCCTATTGCCCAATGATGGTGTTTGGCCTGATACCCGAATAGCTTCAGGAGACCTAGGGTTTCCTGGGAAACCCTCGCGCCGCAGCAAGCAACATGGCCCCATGTCGCGCCGCAATCAGCGCATGGATCGCGTCTCACTGCCAAAGATTACGCCATTAACCTGCAAGAAAAGGAAAAGAAGCAAGCAATAAATCAAAATCAGAATCGGGGTTCATTTTTTAGATTCATTTAAAAAATAGTATAAATAGGTGTAAAAAAATAGTAATGGACACTGATGTACGGAGGAGATAAAGATTTTGAAGAAGAAATAAAGGTTTATTTTTTCTTTATTAGGTTTAGAACTGCACTTTATTTTATTTTTTTATATATATTTATATGCGAAACAAAGAAACACCGAAAGGTTTTTGAGTTATTATTAATTTTTATACAAAATATTTTTTAAAAAATAAAAAGAGAAGGATTACCTACATTTCTACTAAAAAGGAAAAGTTTTTGGGCTTACTAACCACCGTGTGTGGCCGCGCATGCGATGGCGCGTGACGTCGGAGCTAGGCCGAATACTGACCGGAGTTCAGAAGGCCTTCAGAGGTTTCTAAGGAGTTTTTTTTTCTTTTTTTTGAAAAACAAATGTTAAAATGAAATTTAGGTTTAAAATTTACCTTATCTAATATTACTAAACGACGTCGTTTTTGCTTAATTCATAAGTATCAAAACGGCGCCGTTTAAGCAAAAGATCCACACGTTGACTCGTTTACCTGGGAAAGTTCCGCGTGTTTTATTAAAAAGGGGTATTTCCCTTCCTGGTCTTTTGCATTTTTATGTTTGTGTAATTTAGTCCAATTACATTTTCTTTTTTTTTAAATTTAAGCCTTGAACTTTTGTTTTAATCACAGTTTGGTCCCGAAGCCGTTTTAAAAGCTAATAATGAAACGATGTCGTTTTGGGGATTAGGGCTAATTGCCCAAGGAGTCCTCCAACTTTTAATGCACGTTCCAGAGGGCCCAAAATTCATTATTTTTTATTTTTAAATTAGCCCTAAAACTTTAATTTGATTTCATTGTAATCCTTTTAAATATTTTTTTAAATTTAATAAATACTTTATAAATATTAATTATAAAAAATATAGTATATATTATTTTTATATATTATTAATTATATTATTCATATTATTATACATTTTATTTATGAATTTAGTATATATTATATATTTTCCTATATATATATATATATATATTAATTATTTTACTATATTTTTATATGCAAAGTAGTTATTATATTATTATTATTATTTTATATATTCCTTATTATGTTATATTCCATTATTTTATATATTTTATTTTCAAATTATATTTTATTATATACTAATTTGTTATATATATTATTCCTTATATTTTTTATTTATTAAATGTGTAAATGGCAAATTTTTTAAATTATTATTAAATAATAGTATATATATTATCTTTATTTATGTAATAGTATTCATATTTCATTATATTTTATTTATATATATATTGCACATTATATTTTAGTTTATATTTTTACTATGTATATAAATATATATTAATTATTCTACTACATTTTTTTATAAAATTACTCATAATATTATATTTACTATTTTATATTTTATCTACCATATAGTTTATATTATTATATATTATGTTTATAAATTTCATTGCATGTTATATTTTACCATACATTATTCTATATATATTACATTTATTTTATTATAAAATATACATTGTTTTATTACTTATTAATTATGTACATTTTTAAATTATTTTTTAGTATAATAGCAATATTTAGTGCATTATTTTTATATATTATACCTTATAGGATAATCTATATATGTATATATCATTTTAAAAATAAAATGGTTCTCTTTTATTATTCTTATATTATTTAATATATTTCAAAATAGCTTATTTATTTAATTTATATTTTATACATTTTAATTTGCTTAGTTTTTGGTTTTCTTTTGTTGTTTAGTAAGTTAAATTTTACCTATCATTTGTTTTATCTTTAATTGATTATTTTATATTGTTATTTTAAGAATACATTTGCATGAAATATTATTATGTATGTTTAATTTGTATTAATATATTTTGTCATTTTTCGTATTTTGCACGTAATGATAATACATGTATATTTATGTCATATATATGACCATGCATAAAGTGATAATGTATATTGTGTAATTTATGTTTTTATTTATTATTCTCTATGCCATATTTGCATAAAATGATAAAGCATGCATTATGTAGCTAGGCTTATTTAATGTTAATTTCTTGTAAAATACATCATCATTTTCAAAACAAAAATATTTCATTTCAAAAGGAATTTTTTTTAAAGAAAGTGAGGCAATGTTTTGATATTTAGGAATTCGAGAAGTAGTGCCCTAACATGCTGGGTTGCGATTTCTCGTTTGTCTAAATATCTAAAATATCCTTCTAAACGAATTTTTACAACTCACAAGAGGATTTCAGTTACAAAAGTTTAAAGATGTCGTGTCTAATCATGCTGGATACGGTGTTTATACTCTTTTAAAACGAATAAATCTTGATTCTTTTTAATTTAAAACATTGCGGTTTTAAGGGAATCTCATTTCTAAAATCCTTCAAACTTCTGACGCTAAGACAAAATTATCCAATTTGGTACCAATTTTGGGCGTTACGAGGGTGCTAATCCTTCCTCGTACGTAACCGACTCCCGAACCTATTTTCTCATAATTTCGTAGACCAAAATGTTTTATATAGTGATCCAATCACACTTTAAAAGATTGGTGGCGACTCCCATTTTTGTTATTTTAAAACCCGTTTTTAAAAGGAGGTTTCGACAGCATTTGTTTCCTATTTATAGAAATTCTAATGTCTCTTTTTTGAGACATAATTGTCCAATAGATGTCTATTTGGATAGTCACATCTAGAACATAACTATTCATTAGATATTATTTGAATAACCATATAACTATTTGTTAATAACCAAGTATAATAACAAAAGACATAACTCATCACTTTTGAATAGTAATAATTCTTGATTAATAATCAAGCGTTATAACTTTTGGTTATTTATAACCTTTCATTTGCAACTATTGGAATTATATATATATGTATATATATCTTGAAAAGGTTTCAACAATCTCTCCCAATTTTCAAAATATTTTAGATTTTGATAATCTTGGAAATCAATTGCATAAATGAATGTGTCTTATGATTGAACTTAGTGAAAACTTGTTAAAGTTAATCAAAATTGCATGATAAACTATGTTTTGAACTAGCTATTTTATTTGATTAACTAAACACATATCACACAATGATTTTAACACCAATCAATGCATATTATCTTGGAACACTATCATGTCATGTGTTTGTAACCTCTTTTCATGAGTAATGATAGAGTCAAACCCTTGAACTCCTAAAAGTGGCCACACTCGCATAGGTATATCTCATTAAGAGGGTTCATGTAATTGTGCTTTAAAATGTTTATGTTACGAGTCTATTAAGAGTATAATACTCATCATTCCCTTTACCATTATGGGTACTTAGCACTTTTTTCCTTGTGATAATATATTATACATTATTTAATAGTGCTAGCAATCACATACAAACGATGTACTTTGTCTTTGTCTCATTGAACTTAAGATTTGATGTTATATCATAGACAACTCGAATATAATAGGCTTGTACTTCATCCCTAAATTTCAAATTTTCAACATAGCCATGCTAATAATGTATATCATATGGTGAAACTTCATATTTATTTGTGTCTTGAGATTTCATAAGACCAACACTCCTACCATGTTCAATTATCCATTCTTTAGCAAAAGAATGCTATCAAGGATATTGCTTGTACAATTATTAATGTACGGTGATAACTTTACCTTTTCACATCATGATGGTTTCATATTTGTTTACTTTATGCATTTCTTGATACCTAAGAAATTAAATATTGAAAATAATATTATAAAAACAATAAAACATTACCTATCCTATTACAGTATTACACTATGGATTAACATTTAAATTAAGTGAAATTTTATGATTTATTTATTTTAATAAAGAACAAATTAACTTTATATCATTCTTATTTTTCAATAAGACAGACAGATTTAGCCTACTATAGGGACAGTGATCCAAGTATGAATACTTAGCCCAAAACATATTAAATGCCCAAAACGCTTCAATGGCGCTAAATTTAAAAATTAAAACATCAACCGCCAAATTCTCCACCCTGCTTTCAGATCCAAACAAAACAAAGCTTAGTACTTTTATTTCCACTTTCTCTTCTCCCAAACACCCAAAATAGGTATTTAAAACTTCATTTTTCAGTTTCACAGAAACCCATTTTTTTACTGTTTCTTTGTTCTCTCTGTTCGCGTAGTTCTTAAATCATAATCATTTGCTTCTTCTTATTATTATTATTATTATTATTATTATTATTATTATTATTATTATATATAGTTTTTTTAAAATAATTATGCAGCGTGTTCGGAGAAATGTCTCAAAGAAAGTTGGGTTTTGAAGGTGAAATATATAATTGAAAGATGCACGGAAGAAAGGCGTACGAGCTGGTGAAAGAGTTTGCCGATGGTGAAAAAGGGCATCTCAAGATTTTCAATGTAAGGCTCTTGGCTTGCTCATTTTATTTTGTTGAAATTAGTTGTAATTGCACATTTAAAATGCTTCAGGGTTGAACGAACAAAGTTGAATAGAAAATTGCTTGATGGGCATGCTTTTCTCTTTGAATTTGGGTGTCTTTCATAGCACTATTTGCTTAAGTTATAGGCTAAATTATAATATTTCTGAAAATCGGCTGTTTATTTCTCAAAGTGACGTTAACTCTGGAGGATCAAGTTTTTGGATCTTTAAAATTCTTAGTAGTTTAGTTTTAGATATATTCTTTACATGATCGGTATAGATTCCAGATTTTAGCACGCCAACAACAGCATAATTTTGAGAACATTTTCTTTTTGCTGCGTGAAATGGTGAGAGAATTCTTCTATTCATCAATTTTCAAGACAATTTTCCTTGAAAAGTGTCAATTTTTGTTGGAATGCATCCATCTTTTCTTTTCGTGATTTGCCTGTCCGCCTTTCCCCGGGCCGGCCTGCCCCCAGTTTTATTGGTATTCAAGCCCTAACTCATTATACTCGCTATTCTTGAACCTTCAGCTAGAGGGATTCTTTTTTTTTTTTTTTTTTCTTAATTAGCTTTTGCGTCAAAGTTCTATTCATGCTGAGTGTTTCTTCCTATTTATTGTTGTATGGGATGTGATCATTCAGAATGAGCTGTTTGAACGAGTGATTGAAGAATGCAATGAACATCATAATGCACTTCAGTCATTGATAAGGTAATTCCGTTTTGCTACTTTGCTTCTTTATCCTTTTGTTTTTGTTGGTCCTTCCTAATCCCCTCAGTTTGTTTACATCCGCTGAACTTAGGTCGTACTGCCTTGTCCATTCTTTAGTCAACTGACCAGCATCTGATTTAACCTCTATGCTCCAAGTGTCTTATAGCACCTTCTATAGATTTAATTCTGTATATTCTGGAAATTTCTTTAAATAAAAAGGAAAATAATCTTGGATATGATGGTAGTTAAAACTTTAATGTAGCATTCGTGTTAACTAGTGGACTTTTATCTTTATTCTCAATTCTATGCATACTAATTCCAGTAGGTTGTATATATGAACTTTTACCAGCTCTTGAGGTTGAAAAGAGATTGCAATGAGATATTCTGTCTAAAGTTTTTGGTTACGCTGACACTGCAGAACGCACAGTGCACTCTTTGAGATGCCTCTTATTTTTATTTTGGGGAGATTGGTTGGGGTTGGGTTTAGAGTTTAGTAGCGAATTTCCGTTGCCCAAATATTCAGCTCCTTAACATGATTTATGTTATGATAGGAAAATGCAAGAGGAGGGACTGGAAGTCCAAACGGCTAGAAATGCAGACCACTATGGAGCACTCATTCACCACCTTTCTCTAATTCGCAACAAGCGTTGCCTAATGGCATATGTGTAAGTTTCTCACACCTTATGCTGTCATTCCCTAGTTTACATGTTGAGATGCGGTTTCTTACCATAACCTACTATTTTTTACACAGGTACAACCGAGCAGAAATTATAAGAGAGTTGGCATGGAAAGTAGGGTTGCTTCATGAACTTCCAGGTGAAATTCAGGAAAAGTTCAGTGACTCAGAAGAACAGTATTTCAAAGACCATTCTAAGTCTTTGAAGTCATACATGTCACAACTGAGCCTTGATGTGAATGTGGTAAGGTCTCTCTTATGAATTAAACACTTTACATGTAAGAACTTACAGCTCTGGGGTATCTTAGTGCAAACCTTTGCAAGTAATTGCAATGTAGTTAAACAGGCAACGGACTGTCTTTCACCATAAAGATTTTATTCTCTTAGAAAGCATTATAAAGCATCTGTCACTGTTAATTAGATTGCAATGGCTAAAGTGCTTGGTTTGTTAGGATATGGTGCCTCCAAAAGATCCCTACATCAAGGTAAGGGTGCTAGAAGATTTGGGTAGTGGAATAATTCTCAGTGATAAATCTGCCAATTTTGCTCGTCACTCAATGCACTTTCTCAAACGAACTGATGCCGAGCAATACATTGCACGGGTGGGTGGCATTTTCCAGTTAGTTAGCTTTACTTGTATCATGAGAAGGGACTGCTATATCCTTGTTGATTTCTAATTATTTTCCTTGTATCAATAGGGCTTAATGGAGGAGCTGACAGGCTGAACCTGAAAGAGGTATATCTATGATGCATTCTCCCTCTTCTTAGGATAAAGATGTTTCATACTAATATTAATTCAGCAGCCACTACAGCACCCTAATACCAGACCTGTTTCTTCATTCTTTGTATGTGCACTCTAGCTCGTGGCAAGACTGATGTACCTTGAACAAGAAGAAAGAGAAGAAAGTTTTAGGTTATATTGTATCTAGATTATTTTCTGGTAATTGGTTTAAATAGTAACTAGAGAGGATCAATGTAAGGGATTTGGAAGGCTGCATAACATCCAAGACAAGGCGATAGGACTGAGTTATCTGATATTTATTGCTCGACTCAAATAGCTTATTAAGTTTTTTAATTAATATTACTTTCACCATTCTCTTTCCCGGGTTACTCTCTTCTTAAGGTGGTTAAATAATTCATGGTTACGAAACTTTTTAAGCAAGCTGGAATTAATTCTGGATGGCCACTAGCCATTGTGCCAATCTCATTTGCCATAACTCTGCAACTTGTATTCATAAATGATGATTTTGAGGGGCAACACTAAAACTAATAGCCAGGCGTTAAAATTTACAACGATGCTGATATCCATTATTATAATTGTGAGGTTAGGTGGTATAGATATTTATTTAAATTGACACATTTGTCTAGGTGGAAAAGAAATATATATATATATATATACTGAAGGGAATAGGGTTTTTCTTTGGGGTGATTTTTTTAAAAAAGGGAACAATCTTGTTTTAATTTAAAATGAAGAAAAAAGCCTCTAATAAATATATGTTTTTATAGAATTTTATTTTATGTAGTTTAATTAAAGAGTCGTTGTTTGGTCGTGAGATAAAATTTAATTCATATTAAATAAATATAATGCACATTTACGAATTTTACTAATAAAGTAAAAATAAAAAACAAATAAATTAAAATTTTAATAATTCATGTGTTTTTGTATTTACATCGTATTTATATGATCTTTTATGTTTATATTTTATTTTAAGTTGTAATTTTTTATCAATGTAATTTAGTGTTTGATGTTTTCAAGTAAAATATTGGTTTGATTCTAAATTCATTCAGAGTCCAAAATAATTAATTCAAGAAAAAAACACTTGTTGGATATTATGAAGCTGAAATTAAGACCAAAGTAGAACAAAATTAGAATGTAAACGTGTGAATAAAATGACCTCATGATTTCTAACCGCTCAAAATAGAAAGTTTTACCACAGTAATATTCATTTGCTTTCTTCCATTTTCAAGATCTCCTATTTCCCCTTTGCAGTTCCTCTTCTTTTTCCTTCCCATTGCGTGGGGGACCTTCTAAAGTTTCCATTCTCCAATGGCTTCTTCAAAGGAATGGGCAAACTTCATCTCCTCCATTGCTTCTTTTATGTATTTCCTTCTTATTATCTTCCAAATCCCTCTTTTCAGGTACTTATTACATTTCAACTCCCCCCTTTTTCTTCTCCAGTTTGTATGGCCTTCCTTTTTGTCTTTTATAGTATTTCAAAGAAACTGAATATTCCATGCCATCTGTTGCTTCTCTCTTTTCTTCTAGTCACCATATTTCATAAACCGGAAAGTTTAGCACAACAATTGTGCTATTTTGCTTAAACATTATTGCTGGGAACTGTGTCATTTTAACTTCCTTTGTTCTTTTTCATATATTTTGCTGTCCTTCTTGCTTTGCTAACTCCTACATGTTTGAGGGAAGGGAAGACAAAATGAGTTATGTGCATGAACAAAATAATGCACCAATGGTTCCACTGAACTCACCTCCAGCTGATAAAAACACCATTTTTAGCATTCTAGCACTATTTTATGGGTTTGGCCTCAAATGGCAAAATCCCCTTGTTTAAGATTTGCTTTTACGATAAAAAAGTGTTTTTTTTTAATAATTAAAAGCAATGCTAAACACTCTCTTAAATATATGCCAAAATCCCCAAAATCGAAATCAGAATATACCCAAATTATTGATTTGGTCTGCTGTGCAGGGCACCATGTAGATTTGGAATGTGCAAAACACCCATTGAGGTAACAACCTCCCAGTTGATGGCCAGTGAACTCTTCCCTACATATGTAGTTAAGGTCCTTCTATATCCAGGGGCTGTTGCCAATGCTATCATCAAAAGAAGGACTCTTCCAAGGTATAGCAAATTGCTGAAATTATATAACATCAGTGCTTTGAGGAAATCTACTGCTGTATCTGATCTCCAGCGCCTAGAGGTAAACATTTACTCACAGAAGGACTCATATCCATCTGTGATTAGATAGAAACTTTTTGGTGATTCAATGATTTCACAAATATCCCAACTTCTTTTTGCAGATTCTTGCCGGAAGCTACTTGTCTGTGGTGGGAGCTTTTATAGGTCTCTCAAGGCGTGCAAGAATGAGCCTGTTTGGGACAATGCTTATAATATGGAGTCTTGTCAGAGAGATCGTTCTGGGACAATTTCATAACATGTTCCCCACAAAATCTATTCAAATGTACCCAACATTGATACTTGCTGTTGTTTGTGCTTTTCTGTCAATTAAAAAGGATGTAAGAAAACTAATCCATAGTCCCAGAGCAAGGCGAGTCAAATTGTCGTGAAAGGTAGATGGAATCATCGGTGGAGTATGCAACTGCGATATTGCAAAATTTGGTGGTATACTGTTTTGAAACCAAAAGAAAAAACAATTAGCCCACCATTGGAAAAGGGAAAGAAGAACATCAGATGTATTTTCAGAGCAGCTTTGAGACCTAGTACAATTTTTTATTAGCTTCTTTCCTTTACAATTTTTTATTAGCTTCTTTCCTTTTCTGTATTAAAGCAAAAAGGATTTATTATATTTAATGTTCATTGTTGTATTTGATAACTTCATCAACATTTGTTCTCTAAAATTGCAGCGTTTCTGTCAAAAAGTTGCAGCTGAGAAAATAACATGTCACACACATCATCAATAGAATCAACCCTGTGTTCGAGCTAGTGTACCAATTGGTATGCCTTTATTAAATTAAAGTAACATTGTTCCACTTTAGTGTTAAATTGTTGACCTAGTAATCAACTATTTAATCATTTGTACCTGGGTCAGGGGTGTGTTTTGTATAAGTTGATTCTGCACTGCAATTATTATTTTTATTATTTATTTCATTTTATAATTTATGTTTAGGAATCGTGATTATTTTTTTTAATAATATCATCTTCATCTTCGTTAAAAATACCATATATATTACTATCGTACCCGACTTATCGGTGAGTCTAAAATATAATTTATGCAATATATTACTATTTTACCCTTGTTGATTCTAAAATATAGTTTGTCCAACATGTTTGTATCAACACTATACTTGTAATTATATTGTATTAGGAACTGTTCCATTTTTCTATAAAAGAAAAAACAAGATGATGAAACTCAATATTTTGGTTCAATCGCTTTGAAATATGGAATCCAAGGTCTTGAATTGGAAAATTAAGAAGAGTAAGTTTGAGACGCATCCATCCATAACAATGGTTTCTACAAACACCAGGTAACAGACAAAGACTAACATATGATTATCCTTAATTACTGTCTTCTTCTCTAGAAAAATTCCCACCTTATATTTAACCACAAATTAACACTACTTTGAGAATAAATGTGAGATAGTCAGATCCATATTCTCAAAAGCACCAACATTCTTTCCCACTACCCACTGCTGCATATCGAGAAATTCTTCAAAATTCGAAAGCTTTTCTGTCTTCATTTTTACCCTTGTTGTTTTTTGCTTCTCTTTGTTTGCTTTATTTTTAAACTCTTCAAGCTTATTCAGAGAAGCCTTACTGAGTTTGGAATTGGGTTTTACTTCTGTGTCTGGAATTTACATTGTTAGTGTAGTTTCTGTCGCTGGGAACTTGTTTTGCTTTGTTGGGATTATAGTTTATGATACAGCGTTGGTTTTTGAGGCTAAAGGTTGATCAACGGTGGACTTTTGGCTAGTTCTGTAAGTGGGTTTTGGTTGTAGAGGGTAGAAATCGTGGGATAAGATTCTACAAGTGATCTTTTCAATAGTCTTCAGCTTACCAATTTCTGAAAGCTGGGAATTTTGTTTTGAGAACCAGAAGCTGTGATGGTTTCTGTATGGCCTTCTCAAGTGAAGTATGCATATTTTGCTAAATTTCAATAGATTTTAGATGTGGGTTTTAGTTTCCAGAAGCTGATATTGCCTTTGGAATTTAGAATTTTATACTTGTATATAGGTTTCATTTGATACCTTACCTGTAGAGATGTTTAATACAAGCTTGCAAGTGTCACTGAATTGCCCATCTCACTTATCAGTGTCTGTAACTAGGCAGAGAAATGTTTGTAAGAGAAGGTTGAATCCGGTTCTAGCTATGGCCCCGTCCTCAGTGATCTTACACACTGATGAAAGTGGGGAATTTCCTGAATCTAGGAACAGTTCTGGTTCAAGTAATGCTTCTTTAAGCAGCTGTGCTGGGTCCTTGCTTTGTCATCCTAATACTGTGGGGATAATGGGAGGAGGATCTGTTGATTCTACTCTCAGTTTCGTTAGAAAACTTGTTCATTGGAGTAAAGAAAATGAAGAGACTTGCATGCCCTTTGTTCTTTGCTCTGATCCAGTGTTGAATAGGGAACTTTTATCCCTGGAGAGGAATTCTTCTTCTCTCTGCAGTAGAAATGCACATTCGCAATTTGATCATAGCCTGATTGTCGAAAATTTACTAAGTAAAAGAGTTTTCCTTGAGAAATCAGGAGCTCAGTGCATTGTAGTGCCTTGTCATATTTCACACTCATGGCACGATGAAGTGTTTAAGGGATGTTCTATTCCTTCCCTTCACATGGCTGAGTGTGTTTCCAGGGAGCTTAAGGAAGCCAAGTTGAAGCCACTGGAAGCTGGAAGCCCTTTGCGGATAGGGGTACTTGCCACTGATGCGACTTTAAAAGCAGGGTTTTACCAAGAGAAACTGCAGAATGAGGTAAATTCATTCCTGATTGTTTGCCCTGAGAAATAGTACATGCATTTAGGAAAATGCAAAAAAATATATTTAAAAAAAAAAAGATCCTTTATGGTTGACCTTCATATGCTTGGAATGCTTTTGAAGGCACCTACTAAAGTTTAGGTAATAAATTTGCCAACTAAAAGTTTCAAAATATTAAGAAATGCAAATAAGAAATAACACCTGTAAGATTTTAAATGATGATCAATCTATTATTGTTTTTCATGTTTGAGGCAATTTGGCCGCTGCCGGGGCGTGGAAGAGGGAAAGTCTAAGTGGATGTAGATATATATATACACGTATATATACACATATATATATTATCCTTCATAGCTTGTAGGTATCTCTTAACTAGTTTAGATTATATGTTTGGCATGATATGAGCGCATTTTATGTTTTTGATCATAAATAATCTCGCAAAAAGGTTCAATATCAGTGTTTTCAAAACCTTTGTAAGGTGTTCTCTCACTTACCATGGAGATCTTCAGTATCACTGTTTTTAAACCTTACATACGCATACAGGGATTTGAGGTTGTGCTGCCAGATAAAGCAACCATGGAGCACACTGTAATCCCTGCAATTGATGCTATAAATAGAAAGGACATGGAAGGGGCACGAAATCTGCTGAGAATCGCTCTCCAAGTCCTCTTGGTGAGGGCAGTTAACACTGTTATCCTTGCGTCCAATGATATGTGTGATCTTTTGCCACGAGATGATCCACTTGTTAAGAAATGTATTGACCCAATGGATGCATTGGCCATGTCAACTATCAAGTGGGCACAAAAGCTGTAAAGGAAGGTACATAAAGGCTGCTAAATTAGTAGTTTTATGCATTCTTATTGCGACTTTTTTTTTTTTTTTTTTAAATTATTACAGGCTTTCCTAAGATTCTGGGGAATATGTTCTGAAAAAATGCCCCATATTGTTCTGTTCATTTGTCAATTAATAAAGTGTATAAGAACAGAAACTGCAAAGAAAATTATTAGTGAGAAGAAGTGCCTAAAGTCTTCCACGATCTGCTGACTTAGAACAATAGGTGATTGTTCTTTCTGAGGGTTCTTCGTCTTCAGTCAGCCATATTAAGCATGTCAGAGGATAGCTGCATGAATGATTGCCTTGCTTCAAATCTACATGTTTTTCAAGAACAAAACAAAATGATAAGAAAGTTAGCAAACATGCAGCGAATCGAAGAACAACGACAAGGATGAAAGTAAGATTACTTCTGCAATGAAACAGGGAAGAAAAGCATTTCGTGTGGATTCATCCTCCCAATGCATCTCTTTCCACCACTTTTCCTTTCCATGAATTCTGATTTCGTTTCTCTTTGCACCGTCGGAGTTGAGTGGAAGTCTCGTCAGCTTTGGGCATGCATACACATGAATGTCTTTCATGCATGGGAATGGCAGAGCATCCTTGTAAATGCTTTTCAATTCTGGTGGATACTGTAAATAAAGAGATTTGAGTTTTGCAAATGGGCTTAAAGTTCATACCATCTCTGCTATCTGACTCAGTTTTATCTCATTGATTATTTCTTCCATTTTATGGCAATCTATTACTATAAAATGCCTCAGATTTTGAGCTAGAATCAACCATGTTATGTCCCTCAA
This sequence comes from Gossypium anomalum, assembly GCA_025698475.1. Classification (NCBI taxonomy): domain Eukaryota; kingdom Viridiplantae; phylum Streptophyta; class Magnoliopsida; order Malvales; family Malvaceae; genus Gossypium; species Gossypium anomalum. The sequence goes on from CM046965.1 coordinate 91,772,992, forward strand.
TGTTGAACATCCTGATATGTATACCTTGACAAGGCTTTGAAAGCACATTTGGGATTCAACCACAGGGATTTGAGTCTGGTTAGGTGCTTTTGCCCTTGTTATGTCCATCTCAGTCTTCACTTCTTCCAAACTCTCACATTTACTAATCTGTATGTAATTTAGACACTTGAAGTTTGCTAATGATAGAATATTCAGTTGCTTTGAGTCCCTGAATGAGTGAAGACCAATCTGTTCGGTGCAGGTATGCAACATTTCAGCACTCATTAATCTCTCAAGAGCAAAAGCACTTGTCACTGACATGCTCAACTCATTCAGGTGGTTCAAGCTCTGCATTTCTTCTACTAAGCACTCATTGTTATCTTTGGCAGCCGATTTGTCGAAAAGAAAAGAACCCATCATCTTCAACATTTGCAGCTTCGAGAACCCAGATATCAACCCTCTTGGGATTCTGATGCCATCAAGTAAGTACTCCAATTTCAAACATTTCAGCTTTTCTAAAGCCTTCAATTCAGTTGGTAGCTGTCTTATACCTGTATATGATAGATCCAAATACTCTAGGAATACAAGTTTTGAGATTCCCACCGGCAATTCTCTTATACCTCTATTAGCTCTAAAACATAGAATTTTTAGACCAGACATAAATTGGAAGAAGTCATTGTGGATCACCTTTAACTGGTTTTGATTGAGAAACAAAGTTTGAAGATCGAGACAGTAAGGTGGTTCATTTAGAGCTTCGATCTTATTTTGCATCAATGACATTCTTTTTATACCTCTCCATTTTCCAACCTCAGGCACTTGAGTCAATTCATATCCGGCTCGAACAAAAAACTTCCACTTGTGTGCATAAAGCCTACATGCTATCCACAAACACATATCACGAATTACGTCATGCATTTTCACTGTCGAGTCACTTACTTCTTCCAATAAACATGAATGAATAAGAGATCCAATGATTTGATGGCCTTGCTTTCGAGCTTGACTAATGCTTTCATATTCATCCATAAACCCTTCTACTATGCAGCAATCTATGAAAATTTCTTTCGGAATTTGATAATCTTCTGGGAATAAACTACAATATAAAAGGCAACAACGAACTGAGTCACTTGGTAAACAATCGAAACTGAATTTTAGAAGTGGATATACCTCTTCATCCATATCTGGAAAAAGGGAATTAGCTGATCTCTTCAAGACTTGAATTGCATATTCCCATTCTTCAGGTGTTCTCTTGCAAGCCATGGCTCGACCGATGGTAATGAATGCAAGAGGCAATCCTCCACATTCTCTGGCCACTTCTGAGCTAGGTCTCGAATGTTTGGATGACCATCAAGGATATCATTGCCAACATGTTGTTCAAACAATTCCCAAGCCTGTTCTTCTGTCAAACATTGAACTTCAATCTTCTTATGGGCTCTCATTTGGCCACACACCTCATTAGAACGAGTTGTAAAGATTATTTTGGAACCGTTTTCATAGGTTGGGAGAGGTATCCCTACCTTTAATACATCAACTCGTTCCCATACATCATCCATCAGCACTACAAATTTCTTCTCTCTTAGAACTCTGAAGATATCCATAGCTTTCTCTTCAGCAGATTTTTCTCCCCACATTCCACCAAAAAGGCCTATCCTCTTTGCAATGTCGTCTTGAACCTTTGCAATCCTAAACCCTTTAGACACCACTACCCATATCACCATATCAAATCCATTGGATGGAACACTGATCTTGTTATTGATTTCAGTCAAGATCCTGGTCTTACCAACCCCACCAACCCCATATATAAAAACAATCCTCGCATGTTTTTCTTCAAGGATGCTCCACACCTTATTCAACATAGATTCCATGCCTACGGAAGAGTTGCACGGTCTTTCAACCGCCAGAGCTGCTGGTACCTCCATAGCAACCACTCAAAAGCTCCTTTTCTCTTTAAAACCTTAACATCGTGGAGGCTTTTGACCATCGTTTTGCTAAATTTGAGGGTAGACCTGTAATTCATGGAGCAACAGCCTCCCATACATAGGTTCTTCATTTCTTTTTTACCATCTATAATTCGTTGATCAACTTCGTTTATCATAGTTGCAGTTCTTGAAAGCCATCCTTGAACTTGGTTTAGTTGCTTCAGACATTGCTGTTCAGCAATGTTAACCTTCCTAATCACATCGGCCCCTTGCTCCTTTAATTCGTCCAAAGCTATCTTCAACTCAGAAAGGCTTTCTTCAAGCTGGTATGTGTAGATTGCTTGGCCAGCAACACAATCCCAGCAGCCGCTGGTTATTTAATCACAACACATTAATTCAAAAGAGAAAATATTACCCATAGTTTATGGTAGATTAATCTAAGGAAATTTGCATCGAAAGAGAAGAAGAGTGATTAATGAAAGGGATGAAGAACAAGGATGAGTCTACTTTGTAGTCATCATAAATGGAAATGGAGACGAGGAGCGTGGTGGGTATATTTGATTTAAATAAATCTACTTAAATGAATTCGTTATTGGTTAAAAGCTCGATTAATCATAAACCGTTTGTTTATTCTCGTCAAACGCGTTTTGATTAATTTAAGCCATGTTTATGATTAATTGCTATGAATAGTCCAAATTTTCTACTGTGAGGTTTCAACTCCATTGTGTGTTTTCATTTTTAAATGCCTTGGAATTGAATTGTACATGTCTGAGTGACTTAATCGGGTGGAGGGTCGAGTCTAAATGCAACAATGCAAGTTGCATTTGTGTTTTTGGTCTCATTTTTTCTTCGTTGACCATTCAAACTTCTTTTAAAAACTTGGTGGTGAAAGCCACTGATGATCACTCGCATAGGATTGGAATTTCAATATTTCTAGATGAAAGTATACCCAAATCCATAAGTTTGAAGAGATCTGTTTAGCGGATCGACTCCTCTTGGAGAAGTCTTTGAAGTGTCGTCTTCGAGAATGTCAACCTAATCCCTCAATAATGGAAAATTTTATCTCCCTTCACAAAGTGTTATATATGATTTACGGAGGGAGCGCACTGTACATGAATGTACAATCACTCACCACGAGACAATGTGAACACTTACAAAAGCTTGGTGGGATTCGAACCCACCTGATGAAATATATGGTAGAGCTAAGTCAAGTCCCCAAATATAATGTTGATAATCAAGAAGCAAAACAACTTAAGCTAGACAAATGTTAAGTTATAAGTAAAATGGGTTTAAGTCCAAATACAATGTTGCTTAACAAGGAGCAATTCGGCCCAAAATACTTTACCTAGACAAATTGGGATAAGGCATAAAAGCTTTATATGGGTTCTCTGTCTCAAACTTGCGTCTTGAAGCTCATACAGAGCATCGCTAGCTCAGATACTCCGCAAAATGAATAAGGGTTAACTCCACTAAACATACGGAATAAACAAATGGGCAAATAAAAATTGATAGTTAGATCTAGGCAGAAGCTTGAGTAGCTTCACAAAAACTTATAAATACCAAAAGCCATAGAATTGAACAATTCTTAACATGGTTCTCGTTATCCATTTTCTTCAAGACTTTAACTAACTTAAGACATCAGACTTCAGAGGATGCTTCGGAGTAACAACTGTGATACCTGCTAACCTGTTTCTTTATCTTGCAGCCCACCTAAAACGTTCTTCTACCCCAATCTAATAGCCTGTCACAAGTAGACTTCAACACCTCTAATATGTCAACTATAGTACTTCTCTAAATATAAATATACACATATTCATATTTATTAAAATTTGATGTTGAAATTAGCAAATTGGTCAAGGGCTAACATTACCGTACATGTGAAACTTCAAGATTATGACCAAAATATGGTTTTTCCAACAGAGAAGGTATTTGACATCCTCAAACTTTTGCATATGTATAATATATATTCAAAATAAACAAGTGATTTTTTATAATATACAAAGAGGTGGAGGTTGTGGTGGCTCATCATGATGCTTCACTCAGCCGTAGAGATGGTAGGATGGTCAGAGTGTGAGTTACCTGCAAGGACTTGAGAGAGAGAGAGAGAGAGAGAGAGAGGGAGGAGGGAGGGAGGGAGGGAGGGGGAGGAAGGAGGGGAGAGAGAGAGAGAGAGAGAGAGAGAGAGAGAGAGAGGAGGGGAGGGGAGGGGGAGGAGAGGAGATCTTCGTCGTATATGGGCTTTTCCCACTATTTTATTGTTAAGTATAGTTATGATTTTTTCGCTCGATCTGTCTATTCAGCAAATAAATGGAAGTTCTATCTATCAATATGTATGGTCTTGGACCATCAATAATGATTTTTTTTTCGAGTTTGGCTACTTTATTGATTCACTTACCTCTATTATGTCAATATTAATCACTACTGTTGGAATTTTTGTTCTTATTTATAGTGACAATTATATGTCTCGTGATGAAGGATATTTGAGATTTTTTGCTTATATGAGTTTGTTCAATACTTCAATGTTGGGATTAGTTACTAGTTCGAATTTGATACAAATTTATATTTTTGGGAATTAGTTGGAATGTGTTCTTATCTATTAAGAGGTTTTTGGTTCACACGACTATTTGCGACAAACGCTTGTCAAAAAGCGTTTGTAACTAATCGGATAGGCGATTTTGGTTTATTATTAGGAATCTTAGTTAACATATATATGTCCCTCTTACTCTCAGTTTTCTCAGGCAATTTGGTGGAATACTCGAACGGTCGATTCTTTTTTTCGTCTTAGCTTCTGTTTTTATGAATGAAAACAAAAGAAAGGAGTCTCTCATTATGATCTGGATTTCATTTCTATGGGTTGCATCTTTTTTTCTTTAATTTCATTTTTATTCTTATCCTTTTATTAGACTATCCTATATAACCATAATAATAATAAGATAACTAAAAAAATAAAAATGAAAATTTAATTTATTCATTATTAAAAATGAAAATGAAATTAATTATTTTTTTTATAGTATAATAGCTAGAACTAATTATTTATATTTAATAACTAGAACTAATTATTCCATTCATTTCTATTTCGAATTCGAAGATAATTCAAATTTTTGAGTCTAAAAAGAGTTTCATTCTAATTATCTAGACTTATAACGTTTCATTTATATAAAAATATATAAATGCATAAAAAGATTTTGACTCTAATTATCTCTATTTATAATTCTAAACTAAATAGAAAAAAATTTAATCTATATTAAATCTATTAAATCGATCGATTAAATGAAATCTATATAAAAAATTTTCTATATAATTTAGATGTAAAATATACTAAAATCTAAAATAGAAAATAAACTCGAAAATCAAAATGGAGTCAGTAATATTAGTAATATTACTATATTAATATAAAAGAAATATAACTAAGATATAAAAAAAGATATTAAATATATAGATAAATAATAAATTATATAGATAAATAATAAATATATATATTAAAAAAGTTAAATAGAATTATTATATTCTTAATTATTAGATTCTATCAACATTAGCTTGAATATTAGATTGAATCTACCATTATTATATTAAATATGTTATATTTATATATTTATATTAAGTATGGCATTAAAAATTAGAAAAAATTCTAGTTTTTCTAAATTCGAGTCTATAATTCATATTAATAATTCATATTAATTATGAATAACTAATAGATAGTTAATAGATAAGATCCTAATAGTTTGCTGAATCCCTATGGATACAAAATTTCTATTATTTGAGCCCATTTAGCTAAGAGGTTAGAGCATCGCATTTGTAATGCGATGGTCATCGGTTCGATTCCGATAGCCGGCTTTCCCTATTTGTTTGCTTTTTGCCTTTTTTACATAATTTAGAATGTTTTTTTTGAAATCAAAGAACAAACAGTGAAAAAGCTTTTTCCCCTTTTCTTTCCAATTCTTTCCAAAGGTCAACAATCTGTTTATTATCTCGTCGAAACTTCCAATTAGGGATCAATTTGAGGAGTTAGATCTTTGCAGAATAAATCAAGAAAAAAAAGATTTTGGTTTAATTTATTTATATATTTAATATTATATTCAATTTATTTATATATTATATCTATTTTATATATATATTCTAAATATTTTATATATTTTTATATTTATATATTATATTTATATATTATATATATTTTTATTTCGATTTTTTGTATACATTATATACAATACAAAAAAGTAAAGTATGGATATTGATCCAATTCATCTCATTAATATTTGTAGTACAATCCTTCAGTCGATTTCGCTTCATTTAGTTCAGTTTTAATTTCGGTTTATGAAATTTCAATAAAATTCAAATTAATAAGGAGTCCATACAAATATTATAATGGAGAATGATGACTTTGGGTTGTACCAAGTCTGAAACCAAGTGGATTTATTTTCCAATTGCAAGAGCGGAGCTCTACCAACTGAGCTATATCCCCCGAGCCAAATGGAGCATGCATGAAGGAGTCAGATGCTTCTTCTATTCTTTTCCTTGGTGCAGCTGGGCCATCCTGGACTTGAACCAGAGACCTCGCCCGTGAAGTAAATCATCGCACCTACGGTCCAACTAATTGGGAGAGAATTTTCAAACAAATATCAAGCTCAATCAAGCCCTTAAAACAACATTTGAGTGCCCAAAATACAAAAATTAGGAATCAACCCCTCGATAATTGGGCCTATGAATTGATAGGGCCTTATTATCTCGAGACTTATCTCCCCTAAAGCTAAACCTAAATGATTGAATTCGAATGTCTTGAGACACAGGATCATGTCTCGAGATTTTGCCTTCCATAACTCAAGACATACATACTATGTCAAAGGTAATAGTATGAAACAAAGAAATCTTTAAATTAAGAGATGTTGAGTTCGCATATGTTTTTGTAGCTTGTGAGATAATCTTTCTTACTAAAAGACGTTGACCTGCGAGAGTAGTGGGATGCAAAATAAGCTCATGAGATGCATATATAATATATATCTATATAGGGCTGAAAGAAAGAAAGAAAAAAGAGGTGAGAAAGTGGTTTGTCATTGTACTAGTCTGACAAAGCACAACTTAGTATGTGTATATTTTTTTGGCAAATCATCTGCATATAACTTTATTAATAGTACATAATTATATATAATTAAAGGAAATGAAAGTCCACACCCTTATACAAAGATGCTATGGGGGCATCAAGACCATTAAATAAACTTGTGACATACATTTAGTCAACTTGATTTAATAGATTTTTTCCATGTACGAGAGTCATATAAAGAGAGACAAAATTGTTCTAACCCCCAACTCTACATTTATGAAATGCCCACTTGCTTAATTGCTTCCCCTTCTTGCATTAGACTCATGTCAAGTTGAAGCTATTTTTAGTTGTAATTGCTCTCACCCTCACAAACCAATTGGAATAATCATTTTCAAAGACGGAGATACGTCATTGATTAGCTCTTAATAATGCGATTATACTAATAGATGAACTTGGTCACTCTCCATTATACATTTTTGCTTAAAGTTTACATACCATTTCAAGAAAAAAATTATGTAAACAATACAACCAAGTTGGTATGGAAATTTTAGGAAAATACTTGAAGTAACCGAAATACCTTTCTCAAATTCATGTAATCTATACCATGTTGAAAATGCCAAGTCCCTCTCCCTCTTCTTTCAACACCCATTCAAATTTGTTCAATGAAGAAATGGAAAAACCTTATATACTTGAAATTCGTGGCTATCATTCACCCTAAAGATATTTTTGAATTTTTTTTTATTATTTCGCAACAAATTTTTACTTTTTTTCTACAAAATAAAAAAAATAATTATAAATATTGAGATTTGAACTCTAAACATATGGGATTCATCTTTTAAACCAATTTTATTAATGTATTGAATAATTAAAAAATAAAACAATTTATGGGTTTGTATTTGAGATTATGATACACGGTCAATAAATTATGTAAGAATAGGGAAGTATAGGTAGGGACGAAGGTAAAGAGGGTAAGCAAGTGCCTTGACCTCCTTAAAATGGAAAATTGCAACTTTAGCCCTTTCAAAGTTCATAAAATTGTAAGTAAATAATGATAAAATTATAGTTTAGCCTTCAAAAATGATAATTTTTTTATTTAATCCTAAAATTATATTTTAACTTTCATAAAAATATATAACTTAATCTCGGAAAATTCAAAAAAAAAATTCTGACTTGACCTTACATTATAGTATACATATATACATGATGAAATGGGAGATTGTACCATACAAGAATTAGAATAAATCCTCCTTCACTCTTTTCCATCATCCCTCATCACCGACAATTTCTTCTCCAAGAAAAAACCCAAACCAAGCTCAGCACCCAAAGCAACACAACCCCATGCCATGAACCCTAGTCTTATCACCTGTTCCAATAATAATCTAACTGAAGAAGAAATCTCCAAGCTCGAGTCCATCATCCAAACCTACCATACCTTTCCTTCATCCTCAAACACATGCACATCTTTACTTACACAACGTATAAAAGTTCCCCTAAGCTTTATATGGCCATTCGTCCGCGATTTCGAAAACCCTAATAAGTACAAGCACTTTATCAAGAGTTGCACGATGAAAGGAGACGGAAGAGTTGGAAGTGTGAGAGATGTTACGGTTATTTCGGGCTTACCGGCGTCGACGAGCACCGAAGTACTAGAAGTATTAAATGACGATGAGCATGTTTTGAGCTTTAGGGTTGTGGGGGGAGACCATAGGCTGAATAATTATAGAGCTGTGACATCGGTTCATGAGTTTAAGGAAGGAGGAGGAGGAGAGGTATATAGTATTGTTTTGGAGTCTTATTCGGTGGAGATACCTCAAGGGAACACTGAAGAGGATACTAAGATGTTTGTGGATACTGTTGTGAAGTTGAACTTACAAAAGCTTGCAGAAGTAGCCATGGCAGCAGCTTTGAAAACGCCTACATGAAATAAAGGTCCATTGGTAGATAAGCTATAGCAGCTTTATCTATGGCGAAAGAGATTGTGATAAATGAGGATGATATTATAATGGGTTATGTAACTGTGGTGTATTAATTCCATTCAATATGTCAGGTTTTTGAAAGTATTGAAGGCAATATCAAACATAACAGAAATAAAATATCAGACAAAATACGTATTAAATTCACAAAATTATATCAAACAAATAATGATATATCGTTGTGATAAAATTTTTTCCTCAAATATGACTATTTGACATCAGTGATATTTAATGTATTTTTTATGTTGATATTCATGTTTTTTGGAAAAAAATAAGTTTACATTTTTTATTACATATTATTATAATTATTGCCTCCTATTGCACCCATGTTCTAATTTTCTACAAATATCCCTATTGTCGCATCTGTGTCATGCTCTCTACCCATATTGGATGTTATGAGTTTTCTTTTCAGAAATAAATAGATTTATATAAATTAATGTGTAGTAGCATATGTTTAGGTAGGGAGCTAGCCTTTCAATTTCTACTTTCACTCGTTATGTGTACATATATATATATAAATATATTTCCTATCCTCGAATAATTAAGTATATATATATATATATATATGCTTCTTTTCCAATTCTACAAATCTAAATTTATTTATGTTCTTTCGAAAAAGAAGAACAGTTCGATTTTTTATTTTATATTTCAACTAATACTTGCATAGATACATAGTTTAAGTGGTAACGCAATTGTAAGTATATGAGTTATATGTCTTAAGTTGATGGTTTGAGTTCTCTCATATGCGGATAATTACGTAATTATTTTTTCAAACGTCATTTCAAAGACTTTTTTAAAGGAATTGGTCCCTCAACAATACTATACGTACCTGGGAATATCATAAATGTCTAAATAATTAGAATTAATAAATCATGTTAATGAAAAGGGTTAATATATACGAAAAGTATTTAAACTTGACAACTTCTACCTACTTAGTACTTAAGCTTTCTTTTTAACTTAACTAGTACATAAACTTGGAAACCGTATGTCAAGTTGGTATTTTTTATTTGTACTTTATTAGCACAATTAGATTTTAAGCTAGCGGTCAATAGAATGGTGACACATGCCATAAAAATAATAAAAAAAATATTTTTGAAAATAAAAAAATTAAAAATAGGAAATTTATTTGTATTTATTTTTTTATTTTGCACGCATAATGAATCTAGACAATCATTTGTCCAGGTTTACTCTAAACTTTTTTAATAATTTTATATTTTATCATTTCAAAAGTAGCAATACAATTTTCTTTTAAAAGTAAACTCCATTTTATCAAAAAAATTATATTTAGAATTTTTCTTGAATTTTAATATTTTATTTGCACAATGAATTTGGACATAAAGTTTTCTAGATACAAATGAATCAAGACAATCGTGCGTCTAGGTTGATTCTAAACATTTATTTCTCTAGTAATTTTATATATTTTTATAGTAGGACTAGACTTGGCAAACGAGCAGGCTCAAATCGGGCTTACTTTGGACCTAGATATTTTCAAGCTCGGATCAACTCGGGCTTTCTTGACCTTGGATTTTCTCAGGCTCATATTTGTTACAAGCTTGAATTTTCTTGAGCTCATACCCTTTCAGACTGAGATTTTTTTAGATTTAGGCTCGGATTGAGTTGGGTAGGCTCTGACGGATTCAGATAATTTGAATTTTGTAAGTTATAAATATTTGAATTTTGAATGTAATAATTCATTTTACTTTTATACGATAACACCGCAATTCAAATTTGTCTTATAAAAAGCACAAATTATATATATATATTTAATAAAGTTATTTTATATAAAATAATTAAAAAGCTTATTGTAGGTAAAATTTCTTGTTTTATGATATTATATGAATTAACAAAAATATCTTTTATTGTTCATTATTATATTATATTGAAAACTGAATAAATTTTTATTTTTCTTATTAAATTTATAAACCTAATATTCATATTCTAAAATATTTATTCCAAAACTCGAATAAATTATACTAAGCCCAAATCTAAATAATATACTCATTATTACTCAAACTCAAATTCAAAATAAACTAATTACAACCCAAATCTCAAGTCCAAAATAAAAAGAAATTAAACCAAATACCCAAATATATTAATTTGTAAAAGTTAAACCCCAATTCAAAATCTAATATAAAAATAATATTTTATGTATTATTAGTTATAATTATAAACATGTATTTTAATATACTAAGTTACACATAATTATTGATGTTATATCTTTTATTATAATCTATAACATAATAATAGTTATTATATTAATACTTATAAAATATATTATTTCATTATATAATACTATATCACATACTATAATAGTAGAGTAATACATAATACATTAATTATTATCATATATTATTATTTATTATATTGGTTGAAATATGCTCTAAGTCACTAGACTTTTCTTACATTTGAAAATTAGCTCTCCTACTATATTATATAATGCTATATCATATCATATACTAATAGTTTATATACATGCATCAATGATTAAACTTTACAATATCATGTAATACTATATCTTTTATAATATTCTATAATATAATAGTAGTACATTATGTATTAATTATTATGCTAGTTGAAATATGCTCGAAGCCCTTATACTTTCGTAAATTTGAAAGTTAGCCCTTCTACTGTAATGTTATATCATATCATATCATATCATATCATATAGTATATAATATATTAATAGTTTATATATATGCATCAATGGTTAAACATCATAATATCATGTAATACTATATCTTTTATTGTAATCTATAATATAATAATAGTTATATATAATATTAGTACATTATATATTAATTATTATTAATTATTATTATACTGGTTAAAATATGTTCTAAGTCTCTATATTTTTCATACATTTGAAATTTAGCTCTCTTACTTTATTATATAATACTATATCATATCATCTAGTATATAATATATTAATAGTTTATATATGCATTAATGATTAAACATTATAATATCGTGTAATACTATTTCTTTTATTATAATTTTTAGTATAATAATAGTTAATAATAGTAGTACATTATATATTATTGTTTGTTATTATACGGGTTTAAATATATTCTAAGTCCCTATACTTTTCGTATATTAGAAAGTTAGTCATCCTACTATACTATATAATGTTATATCATATTATATATTAATAGTTTATATATATGCATAAATGATTAAACATTGTAATGTCATGTAATACTATATATTATAATCTATATTATAATAAGAGTTATACATAATAGTAGTACATCATATATTACTTATTATTATATATTATTGTTTATTATTATACTAGTTAAAATATACTCTAAGTCCCTATACTTGTTGTACATTTAAAACTTAGCCCTCCTACTATATTATATAATGTTACATCAAGTCATATCATATATTAATAGTTTATATATATATATGCATTGATGATTAAACATTATAATATCATGTAATATTATTTATATATGTATTAATATTTTTAGTAACAGTTATATATAATAATATTATTCTATGTATTAGTAACACTAATACATTATAATATATTATTATATTACCATTAAATTTTAATTTTATATATTTTAATAATTACTAATTTTATATATTTATTATACATATATAATTATAATATTAAAAATATTTTATATTAAATTAATTTTTTTAAAATTTTATTTCACTTTATAATTTAACATAAAAAAACTATTATTAATTACTTTTTCTATTAATGAAATTTTAATATAAATATACAGTACTTATGAATATATTTTCAAAAAAAAAAAATAACTATCATTTATTTATATTTTAAACAATAACATAAAATTATATTAATTATTGAAATCGGACATTTTTTAATTTTTAATTAAACTTATCTTGGGTTCTGGCCAAATTGATCTCGAGTTCAAATTTGTTACGAGTTCGAGCTTTTTTAAACTTAGATCAACATGGATAAATTTTTTAGTGTAAACTTGTTTTTCAGCTCTAATTTCAACTAGTGAAGGTGTGGACACCCTCATTTTGATAGAATGCTAAAATAATATTTGAAAGAGCATAAGTCTAATCATGTTGCATTGTTAGAAATGAGAGAGTGGGATTCCATTTTTCTCATCAAATTGAGGCAATTGGTTTCTCTAGAAGGATTTGACTATGTTGAAATGAGTCAACATAGGGTTAGGTAATTTATAGTCATGCCAAGATTTTACCTTGGTTATAGAAAGTCCTTAACGCAAAATAAAAAGGATAAATTTGTAGGAATGCATGCAAGGTGGTTGCTGTTGACGGGCGATTAAAATGTTTTTTATCCTCGACTAAGAAGAAAAGTGGGGCATTGAGTTGGATGTCCTTTTTCAAACAATTTCTTTTTGATAATTCCTTGCGTGACATGGGTTTCAAAGAGTCATGTTTCACTTGGAATCGCGAATATGGAATTGGATAAGAAGTTTCGAAACACAGAGGTGTATCATCTTCCGAAAAGAAGTCTGATCATCTTCGGAAATATGGTAGCGAGGTTCATTAACGATGTCAAGATGTGGAACATGCATGTTTTTGGGGACATTAACAAACAAACAAAAGGGAAATGTAATAGCAAAAATCAAATGGGTACAAAGGGTGGAAGAGAATAATTGCAGATGGAATGGGAGGAGATTTTGGAATATAGGAGGAATTATTATGGCAGCAAAAATTTAGATGTGATTGGCTAGCATATGGAGATCAAAATACAAAATACTACCAGTCGTACTTTGGTTAAGAAAAGTCATAAAGGATTAGTGCCCTCAAGCAGAATGGGGATGAGTGGAGCTATGATGAATCAAAAGTTGTTTCTTACTTCCAAAGACTTTATACGATGGAAGGGTTAAATCCAGGGGACTTTTCAATATGAGGCTATTTTCCTTCTATTGATGCTACAGATATGGAGGTGTTACAGAATGATGAAAAAATATTGTTCATCCTATTTGAAGCATCGTATTTTGATGCTCTCAATATACAGTTCTTCTAAGGGCAATGAAGCACAGTTGGAAAGTCGATTTGAAATAAGATTAGAAGAGTGTTTCAAGGTCAAGAATTGGATCCAGACGTCGGTTGCCTGAGTTCCTAAGGTGAGTGGTTCAAAAATATTCACACATTTTCAATTGTGCTCTGTGTTATAGAAAATGATCACTAAAACTATTGTGAATAAGCGCAGTACGTCGGTTCTTGTTGCACCTAACCAAGTCAGTTTTGTAGTAGAAAGGAATATTAGGATAATGTTTTGATAATTGAACTTGTCGTACGTGGTAAGAAAAGGTGGATGGCTAGAAAATTTATTATAAGCTGAGGTAGGATTTTTTGGAAGATACAATCCATGAAGAAGAATTACCTATTCAAACCATATAGTTGAGCATGCGATGCATATCGTCGACCTTGATGCACATTTCATGGAATGGTGGCTTCGGAAAAGAATTCAGACTTTCTCAAGGCCCTCCACAATATGATCCTTTTCGGCTATATTTATTTGTATTGGGATGGAGCATTTGGGTCATAGGATAAATAAAATAGTGGTGGAAAACAAATGTATAGCCTATCATCTTATCCAGAAACGAACAACCAATATCTTATTTGTACTTTGCAAATAACCTGATATTATTTTGCAAGGTAAATCCTAAGCAAAAGGTAGAAAGTAGGATTCTAAGACAATTTAGCCAATATTTAGGTCATAAATTTAATGGTTAGAAAATTTAAATTTCCCCCTTTTTTTTCAAATATGATGGAGCAAGTTTCAGCTTTCGCTAGTGATGGAACCTAGAGTCGACAATTGTTTAAGAAAATATTGCGTAAGTGATGATCAAAGTAATGGTTGCAATAGCCACTTTAGATGGCATTGGGATAAACACAACAAAAACAAAGCACGTGAAATTGTTTACGCAGTTCAGTTTCCCTATTCCAGCAAAGCCTAGCTCAATCAATAAATTTACTATCTTTAATCGAAATACAACAAATTGTTCAAGTCCTATCACACCTCAGTATAATAACCTCATTTTTGTACCTAAAGATCTAGATCACTCACCCAAGGGTGAAGGCAAAAATTTTTTTTAGGGGGCCAAAATTAAAATTTAATTTTTACGATAGTAAAAAGGTAATTTCACCATTTGAATAGCCTATATCTTAAAATTTTTAAAGGATTAAATCAAATTTTTATCATTTTTAGGGGAGTAAAGTGTAATTTTACCTTTGCTAATTTAAAATTTTAAAAAATTTAAAGGGCTTAACTGAAAATTTTTCTATTTTAGGGGGGTAATACCCCTGCCAGCCCCCTTGCTATGCCTGTCACATCCCAAAAACCGGGTTAGAAGAAATTGGGTTAGTGAAACCAATAGTGGTCTCGTCTGGATATTTAGTTTTGATTGTGAAAATTATGACAAGAGAATTGATCTGGTTCAATGGTTGAGTGTGTTGCTTGAGTGTGTGAGGTTTTGGGTTTGAGCACATTCCTTTGAGATTTTGTTAATTTTTAGTTCAATTCATATATCTTGTTTCCCTACAAGTTATGATAGAATGAACCTGATGGTTCAATGGTAAGGTGTTAGTTTACTCTTTGATCCTGTGTTTGAATTCCTATGCTTGCAGATGAGAAATGTCTTTTGTTAAACTCTTGGGGAAAATCTGATATGGTAACTAGTTAGATTTAGTGGGGGTGATGGGTAGTTTTTTTTTTAAAAAAAACATTAAAAAATTTATTTCCCAAAAATCCCCAGTCTTCATATCACCTTCAACTTCCCACTTCTCTATCTTTTTTATTTTGTTTCTTTCCCCTCTTCTCCAATTTTTCTTTTTTTCTTTTGTTTTCAATTGTTTTTTTAGTATTGCGCATTGAAAGTTCACTTTTTGTTGTGATCCTGCTATTAGTTTGGATTATTTTTCGTTCTTCATTGTGAAGTCATGATGGGCTCGGTAAGTGTTCAAGTGTTTCAAGTTGGATTAAATTAAATATTGTGTTGCTGAAAATCTTTCGAATTTAATCTCTTTGTTGCGTGTTCTTATATTGTTAGGAGATAACCATATGGTGTTCGACAATTCCTCAATTAGTTAGGAATGATTTTGGCAACTATTAATTTTATTGTAAGTGATTGAATAATGGTTTTTGGGGTTGTTTTTCGTTGTGAAAAGATGATGTTTATGAGAAATTTTAGGATTTTTTTACTGGTAATTGATGTGTTTTGATTTCGATTGTAGGATTCGTGAGTCTCAATTAGGTAGTCAATCAAATCAACAATCAAGTGTGTGATCTAACCCGAAAAATTCATCGCAATTCAAAAAATTCATCGGAATTCAAAAAACTACAAAACAAGGTTGTTTTTTGAAATTGCCTAGTGACACATGGCAATGTGGTAGGCCGTGTGACAGGCTGTGTGAGACACACAGTCATGTATGATTTTGTAACCCGTGTAGGTAGGCCGTGTGAAACCATGCAGACCATGTGGGGCACACGGCCGTGTGAAATCATGTAGACTGTGTGGACCACACGGGCTAACTTTTTGGGTTGTGTAGGCCTTTTGGGTCAGTTTTGAGGCCCAATTAGGGGCCGACTAAAGGACTCAAAATGTAGGTCTGGGGGCATTATGTAGGCCCAGAAAAGCATAAATTTCAGTAAAACAAACATGGATAAGTGTAGAAAGTATGTTAGATAAGTTCCGATAAGTATTATAATGCGATATGATCTGATATAAGTAGGTACATGAGTTAAGCATTATTGTTTTTTAAACCATGTGTGTTATACATATTCTATTATTTGTTCTAATAAGCTATCTGATTCGACCATGTAATATGATATGCTATGATTTGTATAAATTATGTGTGAGTTACGTTCCGTATAATATCTATTTATGTATGCATGCATACAACTTATGTGATACGTATATATGTTAACATGATTTTACATATGCATTGGGGTGGATTTTGATTTGTTGGGGGAAGTGTTTTCCAGCAGTATTACTGCATTTTTGACGGTTAAACCGCAATATATGTTTTGCAGCTCAGCTATACTGTTATGGGTGGCATACCACCACGACCCAGTGTGATTGAATGGATGGACACTTGAAGTCCTAATTTGGGTGATTGGTTGGACGAAGTTGATGTGTAGCGGATAGGGGTAAGATCTGTGTCTGCATTTGTTCTGGTCTAATATAACATGCTAATATGATATATGTGTTTCTGAAAACATGACATTCTAGTTTGATATATGTTTATGAAAATATGATATTCTAATCTGAAATATGTTCCGGAGACATGACATTATGATTTGATATATGTTTCTGGTAATACAATATCCTGATATGCTATTTATTCATTAAAAGTAATATTTTGTTATGACATTTACATATGTGCTTGTTAAATCAAAATTATGTTTGCGGGTTGAGTCACACACTGTGCTAAAGCTCATTCGATTGTTAATACGTTTTATGTTAACTTTCAACTTAGGAACGGACAGCGTGCAGGAGCTCGGATTGGTTACCATTTAAAATATATGTTGGTTTACGTTTTAGTTATTTTTGGGCTGTAATATGGTTGTAGGTCTGGTTTTGGTTTTTGTGTTTTTCGTCGGCATTTAATGTTTTCAAGCATAAAACTGAAAATCACACGAGCTAACAAATTAGATTTCGATTTTCAAATAACTAAAACTCTAATAAGTTTCCGCTATAAGATTTAGTAATCACTTAAGTATTTCCCGTAAATAAAATATATGGTTTTTATCCTTTGCTAATTTAAAATTTTAAAAAATTTAAAATGCTTAAATGAAAAGTTTTCTATTTTAGTAGGGCAGGGCCCCTGCCAGCCCCCCTAGCTATGGCCCTGCACTCACCTCTAAGTTTTTTAGAACTTAGGCTATAAAACCAAGCAATAAACTCTTTCAATACGCTTTAAATACTAGTTTCTCATTGAACAAATAAGTGCTATGTAAACTGCAGTTTTCTAACTTACACAAGTTTTTAATTTATAAAAATTTAAGACTAGTTAAGATAAAGTTGCAACTATGATCTCACTAAAATAGCCTCATAGCTTTACAAATATCCTCATAGAGTCTAGAATAAATCAAAGATCTCCAAGATAATCTTCAAATTGATTAAGTTAATCTACAGAAATCAAGGGATTCAATTTGCTTGATTCAGATTGATTCAATCTTCCAAATTTGTTGCTCCGCAAGATGGATCCTCAAATATGAGCTAGCACACATCTACAAGCTCATCTAAGTCATTGCCCAACAAATTTTGTTGAAAATATTTTCAACTCCAAAAATGACAAGTTATGTTGTCTATCGCATTGCTAGCATAGTGGGCACTTCGACAACCACTTTAAAAAACTTCCGCCAACAATAAAACATATATCAAGGTTGATCAAGCCTTTTATATTTAGAGCATGAATCCATCTTCACAAAGTAATCTTTAATCCATCTTGATTTGTCCAAACCTCATCAAATTAATTACCCTTTGTATAAAGATACAGAAGAACATAAAGCCAACCCATATTATCATGAATAGTATATCTCAATATATAATGTAAGTAGAACATATAAGAATTCTTGAAAAATAATCTTGCTTAATCAAATCTCTTTTTCCATAATAAACACTAGATTAGCTGCCCAAAATCCTTGAAAAGATGCAAGCAAATAATCAAAATATTTTGGCTAAACGTGCCAACAAATAAGGCAAGTTATATGCATGGCACAATACCAAGTGTAGTGGTTTCTCGAGTTACTTCCTCCAAAACTTGCGTCGACAACTAGCAATAATCTTGGATTTCAGACAAATCTAGGTATGTATTTATTTCATAAGCATGTTACAAGAAGCACTTTTTAAGTTTTTGTTGGATACGGAACGTTAGAATGGGTAAGATGCAGGATTTTTATTTATAACTGACAAAGTCACTTTAGCCAAATTCGTTTTGATGTTCATTCCTAACTACTTTATGAGACCTAATTCTTGTGGGGATATGGAAAGAAATTGGGAAGATGATTCGCAAATTCATTTGAGGTGGATCAAATAACATGAATAAGCCTACAATGGTTAAATGGAATGATTGTTGTCAACCTATCAAAAATGGTGGGGTTGGAATACGAAAACTAGGACATTAAGGCAAGTGCTTCTTATTAAAGCTTGGCTACAATATTGTAACTAACAAGGGGGCTTTTGGGTTAAAGTTTTCAGGAGTGAATATTGGGTCGGAGATGATTCCGAAAAGCATAGATAGATCGAATTGTTCTTATGCCTGCAATCTTTGTCGAGGATATGGGAGAGCTTGAAGGAAGGCATAGGTTGCTCGATTGGATATGTGGATATAATAAATTGGGCCTTTACAGTATCAGAGTCAGTCCCTTGATGGAGATGGAGTTGTGGTTGAAGCTTGTGTGAAAGATAGGCTAGATTCCATTGATAATTAGGATTGGAGTAAGTATGAAAGCAAGGTTGATCAATATAAGTTGCTTAGGATAGTAAGTATTTGTCCCCCACATGATTGAACAAGGCGTGACGTGTGTATATGTATGTGGTAGAAAAGGGAGATTTCTCAATATTTGAAGCACATTCGTTTCTGGCTAGTGATTCATGAGCTTTCGTGTATGCTATAAGGGGTGTGCTGTGGAAGTACAAAGGCTATAACATGTTTGGTAGTTCAGTTCCTGTGGATTATTAACTAATTTCGAAAGAAGTCAGAAGGGAATGACGGATTATGTAACTTGCAAAATTTTGTGGTTGTTGCAATGAGATTGCATTGCATGTGCTCTTAAGACTCAGAGGGAGAAAGTAACACGACAAAGGATTATCCCTTCATCAGCCTTTAATAAGTTTTTCCAATTTCCTGTGCACAATTGGTTGCTACCTAATTTAAAGAAAGAAATCCAATTTTAATATGATGATTTGGATCGCAAAACTTTATTTGGGATTATGTATTAGAGGAATTTGGAAATATTGCAATACTGAAATCTTTGAAGGATAAGGGCAGGGTGCTATGGATGTTATCATACAAAGCCGAAGCTTGATGAGACATGTGAGAGGAGCTTTAGTTTGGTCAAGTCCTAAATCACAATATTCAACAATGCAAATTGGGTGGTAGCTACATTCACTTGGAAGAGTTGTGCTAAATTTTTGTGGAAATACATAGCATCAATGTGTGCTATTTCTAGAGGTTTTCTTTGAGATAATAGTGATAATTGATTGGTTGGTTGGTTATGCTAAGATTGCTGGTAGGGGTGTACTAAATATAGAATAAATCAAATCCATTAAATAGAAATAATTTAATTTATTCGATTCTAAATTTTTTATTTGGTTAAATTATCTATTTTGAATATTCAAACCAAATAAATTAAATAAATACCTAACCCAATTACTCAGTATAGAAAACAACCCAAATATAAATTAACTTAACCCAATAGAATTACCCACCAAATTAATTAATTAATTGATTCTAAATATAAAATTAAATGATTAGATATAAAATATGCCAATTGAATTAATTTCAATAAATAGCCCAACCCAATCAATTCACCCTAATGTAAAATTAAATACCTAAATATAAAATAACCCGACTTAATTATTTAATAAATTAATCTTTAAAAAAACCTGACCTACCCGAATAGGAAATTTACGGTTTATTTGATTCTTGAAAAGTAAAAATGGAACAGATTGAATGCACAGATATAGTGAGTAATACAAGCTGAGTTGTAGTGAATCCCTGATGTACTCAATGTAACATGGGAAAGATTTAAAGGAGATTGATGTGGAATGTAATCTTGCGGTGTTAGTAGGTTGGTTGTAGTAAGGAGTCCATGGAATGAATGGTTCTTTCATATCTCCAGGGAAGCCAGTTTCTCCACAGACTACATGGCCAATATGGATTCCAGTTTTTATTCTCCTCCACCTGAACATGTTACGTCCTGACTTCTGATGTACTGCCTTTTACTTTGAGCTGTCTCATGTTATGCATACTGCAACTCAGTAACCACCTTTTTCTACCCAAATTTATTTTTTCCAAAATAATATTTATTAATTAATAAAAAAATTCTTTATACTTTTTATATATATATATATATATATTTCTTTCCACAGTAGTCCATTATTAGTTTTGATTAGCAATTTCAAAATTTCTTTTGTTGAGATGTCTAAAACAACATGATATAAAACATGAGACACCAAGAAAAAAACATGAAGAAGACACCCACACAACATGAGTACTCAAACATGCCAAAATCTATATAAGAACAAATAATTTAACTTGTCAAAAGGCATACCAATATAAAATAACTTAAAAACAGTTATGACACTAGAAAATATATGAAACACAACACGGATTGCCAAGACTCCTAAGTTGAACATCAAACCATTGCAAATGTAATGAATAAAAAAGGTAAGAAGTTCAATGGTAGATTCCCGATGATGTTCACAGGTTCCACATTTCAATTATTAACAAGAAAATTTCAATTCCAAGACTATAAATATTTTTATCAGCAATAGTTACTTTTCACAGAATCCTTATGTACTGAAATGCTAGAGGCAGGTGAATTCATTCTTTCAAAGATGATAAAGCACATAAACCTTATATCAGCGATAGACCAACAGACAACAAGCAAATTACCGAAATCATCTACTGCAGCTCCTTTATCCCAGGAAAAGAAGGGAGAATCGCAATAAGAGCATCACCATGTCCGATGGAATCTATCATATTTAAGCAAAGAAAGTAAGAATAAATGAGTAAATGACCGGGTGACACTGTAAAATACCACAAGGTGAAATGTATTGAAAGATGGCAAAGACATACCACCATCCTCTCGTAGAATTTTTATGACCTCCCCGGATACATCAGACTGTAAAACAGTGATCGGAATTAGAGATAATCCAGATTGATTGATCATATAAACATAAGCATACAAGAAAAGTAACTAGAAAGACAAGTAGGGTGAACTGTGAAATAAACCCTCATTTCCATTTGTTAACATGCAGAAGCCACATCGTAATTCCTGTTAAGTTGAGATTTATACCGCAATCGGAATTTCACGGCCTAGTTGTTCAATGTAGCAAAGCACCTGGCCTTCCTTTACTATTTGCTTCTATTGCATAAACAAAAGCAACAATTGAGACTTTGAGAGTACAAAGGAACCAATGGAACACACTAGAGATGGCTTCCAAGCCAATGGTTTCATGTATGTTTTGTCTGTTGAAGATAACACTTTGAAAAACAAGGAATAAACAGTAAATTCATTTTGATAGCTATGACCAAAATTGAAGGAAAAGAACAAAGAAATATGAGCCCCTAAAATAAAAAAAATCTGCTACCAAAATCTATTGGAGTATTTACCTCTTTACACAATGGTGGAGCACGCTTCCCCTTAATGGTTCATGATCTCATGAAGAAACCTACCTGCAAGATTTATCATCTTAGCTCTCTATTAGTTAAAAGAAAGAGGAGAATCTAAATTTCGGATTCTCGCCTTTGGAGACTGAAGAATCACCAAACCTTCCTCTGCACCTTTATCAAGGAATGATTCAATTCTCCCTGAAGAAGATAGTGGTCTGGTGAGAGCTAATGAAGGTGTTGAAACGGTCCCATTTGACTTAGGTGCTTCAACAGTTTTATTGGTGCTGACACTGACAGGAGGAGGACTTAAAATTGGAGGTGGAGGTTCACTTTTTCCAGCCAAGTTCCGCACTATGTATAGCTGAAATCCACCAAGCTAAATGGAGACAGAAAGATAAAGAATTTGATAGTATATCAATTATAACATCTGCAATGCTTCGATACAAAACAAAACAGTTCATGTAGAAAAGCCATTCACATTATCAAGCTATTTATGGCATAAGAAAATAAAATCCACTTACTTTTAGTTCGAACTCTGCAATGGAAGTTGTACTGCATATATCTATGACCAAAGATTCCACCAGCAGTTAGAAATTGTAAACTACAAAGTTCTAAAATATAAGCTAAAAGTAAGATATTCAATTCATTTATAGAAGTCCCTAAATATGAAATATGCACATATTTATTCCAAATTTCTAAATGATGAGTACACAAAAAATGAAAAATCAAGTACTTCATTTTCCCCAATTTCCATATATAGCGTCTTCACAGCTACTATGCAGTAAACTTCAAAATCCACTAGTCAAAACATTTTTAATTTAAAGGTGAAAAAAGAATAGCAATAATGATTTTTGCATAACATACATTGCTTGCATTAATGGTTTACAGAAAACAATCATGAACTCACCCTGGATGAATTTGGAATAAGCTTGCTAGTCGAACCAGACATTTTAGTTTCTTTAGAATCATCTCCTAAATTTGTAGTAGCTGCAATTCAGCAACCAAAGGGACGTAGATATAAGCCATGAATTGACAGAAATGAATAAGATTCTCACCCTAACATTCGATTTTCACGCATTATATATAAAATAAGAAAGAAAGAAATATCATAAAATATGACCCTTTCAACAAATCATTACAGTTTAGGAAGCTCAAAAGAGAAAACAGAGATAATGGAGAAACTTCAAAATATTCAAAATTACACACTTGAATCAGTGGGTACTTCATTTCCAAGTTTGACAGAGGTTACTGCAAGTCAGTAAATAAAATGACCAAAAATAATCCGGAAGAATATTTCTTTCCCCAAGCAGTAGCATGTACAACAACCTTGAATAAAGAAAGATTGAGCAGTTGAGACACAAATGGATTGCACCATTTCATGAAATTATTACAATGCAAACAAGCTTCAATAGTTACAGGGTTCTTTTCTTTCCCTCCTTACACCGGTGTTAACAGACCTGGGTCAGCTAGTCAAATCAATTGACGGAAACAGGTGGTATATCTGATCCAATATATATCATTAAACCAGGGATTTTCAATTCAGACAAAAACCAGTTGTACCAGTAAAAAAACATTTAAACTGGTTTTAAACTTAATTTTTAAATTTATTGCATGCTATGAGATTTGGATCTTTAACCCCTTGAATCTGCACTATACTATTAAGCAAAATTCATATTTCTACTAAATATCTATTATATTTAATATTTTAAATTATTTTTTAATAAACTGGAAGGTCCCACTGGTTGAACTTGTTCAATCGGTAACCAGAGGTCTCACCAGTGTGACCTTCATCCGGCTTTTTAAGCATTGCCTTTGTATTTCTTTTCCTACCCTTTTCCTTTTTCTCCCAAAGCCTTACAGCACAATTACAGATGAAAGATTTCTGACGTCTATAATGAAGTCAAAATGACCTCAAATTGTAAAGGAACTATAGACTCCTATTTGGACAAACTTTAAGTAGACAATGGAACTGGAACAAGAGAAGAATTTGATGTTGACAAGTTGCACCATAGAAACTATCATATTCTCCTTTTCTATTTATAAACGACCGCACAAGTAGTGTGTGTATTTCTTTCGTTATACATATAAACACAACTCCGCATATAAATTATCTACCAAATACTCATGAAAGGCTTTTAAGGAAATATTAGTTAGTAAAGCTATCCAGGAGGGAACATGCTACTAAATGTGAAATGAGCAAAATTACGTAGTAAATATGTCTTCATGAGACTGCTGTGTTTCTTTAAGAACCAGAAGAACTATTAGTGAAGGCACAATAGTTTACTGTCTCAACTCTCTATATCTCCATACCTCACTGTGCAATGAATAAAGTACATCAAGCGGGGACTTATCCCTCACCATAAATATGTAATAAGAGATCTTGATTATGATAATTCACTGAAAGAAAACGAAGAAGAAGAGTGAGCACTATATTAGAAAAAGTTACTTACCCTGGGTTTCCAAAGTTGGACTACAACCTATGCTGAATGCCTTCTCCAAGCATCTAACCAGGGAAGTATATCGCACTGGTCTTTGCCTTATACAAATTCTAACATTATTCAGCTTTGAAATTATCAACTCCTACTTTCCCGAAACACAACTTTGGAATTTTAATATTTGGAACTCCTAAGCTACCTGAAATAACAGCAAGTTACCATGACTAAAGTGCATACATACATATATGAAAGTTTCTCAAGCAATGATAAGATAATTAATTGCTAAAAATCTTTATTGATTTTGTGGAGAGACAATCAGACAAGTCATGTCAGATTACTAATGGGACAAAAAATTTTCTGGACTTTTAAAGTTATGAATGCATCTATCACGCACAAGCATTTCCAACATCTAATTTATGGCTTACATATCAGGCTTAAAGATCAGAATATGCACAGCACATGTAGTGGTCTGCATCATGTCATGGATGCATAGATACATTACATTACTACAAGCAAATTTACAGCTTTATCAGTCTATAACACGGTGGCATAATCAGAAACTATCAAACATGCCAGGTTCTCCCTGCATGAAGCGTGCATGTCAGAATCGAAGTACAAAGGCACAAATATACATGTTTCTTCTCACTGCAGTTTAGTATAAACAAACTTCCATTGCCTGCAAAGGATGGAAGATGCTAACCCAAGCCTTACAACAGTGCATACATCAGAAGATGTACGCGAGCCAAAGGCGCCCCAAGAGACATGAAACTTTACACAAATTAGAATCTTCATATTTACCCCAAAAGTTCAGACTTCAGACAACAAAAAATGGTAGACGAACTAGCTTTTTATAGTGTCAAACATGCTGCATTGCAACAAAATATTCGGGTTGATCTTCTCCGGTAAAACAAAAGGTTAACATTTAGAGTTTAAAACAAACGGAAAATGAAAAAACAATTGGATAATAAAGCTTAGATATGGATCATAAGTTTTGATAAAATTGTCAACAAAAAGTTTAATAGTACATTTTATCTTATTCATACTACAAGAATCATAAAGAAAAATCATAAGTTTTAAAATTTTTAAGAAAGAATAGCAAGTTAACTCTGTTCCATCCAGAAAACAATGCATTAAAAATATTTTATAAGAACAATCTTGCTAAACAAAGAGCAAAGTGAATAATTGCCCATATATATATATATATATATATATATATATATATGCTAAATAATAACCCAAAATGGCAATCAGTCTTGAATTTTGACAATATTCGGAACCAACAAGAACAATGTTTACAATTCAAGTAACAAATTCCAATTCCAAAAAATCCCAGTCTCTTAACAAAACAAAAACCAAATACCGTTTCCCTTATACGCAAAAGCTAATTCAAGAGATTACCAAAAAAAACAGAGCTAATTCAAGAACCAAGAACCAAGAACCAAGACACAGAAGAACAAAACTAAAAAAAAAAAAAAAAAACTTTACGCATTCAAACGTGGAAAACAACCAAAACCCAATTAAAATCTTGGTCAGCTTAACCTAAAAAATCACATAGAAAGAGAAAAAGAGAAATTCACATGTGGCCATGGAAAAAGCAACTAATTTCTCTATCGTTTCCAAGGGACCAAATACAAGAAGTTTGAAGAAGAAAAATAGCCAAAGAGAAAAGCAACAATGAAAAAACGTGTGGGTGAAATGGAATGTGTAGTCAAGCGTTAAACCCCATGAAAGAAATTTCAGCTGCTCATTTCCAGAGTAACCAAAATAGAAAACTGCAGAGACCGCTTAGCCAAAGAAAGTGAATAAGGCCAAGTACATAATTATCCAACTGGATGTTTTTTCTTTTCTTTTCTTTTCTTTTCTTTTAATGTAGAGCCTGAAAATTTAGGTTTCTTGTTTTTTTATTGTTTTTTTACTTTTTTGGTAACTATATAAATATTATATTATAATAAACAAATAAATCAAATATAGTTTTTGAAAATAGAATCTTCAGACTAAATTACAGATTTTGATGAAAAAATTTACTTTTTATATTTTCCTGTTATTTTGAAAATATTGTCTATGAATAAAATTAACTACCAAAAATAATCGCTAAGCTTATGGAATATTATATTATTTAATACATTTTTAGTAAATATACATTGTCAAAATTAAACTTGAATTAAATATTTTAATATAACAAGTATGAAATAAACTATTAACTTTCAATTTTTATTTATTTGATAGAAAATCGTCACACTTGTAAATAATAACTCTATTTATTTTTAATGATAAATTTGACCACTAATATTTGTATGTTTTGTCAGAATGGCCCTATTTATATTTTTGAGTTTTTTTTCACCATCAACTTTTGATTTTTTTTTAAATTTTATTTTCTAACAAGCTTAATGAATAAATTCAAGGTTTCAATTTTTTTTTATTTCTTTCAAAATGTTTTAGTCTTTCATATGTTTTTTTATTGAGAAGTTTTTTATTTTTTTTAATTTAATGTATTTTTTTATTTTTTTATTTTTCACATGCAATTATTTTATCGGGTTATTTAAGTAATAAATTACATCTCATTAAAAATATTCCACATATGAAATTTCACATCATCTCCATTAACTTTTTTAACGGTATTTTTATTATATTTATTAGAAAAAACAGATTGAAAAAAAAAAACAAAGATTGATGGCAAAAGAAATATTAAAAATACAATCAAGACTATTTTAACAAAATATATAAATATTAGTAGTTAAATTTATCATTAAACTTTTTTTTATCGAATGAAAGTTTAATCCATTAAAGGAAAACTAGTACAAATACATATCACAACCCAAAGGCTTGACCCACACAACCACTTGGAAATCCTAGTCACCTTAACATACTCACATGACACAATTAAAAAATACTTACTTAGTAGTTATATAACTAAAATATAAAGTTATAATGAATATGAATGTAATAAAATAATTTTAACAGTAATTGAATTTGAATTTTAAAATCTAAAAAGTAGAAAAATTGAATTCCTAAAAATAAAATTATAGAAATTAAATTTCAAATTTGATAATAGTACAAGAATTTATGACATTTTTTAACAGTTTTTAGTTTTGGGGCGGATAAAGAGAAAAGAAATTAAAATAATTTGTGTGCATTTACTTATATGAGTAATATTTGGTATATTGGTAATATATTTTTTTTTTATTTCACAACCAATCTCTCTTTTTTTAAAATATTTATTTTTTAATATTGTACTATATACTATATTTATTAGCCCCTAACCTTATTTGTTGAGTTTAAAAAATTTTCTCTTATTTTATTGTACATGTATATAAATTTTATCATGCTATTTTTAGGTTACATTTTAATTATTTTTTGAGTTAATTTTTATTTTGTGTTATTTATGATTAAATATATTAGGTATAATAAATTTTTTTTTTTGAAGTTAATCAATGATGTTAGTAGTAGGTAAATATCCATGGTTAATAAACCAAATACCAAGTTCATGATATATTTAATGGTAAATTATCTCATTAATCATTTTAGAATTAGGTTGTTCCTATTTTGGTCACCTCAAAAAAATTTGTTAATTTGGTCATCTTCGTTAAAGAAACTGATCAAATTGATCACTCAACCGTTAAATCCACATCTTCCACTATTTAAATTCATTTTTTATTTGTTTTTAAAATTATTCTTTTTTTTCTATTTCCTCTCCATTTCATTTTCTCCCTTCTAATCCAAAAATCCTAGTTGTCACTGCTGGAGGTAATAAAGTGTATATAATAAAATTAAAATGTATAAACATGTAACAAACCATTTTTCAGTGGTATTAAAAACGGTGGTTTTTGAACCCTATTTTCAACGTTCGAGTTTGGTCCCTTAATTTTTTCAATCGAATAATTAATTAAGGTATATGGATTAAATTGTAAAAATAGAAAAAATTATTTGCTATGAATTTTTAATTAACAGAAGGGCCAATTGAAAAATTGGACCATTTCTATT
This sequence comes from Gossypium anomalum, assembly GCA_025698475.1. Taxonomy (NCBI): domain Eukaryota; kingdom Viridiplantae; phylum Streptophyta; class Magnoliopsida; order Malvales; family Malvaceae; genus Gossypium; species Gossypium anomalum. The sequence continues at coordinate 91,801,616 of CM046965.1, forward strand.
TAGCTAAATGATAGTGGAGGCTAGTTGTAAACCATCAATTGTGTTAATCATACTTAAGCTTAATTTATAATGATTAATTAAGTTAATTATTATTAATTATAAACTAATCTAACTATAAAAGCTAAAATAAAATAAATAAATGGTTATCTTCTTCATTATTCTTCATCATCGTACAAAGAAGGAAAGAAATCCATGTTTAACCTCAAACTTTCGGTTATAAATTGATCGGGAGTTGAATCAACTGGAGGATAATTGAGGAAAAGGTAAAATTACAAATTAGACCTCAATGTTTTGTTTGTTGTTGTTTCTAGTTAACTCATGTGGTTTAGTGAACCACCTGCTGATAATAGTTTAGTGAGTATATCAATAATCTGGTCCTGGCTAGGAACATGACCAAGCTAAACTGAACCAGTTGCAACTCTTTCCCTAACAAAGAACAGATCCAATTCTACATGCTTAAATTTAGAATGAAAAATAAAATTCCCTGCAACTGCAATAGCCGTTGAACTATCACACCACACTAAAGCTTTGCTCCTAATTGGTACATGTAACTTAGACAACAAAGACTGTAGCCAAATTATTTTAGCTATGACGTGTGCTAGGCTTCTGTACTTAGCCTCAACAGTAGATCTCGAAACAACTTGTTGTTTTCTTGAACTCCATGAAACTGAATTTCCACCAAGAAACACACAATACCCTGAAGTAGACCTTCGATCATCACCATTTGTACCCCAATTTGCATCTGAATATCCTTCAAGCAAAATTTTTGAAGCTTGAGTGAAACACAACCGATGATCTAAGGTATTCTCTAAATAGCGCAAGATCCTCTTAACGACTTTAAAATGAGTATCCAACGGTTTGTGCATGAATTGACACATTTTATTCACAGAAAATGCAATGTTTGGCCTTGTGATCATAACATATTGCAATGCACCTACTATACTCCTGTACAAGGACTCATCTTCAATAAAAGTTCCTACCTAAGCTAACAAATTACATGTAGTCACTCTAGGTGTAGGAGATTCTTTTGACTTGTCCATGGATGCCCTTCGAAGCATCTCAAGAATATATTTCCTCTGATTAAGAAGCAGTCTATTTGGAATATAAGTAACCTCAATGCCCAAAAAGTAACTTAACCTCTCTATGTCCCTTAAAGAGAACTGAATGTCTAGCTCATTAACAAACTGACCAATTACATGTGAGTCATTTCTAGTAACAATAATGTCATCCACGTACACCAAAACAAAAAGAAGTGTAGAGCCCTGTCGTCAAATAAAAAGAGAAGTATCGGACTTTGAAACCTCAAACTTAGTAGCTGCAAGATACTCTTTTAGTGTAACATTCTCAAAATCCCCTTGGTCGTAAATAATATGAGATAAAATCTTACCGAAATAAGGTATAAGATCAAAGAAAATGAAAGTTGTAATATATCAGAAGAGAGTTAAATCAAGAAGCATGACATAATGTATTAAGGAAGAGACTAAATCATAAATATGTGAAAAGTTTTTGGCTCAAGTGTAAATATTTAAAATTTAGGGGGTCGAAGTGTAGAAGTGAGAAATTTGAAGGACCAAAAGTGAAAATAATCCAATTTACTAAGATATGGAATTGGGATGCAGGGACCAAATTGAATAGGTGAAGAATTATAAGGGACTAAATCATAATTTTACCAAATTAAGTCATGATTCAAGGATGGAATTTTGAAAGATCATAAAGGTTAAAATTGTCAATTAGCAAGAGGGAGAATTCTAGAATGCAATGATGATGTTGATGATATTTTGGTGATTTTTTTAATTAATTAGTTAAATATTGTTTTATTAATATTTTACTTAGATATTTATTATTATTTTATTTAGAAAATGGTAGTATAAAAAGAAAGGAAAGATGAAGGAAATTTATCATCCTTCCAACGTGAGTGAAAGGGTAGAAGTTTTCTTTTCTTTACATTTTAGTCATTTTCCATGAAAACCTACATTTTTTACCCAAAATTTTTGAAAATTTCCTTAGATATTAAAGAGAAAAGATGAAGTAGAGATTCCAGAGAATATGTTCATCAATTTAGAAGCAAGAAAATAGTAGATGAAAGTGGAGAAAATAAGAAGAAAAAGGAAGGAAAGTGGTGAAGATGAGAAATGCATGGAAATGAAGAAGATATGAAGAAATTCTTGACAAAGGAGGTAAGTTTCATGCTAAACCTACTTGTATTTCAATAGATTGAGTTAAAGATACTTTGAGTGAGATGTATGAAACATGTATTTAATCTAAGTGCTAGAAATAGAAAGTATTTGATGAAGAATAGTGACTTAAAACACTAAATTGGTAAGAGAGAATCTGATTTGTATGGTGAAAAGTACTAAGATTAAGAAATGAATATGTAATCTACACATAAACATAAGTGACTAAATTGTATAGTAATCCAAAGCATGGCAATTATGTGTGATTGAATGAAAGATAGTGCAAAGAACCTTGGAAAAGAAAATATTTTCATTAAAACAGTTTGGACAGCAGCGGTGACTTAACTTTGAAAATTCAACTAAAATTATAGAAATTTATTTAGAGATTTAATCAAATATGGAATTAAAGCTTATGGAGTCTAGTTTCATATGAAAGAAACGGTGAAAGAAACGAGATTTTATAATTTGAGATATATTATTTTTTGTGAAACAAGATTGGAGTGGATTCGGGTTCCCCAGTTCTGACTTTGAAAAATCATAAAAAATTGTAAAAAATTTATTATGGGTTTAAATTTATATGTTTAAATTATTAATGAGTATATTTTCAATGGAAACAAACAAAAACATCATCCAAACCCGTACTAAGAGATAATTATTTTTTAGTAAAGAAAGGTCGAAGCTGTCAAGCAACAGAACAGGGACAAATTTGAAGAATTTATTTTACTGATTGGCTAAGTTATAAATTCTGAAATTTTTATGGTAAAAAATATATTTGAGTCTAGTTTCAAAAAAATCAAGCGGATCTTAATTTGAATTCTATAGCTCAAGATATAAATAATTTAGTGACTATGACTCAAGTGGACAGCTTTGATATGAACACATAAGTAAATAGTGGAATTATAGACAATGTTACATATAAGCATGTTATATACTAAAAGCTAAAGATTCTAATACATATAAGCATGTTGTATACTAAAAGCTAAAGATTCTAATAAACATATACATAAAGGATGTGGAATGGAGAGGAGGAGGAGGAAAAATATATGAATATATATAGTAGATGAATTTGAAATGTTCCGAAATAGTTGTAAGTGATGGTATGATTAATACATGTGAATATGTTTAAACAAATTAATAAAATAATAAGAGAATAATTGTTAATTGATGTGATATTGAATTCTTGTTAAAATTTTATGTAGAATTAAATTGATTGGCACAATTTAGAAATAAATATAAAATATACATAAAGTGGGTAAACTAATTTGAAAGTGCAAGTCCTCTAATGGTCTTATTTGTAAAACTTTAATATTTGTGTTAATTTTATAAACTTTGTTATCTTTGATTGAATATCATGTTTTTATGAGGATTTGAGATTAGAAATAGATGTACGTGGATGATTTGTAAAATGAAGTGACGGTTATGACATCTGAATACGGTTCAGCTAATGATATAAAAAATAAATTAATAAAAATAAATCATGGATCTTGTAGGAAAATGGAGACGACGTCACAATGACAAGTTCACCATATCACGACATGAAAACCCCAACGTCGCAATGACAGTTCAAATTTTTTTTATGAACTATACAATTTGGCATTTGGTCAATTGTGGATGTTTTAATGAGCTCCTTTAACTCATAATTAGTTTTATCATAAATTCAATTATTACTGAAATGAGTTAATGATCTATATTAATTAAATAATATGATACATTGATCTGAAATTTTCAGTAGTTGCTTTGGCAACGAATATGACATCCTGATGCCTTGACTCGGCGACCGGGTCAGGTATAGGGGTGTTACATTTAGCTTATGGAACTAGGCTCGAGGAGCTTGCTTGAGGCCATATAAAGCTTTTTTTAACCTGCACACCGACTGTTTTCCATCACTTCCTTGTTGGTCAAAGCCTGGTGGTTGCACCATGTAAATTTCTTCATGTAGATCACCATTTAGAATTGCATTATTGATGTCCACTTGTCTGAGGGACCACCCCATCAAGATAGCAAGGGCAATAACCACTCTAATTGTAGTTGGTTTAACCACAAGGCTGAAGGTCTCCTGAAAATCAATACCTACTTCTTGCAAATAACCTTTAACCACCAGTCTACCCTTGTACCTAGCCACCAAGCTATCAACATTCTTTTTCAGTTTAAAGATCCACTTACAACCGATTGCCTTACGACCTTTAGGTAAAGGCATCAACTCCCAAGTTTGGTTTCTGATCAATGCATCATACTCCTTCTTTACAACTTCTGTCCAAACAACACTCTTAAAAGCTTCTTAAATGGAAATTGGTTCCCTCTCAATTGAGACTGATGAGAATATATTAGGCTTGAATATTCCACTCTTCGATCTAGTTTGTATGGGATATAAATTCAAAGAATTATGCAGAGGTGACACCTACTGCTCAAAACCTCCAAGTGGAGTAGAGTCAGTATTACTTGTACAGTCTCTTTCTAAAACTCTTGCAAGCTGACTTGTAGTGTGAGAGCCTGACACAACCTCCCTTACTGAAGAATAGCTTGCTACAGAAGAAACTTGTGCTGAACTTGCCAAAGAAGAATTCCTGACTGAGGTTGACAACAAACTTGATGAGCACATAGTATTCTTTGGCTCAGAAGTCACAACCACAGGCACATGAGACTGTTGACGAGATTGTTATATAGAGTCCGGATGAGACTTTGATTGAAAATCACAACTAAAGGGAAGCTTATACTCATCAAATATAACATGTCGAGAGACGAACACTTGTCCTTCAGTATCATGACACTTATACCCTTTGTGATTTATTCCAAGGCCAATAAAAACACATTGCTTTGATCAAAACTGAAGCTTATACTGATTGAAAGTTCTTAAGGAAAACAAACACATCTAAACACTTTAAGTTGTGAATAATCAAGTTTGGCTCTATAAAGCTTCTCATATGGAGTAAAACCTTGTAAAACCGTAGTAGGTAACTAATTCACCAGGTGAACTGCATGAGAGAAAGTAAGTGACCAAAACTCTAAAGGCAAAGAAGCCTAAGCCAGAAGAGTGAGTCCCATGTCAACTACATGTATGTGTTTTCTTTCAGCTACCCCATTCTACTCAGAAGTATATAGATATGTGATCATGTGCTGAATGCCAAATCGAGAGAGCTTATTTGAAAGAGAACGAGACTCGCCTCCCCAATCACTTTGAAGAGTTTTGGTAGAACACCCAAACTGGACTTGAACAAACTTCTGGAAATGTAACAAATAACTTGAAACTTCAGACTTAGTCTTGAGAAAATACAAGCAGGTATATCAGCTTTACATGTTAACAAAATAAACATAATAAAAAAAACCATCTCATCATATTTGTGCTGGTCCCCAAACATCTGAACTACCAATTCAAAAGGAAAAGAAAACATTGTTCGTGAAGAATCAAATGGTAGCTTGTGAGCTTTGCCTAATTGACAAGCTGAAAAAATATAAGACAACTTATTATCACTGAAAATAACATTACAATCACGCAAAATACGACTAAGAGTGCCAATGCAAGGGTGACCAAGTCTTTGATGCCACAACTCAACAGGATTTCCTAGCTGAGCATTGCATACCACATTCCATGCTGACATACATGTCCCAACAATCACACCAGCAACTCCGTTGGAAGCTGTATGAGAAAAATCAAATCTATAGAGTCCATCATGCATGCGACCCACTAGTAGAGTTTTCCCTGTTCAAATATCCTTCACAAAACAAAGAAAAGGATAAAACTCAAAGTAAACTCTATTATCTTTTGTAAACTGACCTACTGACAGCAAATTCTTACAAATAGTTGGTACATGAAGCACATTCCAGAGTTGTAAGACCCTAGGACCAACTAGTAGAGCAGAAAACCCTATGTTAGCAATAGATACTAACTCACCATTGCCCATAGACACTCTACTTGTACCTGTATAAGAGAGAGCATATATTCTCTGAATTTCTTGTGTGCTAATTTGGAAGATCAAATCCCCAAGTTCCAGAAAGTTTTAAGGAATCCATGGATTCAGGTACGCTTCCGCATCTAGTTTTGTTCTTGATTTATTCTTGATGATTTGACATGACAGATCCTGGTTTATTAAGTTGTATTTTTTTAGATTTATTTTATAAATCTAACAGTCATGTCAAGAGCAATATGATTAGTTTCTCCTTAGCCAAGATACCAGGCCCGATCTATATTAGTAGAAGAAAAGCATCAAAGACTGATTGGAATTGCTTGAGATTGAGTTTGGGAAGGTGAAACAGTCGACTCACAGTAATGTGACATAGACGAGCAATGAGGCATTTGAATAGCACACATCTGTCCATAAAAATGATGATAGTTGATTGACATCGAAGAACCTTGATCAACACCAGAAAAATTCTCATCAAACCTGTAATAACAAGTTTGAACCACATGACCAACCTTACCACACAACTGACATTGTGGCCAAGAATGAGACCAACCGCTACCTCTACCACAAGACTAACTTCTTCCATTTCCTCTGTGTCATTGCTTGAACTTCTAAGTATAACTCCTAGAGTAACCAGTTTGTTTTGTTTGATGCCCCCCATATTCTTTCTGGTGAAATGTCAAATTAGCCTGCTTAGGAACCTCAGCAAGTAATGCTAACTGTCTTGCTTCACAATCAAGAAGTATTTTAGTCAGCAGATCAGGTGACACCAGAGTTGTTGATGCAAATACACGAATATATCATAATCCATCGAAAGTCCTACCAAAATTATGCTTACTTGCTCTTGATCTGTCACCATACTAGCAACTGCAATCAAACTATCAGACATACTTTTAACTTTAAACAAGTATTATTTAAAAATAAGAGCGTCTTTCTTTAAAGAATATAACGAATGACACATATTGGAAATCTTGATGCTTGACTTCGCACCAAACCTTCTTTGGATAGTCATCTAAACTCCAAAACTAGTACTAGCCTTTGTGAGATACACCAAAACATCATCTGTAGTTGTAGATAATAGCCAAGAAGCTAAAAATTTATCCTACTTTTTATGAAGAAGAAATACTGAATTTTCAACTAACTGACCCTCATTGCCAACTACAACTTATGAAAGAATATTTACTGTGCCTAAAACATATCCCTCAAGATCATACCCTTCAAGAATCAAAAGAATTTAATGTTTCCATAAAAGAAATTTATTCTCACCAAGTTTTATCGTGCCATGTTTTGAAAAATATTGAATCTACTACAAAACCATACCACCATTATCTTGTGAATGTACCTACTCCCCTATGTTAGAAGAATAATGAAGAGTATCAATCCCTGAAACCTCCACCGTAGCCATAAACCCACAAGTGTAGACCTTTATTACCCCAAGAAAATGCTAGCTCTTGATACCATGTTAGAATAGCAACAAATGAAGAAGAAAGACTTGATTTCTGATTCAAAAACACACTAAACAAATGAACACTCATTGGCTATTTAATGTAGCCATGCTTACATACCAAAAATACCATAAATAACAATCTAGTCTAACAACTAGATCACTACCTTAACCGACTAACTTTAGTTGTTTAATACTCATAACACTAGAGATGTGAGAAATATTGACCCAATTTTTTCCTTTCTCCTCTCTGCAATGTTTGGAAAGAATAATGCTTTGACTAATATCCAATTGCTTTAGACTTGTATTCTAAAAAATGTGTAGTGCCCTTAACTTTGGGCAGGATTTAATAATTAGGGAGCAAACTCTTGGCATGATACTAATATGCTCTGCTCTTTTGCTTGTTAATGGCATCCAATAATCCCACTTTGAAATCAAAGAAATCGGGATGGTTTAAACTAGGAAAGGCAATAATAGCTGATTATAGTGCTAATACCTCTCGTCTTTCTACACAAGAGTGATTCAAGGAACGGTAATTTCCCCAAAGGAGGCGAAGATTTCAAGTGCAAGCAAGAACCCAAAGAACAATGGCTTAACCTGGTCAAGCTCATCATCCAGTTGGGGGAAATAGAACGGCTACCGTAGCACCATGATCTCTAGCTTTTCCAAGCAAGGAGGTAGTTCCAAAGCTTCAAGAAGTTCCCTATCATTTGTTCTCGGCCATCATTCCAACATCGATCTTTTGGAAATAGTAAAATCTAGTATTAAATGTGGAGGCCTTTCTTGTTTTGTAGTTATGCTTTATTAGCTACATTCACATCACTTACAACTCCAAACCCACATGTCCTGAAAGATGCATTAAGTTTAAGGTTAAAATATGCATAATTATTGTACTCTTCACAAATTTGGAATCTAATCCATGTACTTTTATTTCTAGGAATTTAATTTCTCTACCTTTCAGATTTCAAAATTTAAAGTCCAATTGTTAGCACCATTTAAATTCTTCTTCTTCTTTTTTTAAATTTATTAGTGTGACGTATTGAAATAAAAATTTTGATGAATATATGATGTTGAAATAAATTTATAAATCATAATAATAATAATTTATGAAAAGTAATTTCAACACCAACCATAATTATAATTATAACCATAATTAATATATTAATAAATAAAATATAATGATGATAATTATATCTACAGGTTTAATTAGTCTTAAATTTTATTTAAGAAAAAAGAGTAAATTGATTAAATGTTAAAAACAAATGACAAATTGATCTAAAATTTAAAATTACGTTCATAATCCAAGATAATCTAAGGGATGGGTCATAACGGGATTATACACTATATTATGGCATCTTGACACCATTCTGTAATGTGAAATTATAGGATGACTAGAAAATTGACAATCCAAACACCATAATCTTATTTCGAAATGTAATATTATATTCGACAAACCAAAAGTTATGTTTATTGTTTTGGGATTATAGTTGTAAAATGGTATGCAAAAAAATTAAATAATTTCATACAATCTTTATAAGCTTAAAAGCAACCCGTGCCAGTAATAGTAAAATGAGATGATAAGAGTTTTTCTATCTTAACAAATGCTCAAAGGTTTGATTTTTACCTTAACTATGGAGCAGCTTTAAAATTTATTATTAATGTCTATCCCTCAATGGATCTACAGAACACAAAAGATTAACTATTGAGTTCGATCAAGTGAATAATTTGTAAAGAAAAAAAACCATATTAGTAAACTTTCTTAAAAATAATTATTATTTTTTGAATGAAGCATGCACAAAATGATAAAAAGATATTAATTTTATCATATTGCCTATACTCGAAAGGAATAATTAATATTACACTACGAACTATTATAACCTAAAATATAACCTAGAAAATCAGTCAAGAAAAAATAATTTTACTCCAACGAATGTCATAGCAATAGAGGTCCTTAAAAGCAACGAATATTTCAATTAAAATTTACTAAATTATGATATAGCCACTTCCCTTTTCATATTATAAATACGTACACTTGGTTGGATTATGAATTGAGCATTCCATCCACTGAATTTCTTTATTTCATTCAACCAAACAGTTGAATTACTGACTACAATTCTATTACATTACAACTCTATTTTATTACAGCGAACCAAACGTAGTGTTAATGATCGTGAAAAAAAAGGGGATAATGTAACTTTTGGCCTCTAAACTTGGCAAGTAGGTCCACATTGACTTTTGAACTTGACAACTATGTTTATTTTGATCCCATATTTTTTTATTAATCAGATTTTGTCGTTGGATTAATTTGACGATACGGGTTAGGATGCATGTAACACCTCCAAACCCTAAACCGTCGCCGAAACAGGGTCACGAGGTATTACCGGACATATCAGACAACTTACGAATAATTCACAATTATTATAAATTTCGACAGCATATCCCCTTATTTTTACATAAACCCCCTGCAAATTCCAACCAAAAACCTACTAATTCAAACCAATGACATAGTCAAAAACAATTAAACCTAAATATACAAATATCATAACCAATTCATTAACATAATCATTTAATAACTAAACATTCATGATATTAATCAAAAATTAACTAATCACTTCATTTATTTTCCCTTCTAACTAAATACCAATTTATATAATATAATCTCTACTATTTTATCAAACTAGTAACAAAATATAATATAACATTCTTACAACCAACATTATAAGCATATTTATATAAACTATACAACACCTAGTACATGCCACTTCCAATTAAGAGAGAAAACGTCACCAAAAATTTCTCGAGTCGGGATCGTTCGGATGCTGTCGCATCGACACTAGACTCCTATTAACTGCGCACGGAAACAACCATGCACGCTGAGTATTTCATACTCAGTGGTATTACCATAATTCAAATTATAATAGCAATAAAGAATCACAATTACCAAACATGTAGCTATTTAATTTGTCAAATATCAATTCGTTCTTAAACTTTCATTAATTAATAATATCAATAAAATTTCTTTAACTATTTTTCAATTTCCATCACATATCACATGTAACAATTTCAATCACTACATGAACATTAAGTTCATGCCTTCCATATACAATCTCAATTTCAATCCATAACTCAACTTTCTTATTTCTTTTAATAATTCAATAACATAATCAATCAATTTATTTTATTTCTCACTTTAGATGTTCACCCTATTAACAAACCCGACTTTGACGGATACACGGATTCCAACCCAAACACACCAAGATGCGGCACATTGTGCCTAAAACGGTACATAGTACTGATCGATATCGACACATAAAGTGCCTAAAACGACACGCGAGGTGCCTGATACGACACACGAGGTGCCTGAAATACGACACATAAAGTGCCCGATCGATAAAGCCGGAAAATCTCGTACACTTCCAGATCCTATGGCATGCCAATTATATCCGACTTAGCCCGACTAGTTAATAGGGTATTTCAATTCTCAATTCACTTTCATTTCCAATCCAAGATTATTTTTCAATTATAATTTTCACATTCAAATCAATTTACAATTCAATTATGCATACACATTCACCGTTCAATTCAATTCTTATTCAACTCAATATCAATACTTACCTATAACTCACTTATTAAGTATAGAATTTATATAAAACATTTAATAAAAAGAAATTTGGATTATAGTAATACAAACCGTGAATTTCTCGTTTTAATCCTCGATAGCTTTCTCCTTTCCTTTGTGCGCCGATGTCTTGGGTTCTTTGTTAACTACGAATATAATAATAATTTATAATCATCAGTATAACACAATTCAATTTAATCCATGAGCCTAAACATGCAAATTTAACCATTTTTAATGTATATATATAATTTCACCATTAAGCTGTCTACTTGAGTCATTGTTACTAAATTATTTATATCTTGAGCTACGAAACTCCAATTTAAGATCCGTTAATTTTTCCTGAAACTAGACTCACATATCTTCTTACCATAAAATTTTTAGAATTTTTGGTTTAGCCAATAAGTACAGTTTATTCTTTAAAGTTACCCCTGTTCTGCTGTCAACAGTTCTGACCACTCTTCACTTAAAATTATTTATCTCCTTGTACAAAATTCGAACAATGTTCCCGTTTACTTATCTTGAAAATAGGTTCATTAAGGATTTTAACCATGTGAATTTCAACCCATAATTATTTTTATACAATTTTTGGTGATTTTCTAAAATCAGAACAGAGTGTCTCGAAATTACCCTAAACCAGTCTTACAAAATTTCAAATATCTCTTGATTCATAAATGCATTGTTTACACTGTTTCCACTATAAGAAACTAGACCCAATAAGCTTTAATTTCATATCTTATTCATCCTCTAATTCAATTCCTACAATTTTTAGTGAATTTTCAAATTCAGACCATTGCAACCATTGCTACTTCCCAAAACTGTTTTGATGTAAAATGCTAATAACCAAGTTTATAACACTAATTCACACCTTATTTCTATTCAATTTCCATCAAAATATTCATATAACTATCAAATTTTCATCATTTTTCTATAATTCCGAATTTCTTTCAATTTAATTCCTAAAACTTAAAACTTATGGCTTGTTTTACAATTAAGTCTCTAATTCAATTCAAATTCAAAATTTTATCAAATTAATCCCTAATTTCATCATTTCTTCAACAAGAACAATGTCTTATAATCAACTATCTTACAATATATCAATTTAACTTCATCAAAACTTTGTTCTAAAGTTTCTAAAACATCAAAATTAAGAAAAAAGGACTTGATTGAGCTTACCAATTAAACTTCAAGCCTTCAAACCCTAATTCTCCCTTTTTTCTTTTCTTTCTTCTTTCTTTCTTTCCTTCCCATGCTTTTCGTTTGCCTATTCTGTTTCTTTTCTTTGTTCTTTATTTTTTTCTTCTTTCTTTTATTTGTTTTAGTTACTAATAATATATTATAATTTAATTTAATCAATTAATAACAAATATCTAAGAAAAGCCTTAGATTTTTTTACAGTTTATGCCGCCTCATCTATGCTAATTGGTAAAATTTCTAGTTTGGTCCTTTTTATTTTCTATTGATCTATAATTGAACCTTTGCCCTTTATTCAATTTAGTCATTTTTACTAATTGCTCTAAATTAAGCTAAATTCACCTAATTTAAATCTAATTAAACACATCGCTAGACTCATAAATATTTCTAGTAATTATTTCGAACTCGATTTACTAAGACGGAGGCCCGATAATGTACTTTTTCCGGTGCCTGTAAATTTTGGGTCATTACATTTCTCCCCCCTTAATAAATTTCGTCCTCGAAATTTACCTGAGAATAGATGAGGATATTGTGCTCTCATCGTTTCTTCCGGTTCCCAAGTCGCTTCTTCCATACTATGACTCCTCCATAACACTTTTACTAGAGGAACCCGTTTATTTCTCAACTCTTTTACTTCTCGAGCCAATATTTGAACCGGTTCTTCTTCATAAGTCAAATCGGACCAATTTCAATATTTTCAGAGGGAATAACATGAGAAGGATCTGATCTATATCTCCGAAGCAATCAAACATGAAAAATATCATGAATTTTCTGTAATTCTGGAGGTAAAGCTAGTCGGTAGGCAACAGGCCCAATTCTTTTCACAACCTCATACGGTCCAATAAAACGTGGACTTAACTTACCCTTTCGGCCAAATCTCAAAACTTTCTTCCAAGGTGATACTTTGAGGAATACTTTATCACCAAATGTAATATTCAATGTCTCGCCGTTTCAAGTCCGCATATGATTTACGCCTATCAAAAGTCAAGCTTTCAATCTATCTTTAATCTTCTTAATCGCTTTCTTCTGCTTTCTTGAATCAATTCGCCCAATCATTTTTCTTTTATTCAATTCTCATCCAACATACCGTGATCGACACCTTCGACCATATAATGCTTCATACTGAGCCATTTGAATACTAGATTGGAAACTATTGTTATAGAAAAATTCAGCTAATGGCAAATAACGCTCCCAACCCGATTCAAAATCAATGATACAAGCCCAAGCATATCTTCTAATATCTCAGATACCCGCTTCGGATTTGTCCATCCGCTTGCGGATGAAAAGCCGTACTAAAGTTAAGTCGAGTACCCAATTATTCATGTAGCTGTCTCCAAAATCTCGATGTGAACCGAGGATCTCGATCTGAGATTATTGATACCGGAATACCATGTAATCTAACAATTTCTCGAATATATACTTCTGCAAGCTTCGCAATGACCAATCTGTTCTAATGACTATAAAGTGAGCTGATTTTGTAAGCCATCAACAATTACCCAAATAGCATTCTTTTTACTTGCTGACAATGGCAATCCTGTAACAAAATCCATTGCAATACGATCCCATTTCCACTCAGGAATACTAATAGGCTGAAGTAATCCAGTAGGAACTTGATGTTCTGCCTTTACTCGCTGACATGTCAAACATTTACTGACATATTCAACTATGTCCCTTTTCATTCCAGGCCACCAATATAATTCTCGTAAATCACAATACATCTTTGTTCCACCAGGGTGCAAAGCAAAAGCACTGTCATGTGCTTCTCGAAGAATTAACTCTTTTAGTTCGTATAGTCCGAACACAAACTCGATTTTGAAACCTCAAACAATCATGCCCACAATACTAAAACTCTTGGTTGTACCATTCTGAACCATTTCTCTTTTCTTTAATAATCTATCATCTTTCATCTGAGCTGCTCTAATCTGATCAAATATCATCGGCTTAACCCTTAATTCAGCTAGCAAACTTCCATCATCATTAATACTAAGTCGAGCAAATATTATCCTAATTCCGCCGCCATCGCTTTTCTACTCAATGCATCGCCTACCACATTCGCCTTTCCCGGTGGTAATCTATAATACAATCATAATCTTTCGTGGTTCGATCCACCGTCTCTGTCTTAAATTCAACTCCTTCTGTGACAGAAGATATTTAAGACTTTTATGATCTGTGTAAATGTAGCATTTTTCACCATATAAGTAATGCCTCCAAATCTTTAAAGCAAAAATTACTGCAGCTAGCTCCAAATCGTAAGCGTCGGGTAATTACGTTCATGTGTTTTTAATCGTTGAGATGCATAAGCTACAACCTTCCCATCTTGCATCAATACACAACCTGCATCAGCTTAGAGAATCACTATACACGACAAAATCTTTCCCTGACTCTGGTAATGTTAATACCGGTGCCTCTGTCAACATTTGCTTCAAAGTCTCAAAACTCTTCTGGCACTGGTCATCCCAGATAAAAGGAACATTCTTTTGCGGTAGTTTAGTCATGGGTAGTGCTATCTTTGAGAATCCATTTACAAATCTCCCAGTAATACCCAAATTAAACCGAGAAAATCATGCTGCCTCTGACATTCTTTAGCGCTTTCCACCGAACAATTGCTTCGATCTTCTTTGGATCAACTTTAATCCTAGCAAAGAGATACTACATGTCCTAAAAATACAACCTCGATAACTGAATTCACATTTACCGAGCTTTCCATACAACTGCTGTTTCTCGTAAAATCAGTAAAACTATTCAAGATGCTGATCATGTTCTCGATTCTGTCTTCGAATATACCAATATATCATCAATAAAAATCACCACAAACCGATCTAAATACGGCTGAAAAATACGGTTCATCAAATCCATGAAAGCAAATGGGGTATTAGTTAACCCAAATGGCATTACCAAGAACTCATAATGGCCATACCTGCATTTGAAAGCTATTTTGGTACATCACTTTCCTTCACCTTCGATTGATAATACCCGGATCTCAAATCAATTTTTGAAAATATCAAGCTCCTTAAGTTGATCAAACAAATCATCTATACGAGGCAACGGATACCGGTTCTTGATTGTCACTTTATTCAATCTGTCGATAATCAATGCATAACCGCATAGAACCATCTTTCTTTTTAACAAACAACACCGAGCTCCCCGGTGAAATGCTTGGTCTAATAAATCCACGATCTAGTAAATCTTGTAATTGCACCTTCAACTCTTTCAACTCGATGGCGACATTCGATACAGAGGTATAGAGATTGGTGCTGCATCTGCGATACACTTCAATAGCAAATTCAACCTCTCGCCGTGGTAAGCCCGTAATTCTTCCGAAATACATCCGAAACTCGCATACGCGCTCGATCGACTACACCGACTTCCAAATCAATCGAATTAATAACATATACCAAATATGCTTTGACAACCTCGCGATGAATTTATTAGCTTTCATCATCGAAATGATGCGTGTCGAACTCATCGCACGGATGCGCGTATTTCAACTCACACCATCCTCTGTCTCGAATATCGAACCTCTTTTTGTAACAATCCAAAAATTACCCCATATTCTGGATAACCAATCCATACCCAATATTATATCAAAATCACCAAAAGGCATAATCAACAAATCCACAGAAACATTTTATCATATATTATTAAAGGGCACCTCCGACATACTCTATCTACTAACACCGCTTGTCCCAAAGGGCTAGACACTTCTATAGAAACTTTAGACAATTCAGATTCTAATTTTCCCGATTCAACTAGTTTTGAATTTATATATGAGTGTGACGAACCCGAATCAATTAAAGCATAAATAGGCTCGAGAATACAATAAAAATATACCAGAATAAACATCGTGGGCATCGCTTTCTTCCCGAAGTTTTGACCACATAAGCTCTAGCCGGTATTCGGCTTCGCATCACGAGTAATAATATCACCGCTCCTTCTACCACTCCTCCTCCGCAACCGAACTACCTCTACCTAGACTCTCGCCTCGAGCGAAGAGATACTGATTTCTGTGATGTGACAGAGTATCATTTTTATTCTTTGGACAGTCTTTAACAAAATGCTCAAATCGATCCACAACTAAAACAACCTCCTACTATTTTCCAAAGATTCACCCAAATGTTTCTTTCCACAATGTCCACATTCTCGAATGTCTATATCTCGAGGTGGACCTCGATACTACCGATGATACCGCGTCATGCTTTTCCCCACTTTCTTCCACCTCTGTCCGATCTAAAATCAATCTCCAACCACCCCGAGATTCCTTTGGTCTTTTCGGTGAGGATTCGAACTACTAGTTCCCGTGACGCTTCCCACCGGTCGATCACTTTCGATCTTTTATTGAAGCCCAACACTTGCTCTACCATTTTAGCTCGTTCAATCAAGTCTACCATTTCGAATACGTTGAGATACCAATCGTAATTTGATCTCATCTCGCACTCCGTAAAATCTCTTACAACTGGCTACCTTCAGCTTGGAATAAACTCGAGGCATATCTCACGAGTCTCGAGAATTCCTCTCATAATCTATTACCGACATGTCACCTCGTTGTAACGTCAAAACTCTTGTTTCTTGTCTTCGATGTACATTTCTCTCGATATATTTCTTTTGAAACTCTTTCTCAAATAGATCCCAAGTTATCTCGATTCTCTGGTAAGTGTCGAACCACCGATTCCCACCATAAGTAAGCTTCTCCTTGTAGCAACGATATACAAAGACAAATCAAACACTCTCTGGGTACAATCTAATTGTTGTAAAATTCTTTTAGTCGACTCCATCCAATTTTCAAATTGCAGATGGATCGACTCCTTTCGCACCCATAAATTCCGTGGCACCATACTTTCTCAATTCTTTTATCTGGCCCGCTTTGAATTGGGATCAAGTCATAGCAGAAACTATTCTTTGTAGTGCATCGCAAATTTTTCTATTTGTATCGTAATCATCTCTATCATTTCTTCTTCCCGCTCTGGAGGTTGGTTTCTCATCTGTTAATACTAGGTGTTACCGATTCGAGTTTCATCTAACCCGTAAGATTCTTCTTCTCAAAGATGCATTTCCGATCGGTAGCTTCTATTCTTTCATCCGACATCTTTAATCTATAAAATGAAACAAACAAATAGGTCAAGATCTAAAAATCCCGACTCAGCTCGACTCAAAAGTGGCATGTACTTTTAGACTCAATTTTGAGCCCGATTTAGTTTTGAGAATCAGCTAAACTCGATAGCTCTGATACCAATAATTGTAACACCTCCTAACCCTAAACTGTCGCAAACAGGTCACGAGGCATTACTTACATATCGGACAACTTACGAATAATTCACAATTATTATAAATTTCACAAAACATATCCCCTTATTTTTACATAAACCCCCGCAAATTCCAACCAAAAACCCACTAATTCAAACCAATGACATAGTCAAAAACAATTAAACCTAAATATACAAATATCATAACCAATTCATTAACATAATCATTTAATAACTAAACATTCATGATATTAATCAAAAATTAACTAATCACTTCATTTATTTTCCTTCTAACTAAATACCAATTTATATAATATAATCTCTACTATTTTATCAAACTAGTAACAAAATATAATATAACATTCTTACAACCAACATTATAAGCATATTTATATAAACTATACAACACCTAGTACATGCCACTTCCAATTAAGAGAGAAAACGTCACCAAAAATTTGCTGGAGTCGGGATCGTTTAGATGCTTGTCATCGGACACTAGACTCCTATTAACTCGCGCATCGAAACAACCGCACGCGAGTATTTCATACTCAGTGGTATTACCATAGTTCAAATTATAATAGCAATAAAGAATCACAATTACCAAACATGTAGCTATTTAATTTGTCAAATATCAATTCGTTCTTAAACTTTCATTAATTAATAATATCAATAAAATTTCTTTAACTATTTTTCAATTTCCATCACATATCACATGTAACAATTTCAATCACTACATGAACATTAAGTTCATGCCTTCCATATACAATCTCAATTTCAATCCATAACTCAACTTTCTTATTTCTTCTAATAATTCAATAACATAATCAATCAATTTATTTTATTTCTCACTTTAGATGTTCACCCTATTAACAAACCCGGACTTTGACGGATACACGGATTCCAACCCAAACACACCAGTACGGCACATTGTGCCTAAAACGGTACATAGTACCTGATCAGTATACGACACATAAAGTGCCTAAAACGACACATGAGGTGCCTGATACGACACACGAGGTGCCTGAAATACGACACATAAAGTGCCCGATCGATAAAGCCGGAAAATCCCGTACACTTCCAGATCCTATGGCATGCCAATTATATCCGACTTAGCCCGACTAGTTAATAGGGTATTTCAATTCTCAATTCACTTTCATTTCCAATCCAAGATTATTTTTCAATTATAATTTTCACATTCAAATCAATTTACAATTCAATTATGCATACACATTCACCGTTCAATTCAATTCTTATTCAACTCAATATCAATACTTACCTATAACTCACTTATTAAGTATAGAATTTATATAAAACATTTAATAAAAAGAAATTTGGATTATAGTAATACAAACCGTGAATTTCTCGTTTTAATCCTCGATAGCTTTCTCCTTTCCTTTGTGCGCTGATGTCTTGGGTTCTTTGTTAACTACTTAATATAATAATAATTTATAATCATCAGTATAACACAATTCAATTTAATCCATGAGCCTAAACATGCAAATTTAACCATTTTTAATGTATATATATAATTTCACCATTAAGCTGTCTACTTGAGTCATTGTTACTAAATTATTTATATCTTGAGCTACGAAACTCCAATTTAAGATCCGTTAATTTTTCCTGAAACTAGACTCACATATCTTCTTACCATAAAATTTTTAGAATTTTTGGTTTAGCCAATAAGTACAGTTTATTCTTTAAAGTTACCCCTGTTCTGCTGTCAACAGTTCTGACCACTCTTCACTTAAAATTATTTATCTCCTTGTACAAAATTCAACAATGTTCCCGCTTACTTATCTTGAAAATAGGTTCATTAAGGATTTTAACCATGTGAATTTCAACCCATAATTATTTTTATACAATTTTTGGTGATTTTCTAAAGTCAGAACAGAGTGTCTCGAAATTACCCTAAACCAGTCTTACAAAATTTCAAATATCTCTTGATTCATAAATTCATTGTTTACACTGTTTCCACTATAAGAAACTAGACCCAATAAGCTTTAATTTCATATCTTATTCATCCTCTAATTCAATTCCTACAATTTTTAGTGAATTTTCAAATTCAGACCATTGCAACCATTGCTACTTCCCAAAACTGTTTTGATGTAAAATGCTAATAACCAAGTTTATAACACTAATTCACACCTTATTTCTATTCAATTTCCATCAAAATATTCATATAACTATCAAATTTTCATCATTTTTCTATAATTCCGAATTTCTTTCAATTTAATTCCTAAAACTTAAAACTTATGGCTTGTTTTACAATTAAGTCTCTAATTCAATTCAAATTCAAAATTTTATCAAATTAATCCCTAATTTCATCATTTCTTCAACAAGAACAATGTCTTATAATCAACTATCTTACAATATATCAATTTAACTTCATCAAAACTTTGTTCTAAAGTTTCTAAAACATCAAAATTAAGAAAAAAGGACTTGATTGAGCTTATCAATTAAACTTCAAGCCTTCAAACCCTAATTCTCCCTTTTTTCTTTTCTTTCTTCTTTCTTTCTTTCCTTCCCGTGCTTTTTGTTTGCCTATTCTGTTTCTTTTCTTTTTGTTCTTTATTTTTTCTTTTTCTTTTATTTGTTTTAGTTACTAATAATATATTATAATTTAATTTAATCAATTAATAACAAATATCTAAGAAAAGCCTTAGATTTTTTTACAGTTTATGCCGCCTCATCTATGCTAATTGGTAAAATTGCTAGTTTGGTCCTTTTTATTTTCTATTGATCTATAATTGAACCTTTGCCCTTTATTCAATTTAGTCATTTTTACTAATTGCTCGAAATTAAGCTAAATTCACCTAATTTAAATCTAATTAAACACATCGCTAGACTCATAAATATTTCTAGTAATTATTTCGAACTCGATTTACTAAGACGGAGGCCCGATAATGTACTTTTTCCGGTGCCTGTAAATTTTGGGTCATTACAATGCAGTTAATAACACGATTGGCCAAAATGATGTATTTTTTGTTAGCAATAATAAATTTAGCCCTCAATGCAATAATAAATTTAGCCCTCATTGTTTACATCTTTTGTTTGTTTGACCCTCATTTTTTTTTAAACTAAATTTGGCCCTTATCTTTTGTTAGTGTGCTTCATGTTAACATGACACTATTTATCCTATATGTGACATAACAAATAATTTAATAATTATATAATATTCAAAAAAATAAAATAAAATAACGCAAAATTCAAAAAATAAGCATGAAGCACATATGGATTCCATGCGAGCTACCATGTTTAAAAATTCAACGTTTTAGTCAAAATTCCTATTAAAAAATAGCAATTTGATTCTTTTTGAAAAGTTGAATGTTAGATTCAACTCTTTTTAAAAGGTTGATGGCCAAATATAACTAAAAAAATAACGACGAAATTGACAAAAGATGTATTATAAGTTTTTGAATTTTTCGTGTTACTGTTACTATAATTTTTCATGTTTAAATATAGACTATTTTTTTTTCAGATAATGGTATAATGTTTAATTCCTCATTTATATTATGTATTATTGTTGTATATGATGGCGAAAAGATTAATCGTCATTACGATCGGTGATTCCAGCAGCAACGAAGTTTCCAATGAAATCCAATAACATTGACGTCCTTTACTGAAATCCAATAACATTGATATCCTTTACTGAAATCCAAAATGTACAAGCCCAATTTCACCCGGCCCACTAAACCTAATATCACCCAAATAACTAAACCCCAAACACATTTAAACTCAATTACAAATAAGACCCAAACCCAACCAATCCTAACCCAAACAGTAAAACAAGCCTAAATGGCCCAAACCCATTAGTCAAACTAGGGTTTCAAAAAAGTTGAAACCCTAGCTTATCTTCTGCCACAGCCGTCACCTGCAACACCACCCACCCACCGCCCCAGTCACATCCACCGCCCTCCACTTGCGCCTACAAAAACATTAGAGGAGAAATGACAGCAAACAAGTAGTAAAATTGTAATGAAATCAGGCTATAAAAGCCCCACAAATTGTAAATTTTGAGGACCTTTTTTTTGCTAAAAAGAATAAAAGAAACAGAGGCTCAAACATAGAAAAGAAAAAATACCATCAAAAGGTTTCGAATATCAACACAAAACCGTAGCAAGAAAGATCGAAGACAAAGCCAAAGCCAAAGGTTTATTTATTTTCCTTTTATTTATTTTTTCTTTCGAATCTATTTGTACATACCAATCCATATTTAGGGGGCCAACCCACAACCCGACCCATCCGCCCGAAGGTCCACGTGTTTTTCAGCAGAAGGGCTAATTGCACGAATAGTCCTTCCGCATTTTATTGTTTCGGAATCGAGTTTCTTTCAAATTTTAATTTTACCCTGTAATTCGTTTTGATTGTCAATTGAGTCCCCTATGAAACGCGAGTTTTGGAGATTTGGGATTATTCCCCTTTTGATCCCCATCGTTATTCGCGTGTTCAAAATCGGTCCCTTTTTTTCTTATTTTATTTCCAGATTTCCCCAAACTTTCTGTCTAGAATTCAATTTAATCCCTTTTTTAGTTATTTGGTTACTTTACTATAAAATTAGTTAACTCTATTATTTTTACTATTATTATTATTATTATGGTTAGCATTATTATCATTTACACGTTATTATTTCTTTCTTTTATTGTGGTCTTACTATTATTACCACTATTATTATTTTTATTTTATTTTTTATATTTTACTACTATTGTCGTTATTGTACTATTATTATTATCATTTTTTATATTTTCATTTTTTGCTACATTATTATTATTAGTATTATTACTATTATTATTATTATTATCATTAGTATTATTTTCATTACTATTATATTTTAGTTATATTACTATGATTGTTATATTATCATTATTATAATAGTTATTATTATTCTTTTATTGTTATGTTGTTTTTTTTTTCTATTTTATTACTATTATTATTATTAACATTATTACTATTATTTTTATTTTTCTTTTTATTACTATTACCTTTTTATTATTACTACTACTATTATTCTTATTAACATATTATCATCATTTTTACTATATTATTGTTCCTTTTTTTTTACATATTTTTATTATTGTTATTAACATATATTATTATTAATGTATTGTTGTTCTCTATTACTATTATTATTACCATATCATTGTTCTTAAGGTATTATCTTCATTATTCCGATATCATTATAATTATTCTTTGTTTTATTATTATTATTATTCTTATTATCATTTTTTTTGTTTGTTTTATTTAATCTTTTTATTATTCTCACATTTATTTGCTTAGCTTTTTATTATTTGTTATTCGAGTCCTTTTTATCTTATCGAATAGTTTTGTTTATTCGCTTATTGTTTTTATTTAACCCATTATTTATTTTATTGATTATTTTGCACTTTTCATCGTTATTTACGCTATTATGTTTATTATGTTCTTTGTTGCACATATTGGCATTATAATTTGTTCTCTCATTTGGCCATAAAATTATAATTCATTAGTCTTTCACTCGACACAACTATTGTTCTTTCTAAAGTCAAGCAATATTCCGTATTTGGAAATTTGGGAAATCGTGCCCTAACTTACTGGGTTTTGATTTTTCTCGTTTAACGTAAATAACGGCACATTCTTTTAAATCACAATATGAGTTTTGAAATAAATGCTTACTCTCGGAGATATGAGGTGTTGTGTCCTAACTTACTGCATATGACATCTTGTTACCTCGAGATAAGAATTTTTGCAAATAAAAGCAATATTCGGTATTTAAAATTTTGAAAAAACGTACCCTAACTTACCGGGTTTTGACTTTTCTCGTTTACCCTAAATAACCGAATATCCTTTTAAAAAAGGGTTAAAATACATGATTTTTAAGTAAAAGGCAAGCTCATTCTCAAAAGTTCGAGATGTTGTGTCCTAACTCACTGGATAAGACATTTTGTTGCTTCGAGACGAGAAGGTCTTTAACGTTCGAATGTTTTTTTTTTTTTACAAAATGAAGGATCGTATTTTAAAGTCTTTCAAGTTTTTAATTTTCGACACTAAGACACTAATTAATCAACTAGGTACCAATTTTTGGGCGTTACGAGGGTGCTAATCCCTCCTCGTGCGTAACCGACTCCCGAACCTGTCTTTCTGAATTTCGTGAACCAAAATCGTTATTTAAATAAATCAAACTATTTATTAAAAACAACCACTTGTACGAGATGACCCGATCACACCTTAACAAAAAGGGTTGATGGCGACTCCCATCTTTTCATTTTCATTGTCAAAATCCAAGTCAACCCCGTTTTTTCAAAAATGGTTTCGACAGCTTGGCGACTCCACTAGGGACAAAAAAAAAAGAGAGTCAAGCCACAAGTTGATTAACTTTTGCCTTTTTGTCAAAAATTGAAAATTTGGTTTTGAAATACGATTCTTTCATTGCATTTCATCTGTTATTTTTGTGGCTTATGATGTAATACCTGCTGCGTTGGTTCGAGTCTTTAAATAGTTTTGCATATTGCATTGCATGATCACTGTGGTCACACCCTTTTAAGTGGGAGTGAGAAACTACTCCTTCGTGAGGTTTTCACCTCCGTGCAGGATAATGGATCACTTTCGGGATACATCCGTACCTATGTCTTCGTAAGATTTTCATCTCCGTGCAGCCATAGGGAAATGTATTCCCTTAAACTGAACTCAGTCTGTATGATCCTATAATGGGTGAAGATCGAGGAATCTGCTGGTTCAGGTACCTTTACTCTAGAACCGAGCCGCATATATCAAGCCGTAGGAACCCACCTTAGGTAGAGCTACACCAAACCTTAGCGGTTACCTGAACAAGGCTATATTTATTGTTCCTTGTTTGCTTTAAACTGAGTATGAAATACTGACTTGCTTTGTTTTACTTTAATTGTATTTGCATGGCATGTTCATCACAAAAGGTGTTGATTCACATTCAGTTGCTAAATAGATAACTTACCATGAAAAAAGGGTTTTTTGATAAAATAGAAGACAATGCGGCCGTCCGAATATGGGCTGAGATAACACAGCAAGAGAAAGGCGATAGTCTTACCGAGGGGTACGTGTCAGCATTGTGGGATTTCACGCGGATCAGCGTGACCCAAAATAATCTCTAAGAGATAAAAAGAATTTGGGGTCAGTGGGATGACGAGATCAAACAGCTATTCTACTATCATTACGGTGATTTACCCTATCTGCTTGATATCAAGGTAGACGAGCACTTATTCTAAGTCCTCGCCCAATATTAGAATTCTGCTTACAGTTGCTTCACTTTTGAAAGGGTAGGTTTGGTACCCACGATAGAAGAGTACATATTCTTGCTCCGTTGCCTGAAGATTCAGGTTGAAAGAATTTATTCCAGAGCTGCCAATGTCCCAGCATTCTCAAAAAGGTTGATGAGCATCACAGGGATGAGTGAACAGTGGGTTACAGCCCGGATCAAACAAAAACGAGATTGTAGGTGCATTCCTTGAAAGAATTTGAGGGATTTAATCTTAGCGCATCCCGATGTGAAGAAGAGGGTAGATGTCTTCGCCTTGAGCATTTATGGACTGGTTATCTTCCCCAAAGATTTGGGGCATGTAGACGAAGCGATTTCTGATCTTTTTAACAGGCTTAGTAAAGGGACCACACCTGTACCCGCAATCTTTGCTGAAACTTTCAGATCATTGAATGCTTATCAAAGAGTGGGTGAAGGGAGATTTATTGTATGCGCATAGCTCTTGCTATCCTGGTTCCACAACCATTTTTAGAAAGTGAAAAATGTCTTGTATCGCATCTTCTCCGAAAGCTACTCTCCACTGAAAGAGTTAGTAGCTACACCGAGGCGAGATGATATTATAGAGGAAAATTAGATGTCGGTCCTTCAAAATTTATAAAAGGAAGACGTCGAATGGAGAGCCCCATAGATGGTTCATGACGAAATATTATACTGATGTACATACTTTGATTGGGTCCCGTTGTTAGGAATATGGGGTGCCGTCGGGTATGCTCCTTTGCTTGCATTAAGATAATACAGATTAAGACAGTTTACGCCACCAACATACGGGTTAGCTCAGTGCGAGTTCGTATTCACGGGGAATAATTACAAAAAGAAATTTCATAAGATATCGAATGCCTGGAATCAAACTCGTAGAATGAAAAAGTTTACTGCCAATCCCATGACTACCCCTGAGTATGACCGATAGAGAGATCAGAGAATTAACAACAACATCCCTACGTCAGATCAAGAGAATCCCCGATCGATGGAAGAACACTTGAACATAATTCCATCTGAGCTAGAGATCATCAAACAAGATTTCGAGAGAAAAAGCCTGGAGCTAGGAAAAAGGATCGAGCAGTTGGAGGAAGAAAAAATACAGCTGGGGTTAGATGTCGATGTCCAAAAACTAAAAGCTGAAATACTCAGAAAAGAAAAGAACAAGGCTGAAGAGGATTTGGACAGTTTGAAAACAAACTACAAGAAGCTGCGAAGGTCAATGAGAGCCGCTGGGTTAGGAAAAACGTCTAAACAGTGGCGAAAGGAAGTTAAAGAAGAGAAAAGTAAAGCCAGCCAATGGGGATAGAAATTTTGAGATGTTCAAGCTCGAGAAGGTGCTCTGAAAAAAAGTTTGGTAGAGAGCCAAAACGAGAATGAGGGATTAAAGATTCATGTGTCAGAGTTAAAGAGATCCTTGTATCAGTATCGTACACGTAACTCTGTAATCGAGCTGAAGGCTAGTCAAAGCAGAATTGAAGAGTTAAAAGAGAAGATAGAAGAAATTAAAACAGCGCTGCAAAATCGTGAACTTCAGATTGAACTCTTCGAGGTAGATAGCGAGTGAAGGAATGAGTAACTTCATCAATCTCAAGATCAGGTTCGAAATAGGGATTACGTCATGGGCGAAGCTTTGACTCAAGTGCGAGAAGTGGTCGATCACTTACAGACACTAGCAGTCCAGGCCGGTGCTGAGTTTAAAATACAAGTCAGAATCAGACCGGGGCCGAGAGCTAGCTTGGCTTCTTAGGCAGGTCAAGGCCTTAAGTATCAAGGCCAAGCCTTATAAGTAATCTGTTTTATGTAAAGAAACTTATTTTTTAGAAAAGTTACTCTAATGAAATTGAATCAGAATCAACGTCTTTTTGCATTCATTGCATTCATTGCATTCGTGCATCAGCATTGCATCATACGCACTAAAACTCACAAAAAACCCTAAAAATTATGGCAACTACCCTGGAACATCGTTACGGTACAAGAGGAAAAACAAAGGTAATGGACCAAAGGCTAGAGAGATTGGAACAAATGCAAAAAGAGATGCAGGATCAACTACAAATACACGTGCAAGAACAGCTGACTAAAATTCAGCAAGATATGAGGGACCTGATGCTAGAGTCCTAGAGAAGTATGATGGATCAATTAACACGACTACTAGCTGGTGGATTAGAAAAAGGAAAAAACCCCGTGATCAATACAGGAGATGATAATGAAGATCCTATCTACCTTCCGGGTTTCACCCCAACGAATGTTCAGACACAACATGATGTGTACCCAAGAAGGCCATCTGTCACAATTAAGCCCCAACAGTTGCAGCCTGGTGTCTCAGTGCCAATGACCTATCAGGCTGGCTCGAGCTCCAATCCGGGGGATAACCTAACTAACCCTGTTGTCCCTGATCTCGACGAAGTGATAGAAATAGAAAAGACAAGAGTAGAGCTCCCGAAAGAACTCGAAGAACGGTGTAGATGGTTGGAAGAAAAATTTAAAAAAATAGAAAATGCTGACTATCGTGGTGGAATCGATGCTAAGGAATTAAGCTTGGTTCCAGACTTGGTGCTTCCCCCCAAATTCAAAATCCCAGAATTTGAAAAGTATAATGGGACTAGCTGTCTCGAAACTCACATCATCATGTTCTACAGAAGAATGGCAGGCTATGTCAATAATGACCAACTATTGATTCACTATTTCTAAGAAAGTCTAGTTGGTGCAGCATCTAAATGGTACAACCAACTGAGTCGTACCTAGATCAATTCGTGGAGGGATCTAGCACAGGCTTTCATGAAGCAGTACAGTCACGTGACGGATATGGCCCCTGATAGAATCACGTTACAAAACATGGAGAAGAAACAAAATAAGAGCTTCAGGCAGTACGCCCAAAGATGGAGAGAGGTGGCGACGCAAGTCCAACCACCTCTTTTGGAGAAAGAAACGACCATTCTCTTTATCAATACGTTGAAGGCTCCATTCATCAACCACATGTTAGGGAGCGCTACTAAAAGTTTTTCAGACATAGTAATGTCTGGAGAAATAATAGAAAACGCGATAAGATGTGGGAGGATTAAAGCAGGGGAAAGTGCTAGGAAATCAGCCCTGAGAAGGAAAGAAAATAAGGTGAACAACACAAGTGTGTATAATAAGCCAGTCACCGTGAGCCAACCGATGACGATGACTACCAGCCATCAGGGCTCCGCAAGACAAGACTCCAACCCAAGGCCTAACACGGAAAGAGTCCAGTTTACGCCTATCCCGATGTCTTACAGGGAATTGTATCAAAGCTTATTCGATGCCCATATGGTGTCACCCTTCTATCTAAAGCCGATGCAACCCCTATTCTCCAAATGGTATGATGCAAACGCCCAATGCGAATAACATGTGGGAGCCACAGGACACTCGATAGAAAACTGCACCACTTTCTAGAAACTGATCGAAAGACTCATCAACATGGGCATCGTGAAATTTGATGATACATCTAATGTAAAGAATCCATTACCTAACCATGGGGATAAGGGGATAAATGCGATAATCGAAAGTTTAGGGAAAGAAATTAAGATGAATATCGTAGAAGTGAATACTCCACTAAAAGAAGTATGGAAGAAAATGGTGGAAAGAGGGTTAATAACACAGAATTCAATGGACAGACACCGAGGAGCAAAGAATTATTGCGAGTTCCATAATCAAGAGGACCATGAGATTCAGAAATACAATGAATTCAGGGATCTAGTACAAGGATTGATAGATAATAAGGAGCTAGAATTCTTTGAGTATGTCGGGAACCCAGAAGAAACAGACGTGTGTGCCTTAGAAGAGGGGTCAAAGAAGGATGCTTATGGAGTCAACCACCCAGTGGTTATCATATCACGTCCGAGAATTAATGATGCCAGGGCACAAGTTGCACCAAAAGTCCTAATCTAGAAACCCGTTGCTTTCCCTTATAAAGATAGCAGAAAGGTACCTTGGAATTATAGCTGCAATGTGACAATCCCAAGGGAAGAGAGCCCAGTTAGTGCTTCAAAGAAGAACTAAGATATAGGTTTCTATACACGCAGTGGGAGACGTTATGATCCTGCGGGTACAAAAACTGAAACTGTTAAAGAAAAGGCCCCAATAGTTGAGCAAGGGAAGGAGAAGACAATCAGACCTGAATCACCAGTCAATGAGCCGATGACTGAAAAGGAGGCTAAAGAATTTTTAAAGTTCTTAAAGCACAGCGAATATATCGTTGTAGAACAGCTACATAAGCAGCCGGCTTGTATCTCAGTTCTAGCCTTACTTATGAGTTCGGAGACACATCGAAATGCATTAATGAAAGTGCTAAACAAGACTTATGTCGCGAATGACATCTCTGTCCACAAACTGGACCATCAGGTCAACAACATCAACGCCGACAATTTTATTTTCTTTAACGATGACGAAATACCACCGGGAGGTATAGGGCCCACAAAGGCTCTACACATTATCACACGTTGCAAGGGATACACATTCCCGGGGGTATTGATTAATAATGGATCGCACTAAACGTCTTACCCTTATCCACACTAAATAGGTTGCCCGTGGATAGTTATCATATTAAGACATACCAAAATGTAGTAAGGACGTTTGATGGTACCGAAAGGAAAGTAATGGGGAGGATCGAATTACCCCTTCTAATCGGCCCTAGCATGTATGAGGTAGATTTCTTGGTAATGGACATCAAGCCCTCTTACAATTGCTTATTGGGAAGGCCAGGGATTCACTCAGCGGGGGTAGTGTCATCATCGTTACATCAAAAGCTCAAATTTATAGCGGAAGGTCGATTGGTGACCATAAACGCAGAAGAAGATATCATTGCATCAGTTACCAGCAACGCACCATATGTGGGGACAGATGATGAAGCCATAGAATGTTCTTTTTAGTCATTAGAATTTATAAATGCGACATTTGTTGTCGAAGGGAAAAAGGTCTTGACATCTAGAATTTCTAAACCACAAGAATGTGCCTACAACTGATGGTTGGGAAAGGAGCTTTGTCAAGGAAAGGGCTTGGAAGAAGCCTATAAGGAAGGGTCAAGATACCTATGCTCATGGACAAACGAGACTACTTTGGCTTAGGATTCAAGCCAGATGCAAGACAAAAGAAAAAAGGAGCAAGAGAAGAAGTAAGAAAGGAGAAGGGCGCGTTTAAACGGGGAAGAGGTTAAATAGGAGCTAATGAACTTTCCTCACATATCCGGAACATTCGTGTCGGAAGGGACTATTTACGCCGAAGGAAGATCGACAAGGAAAGGGTCCACTGAAAAAATGTTGGAAAACTTAAGCATTAACGCCACATACGAAGAATGAACTGGAGTAGAGAATTTGTCGGGCATTCGCCCTTATGAGCTGGAAAGTGTTCTGAATAATTGGATTGGGAAGAGATTCCTGTAGTCTTTAGAACTAACACAGAGTAATGCTCAAAACACACTTATTACTCTAGGCCTGGGAGTAATAAGTGTCCTTTTGTAAAATAGGCTTATGTTCAAAATCGTTATTTCAATGAAATGCATCATTTTGTCTTATTCCATGCAAATTTTTTTTATTCTTTCATTCATAATCATACCATACATATCATTATTCTTAGATTCTTTTGTTCTTTGTATCTTCCTTCGCACCTACAACAGGTTTCCAGATATCAACGATATGAGCGACGTTGCTACTAACTCAGAGTCTCCTTTTGAGCGGGATATGTGTCTAGAGGGATCTCAGGACTTTGAAGATGATAGAGATTGTAACTTATCCCCTAATTTGTTAAGGATGGTAGAACAAGAAGAGAAATAGATTCTACCTCATGAAGAGTCAGTGGAAGTCGTGAACTTAGGAGATGAACTAGAAAGGAAAGAAGTAAAGATCGGAGCTTGCATAACCACAGAGACGAAGCGAGACCTTATTGAGTTACTCCAAGAGTTCAATGAT
This sequence comes from Gossypium anomalum, assembly GCA_025698475.1. Lineage (NCBI taxonomy): Eukaryota > Viridiplantae > Streptophyta > Magnoliopsida > Malvales > Malvaceae > Gossypium > Gossypium anomalum. The sequence continues at coordinate 91,832,350 of CM046965.1, forward strand.
GTCTTTGCATGGTCGTATCAAGATATGCGTAGGCTAAGTACTGATATTGTGGTACATAGGCTCCCCATTAAAGAAGAATGCAAGCCAGTTCAACAGAAGCTCCGAAGGATGATGCCAGATGTTTTGTTGAAAATAAAAGAGGAGGTCAAGAAGCAATTTGATACTGGTTTCTTACAAGTAGTTCAGTACTCGGAATGGGTAGCCAATATCGTCCCCGTCCCTAAAAAAGATGGAAAAGTATGGATGTGTGTAGACTACAGAGATTTAAACAAAGCCAGCCCAAAGGATAATTTCCTGTTGCCTCATATTGACACCTTAGTAGACAACACGACAGGTTACTCACTGTTCTCCTTCATGGATGGTTTCTCAGGATACAATCAGATAAAGATGCATCCTGAAGATATGAATAAAACCACATTTGTAACTATGTGGGGAACCTTTTACTGTAAGGTGATGCCGCTCGGATTGAAAAATACTAGAGCAACATATCAGAAAGCCATGGTAACCCTGTTCCATGATATGATGCACAAAGAAATTGAAGTCTATGTCGATGACATGATCGCCAAATCCTGGACAAAAGAAGAGTATGTGCAAGTCTTGAAAAAATTATTTTTGAAGTTAAAGAAGTTCCAACTGAAACTCAATCCAGCAAAATGTACCTTTGGGGCCAGGTTAGGGAAACTGCTAGGATTTATAGTCAGTGAAAAAGGGATTGAGATTGACCCAGATAAAGTCAAAGCCATGCAAGAGTTACCTCCACCGCGTACTTAAAAGGAAGTTCGAGGATTCTTAGGGAGGCTAAATTACATTGTTCGGTTCATTTCACAACTAACTGAAAAATGTGACCCCATATTCTGTCTCCTAAAGAAACATAACCCTGGTGTTTGTGGTGTAGAGTGCCAAAAGACTTTTGACAAGGTTAAGCAATACTTGTACAATGCCCCAGTGTTGACACCACCTAGTCCAAATAAGGCACTGATACTGTATTTGGCGGTATTTGAAAATTCTATGGGGTGTGTACTTGGCCAACATGATAAGTTAGGAAGGAAAGAAAAGGCGATATATCACCTCAGTAATAAGTTTACTGAGTCTGAGACGAGATACTCGCCAATTGAAAAGTTATGTTGTGCCTTAATCTGGACAACCCGAAGACTGAGACAATACATGTTGTACCACACAACTTGGCTGATTTCTAAACTGGATCCTCTGAAGTACTTGATAGAGTCAACTGCTTTAGATGGAAGAATGGCCCGATGGCAAATTCTACTCTCCGAATTTGATATCGTCTATGTAAACCAGAAAGCTGTAAAAGGGAGTACAATAGCAGATTTTCTAGCCAGTAGAGCTCTAGAAGACTACGAACCTCTGAACTTTGATTTCCCAAATGAAGATCTGATGTACGTGGCAACCACTGAAGAAGACCCTCAAGAAGGTCATCCTTGGAAGCTAAACTTTGACGGAGCATCAAATGCTGTGGGTAACGGAATTGAGGCAGTCTTGGTATCCCCAGACAGAGATCATTATCCCTTTACTAGTAAATTGGATTTTGACTGCACGAACAATATGGCAGAATACGAAGCATGCATCATGGGCATCTGTGCAGCCATAAAACGCAAGATTAAAGCACTAAAAGTATTTGGAGATTCTGAGCTAGTGATTTATCAACTTAAAGGTGAATGGGAGACGAGAGATCCCAAGTTGATCAATTATCGAAGTCTGGTCCTTGAATTAATTAAAGAATTTGATAATATCATCTTCTGCTACCTCCCTCGAGAAGAAAATCAGATGGCCGACGCTCTAGCAACTTTAGCTTCCATGATCAAGATGAACAAACAAGAGGATGTGAAACCGATCCAAATGAGTATTTACGAGGCTCTAGCTCATTGTTACAACCTCGAAGAAGAAGCAAAAAATGATGATCACCCTTGGTACCACGATATCCTGCAATATGTGAAGAATCGTGAGTACCCCGACCAAGCTACTGAGAATGACAAAAAAAATATTAAGAAGACTGGCCAGTGACTATGTCTTGGACGAGGAGATCTTATACAAAAGAAGGAAGGATCAGGTACTGTTAAGGTGTGTAGACGCTATTGAGGCTAAGAAAATCTTGGAAGAAGTCCATGAGGGCATCTGTGGGACACATGCTAATGGCTTTACAATGGCCAGGCAAATTATGAGGTTTGGTTATTATTGGTCCACCATGGAAGGATACTATATTAACTACGCCAAAAGATGTCATAAATGCCAAATCTATGGAGACAAGATTAATGTGCCTCATTTACCTCTGCATGTCATGACTTCTCCATGGCCTTTCTCGATGTGGGGCATGGATGTGATTGGGCCAATTTCACCAAAAGCTTCAAATGGGCATCGATTCATCTTTGTGGTCATCGATTATTTCACCAAGTGAGTGGAGGCCGCTTCATATGCCAATGTTATAAAATCGGCAGTTAGTAAGTTCCTGAAAAAGAAAATTATTTGTCAATATGGAATACTAGAAAAGATCATATCTGACAATGTATTGAATTTGAACAATAGTACAATAGCAGAGGTCTGCAGTCAGTTCAAGATTAGACACCACAACTCGTCACTGTATCGCGCAAAGATGAATGGTGCAGTCGAAACAGCCAATAAGAACATCAAGAAGACTGTGGGAAAGATGACTAAAACTTATAAAGATTGGCATGAGAAGTTATCGTTCGCCCTTTATGCTTATCGAACGTCCATCAGAACCTCTACTGGGGCAACGCCTTTCTCATTGGTCTATGGAATGGAGGCAGTTTTACCCATCGAGGTCGAGATTCCTTCCCTCAGTGTTTTGTCAGAGGTAAAGCTAGATGAGGCAGAAGGGATCCAGTCTCGATACGATCAATTGAATTTGATTGAAGAAAAAAGGCTAAGGGCTATCCGTCATGGTCAGATGTACCAAAAGCGAATGATGCGAGCTTACAACAAAAAAAGGTTCGTCCTAGAGATTTCTACGAGAGAGACCTAGTATTGAAAAAGATTCTGCCCATACAAAAGGATTTCAGAGGAAAATGAATGTCGAATTGGGAGGGACCTTATGTGGTAAAGAAGGCCTTTTCTAGAGGAGCATTGATATTGGCTGAAATGGATGGCAAGACTTTACCCAATCCTGTGAATTCAGATTCGGTTAAGAAGTACTTCGCCTAAAAAAAAAAAGGGAGAGGCCAAAGTGAAAACTCGCAAAGGGCACATTGAAACCAAAGGGATTTTGAATTGAAAACCCGTAAAGGGTGATTCAAATTTTGATCAAATGTGGGGCATGCGATAGTCTTACGATACCCAAATTAACAAGGAGGAGAGATGTTACATCTTGGGGGCATCTACAAGGGTACTCTAGATCCCCTAAACACATATTGGGCTCAAAAAGGGAGTCCTCAAGAAGTTCGTACAAAGAAGCTCACGCTGCGATATCTGGGGCACCTATTTTCTTGTTACTCATTTTGTATTCCAGTAATTTTTGTTAACTATGATTAATCTATTCCCTTCAAATTTTATTTCTGACAAATTTCAGTTCTATCATGGTTACGATCTTTCTCAAGCATTCTGCATTGAAATAACGATTAATGGACTAATGACACTTTAGTAAAAGGAGTTCTGCATATTACTCTGAAAGTTTCTAAATAGTACAGGAACCTGAAACAGGGCTGTTATTTAAAACTAACCAAACTTAAGGATTGGAAACATTCGAGAAAGAAGAGTTTAAATTGGGACTACCACTTCGAATTTTCTGTCCAAGATCTAAGTTGAACAACAAGACAGGATATTGTTTCAGTGATAGAACCTTGATAAACAAAGAGGAATGGCAACCCAAGCATTAAAAAGGGATCATTCGCATAACATGTTGCACTTATGCATTTATAGATCATTCATATCACATCTAGTCAGGAGCATTTGATTCATTTCGATCATAGCATCCTGATCATTTGACATAAGCATAGAAACATGGAACTGATTTTACAGATTAGGTCCCTAGAATCAGTGAATTTACGAGCCTTAAACCCCTAAGCAGTAGGGTAACAGGCTGAATTTACAGATCTTAATCCCCTAAGCAGTAGGGAAATAGATTGAAGGTGATGGGCCTTAAACCCCTAAGCAGTAGGGTAACAGGCTGAATTTACATATCTTATCACCCTAAGCAGTAGGGAAACAGATCGAAGGCGATGGGCCTTAAACCCCTAAGCAGTAGGGTAACAGGTTGAATTTATAGATCTTAACCCCATAAGCAGTAGGGAAACAGATCAAAGGTGATGGGCCTTAAACCCCTAAGCAGTAGGGTAACAGGCTGAATTTACAGATCTTATCACCCTAAGTAGTAGGGAAACAGATCGAAGGCGATGGGCCTTAAACCCCTAAGCAGTAGGGTAACAGGTTGAATTTATAGATCTTAACCCCCTAAGTAGTAGGGAAACAGATCGAAGGCAATGGGCCTTAAACCCCTAAGTAGTAGGGTAACAGGTTGAATTTACAGATCTTATCACCCTAAGCAGTAGGGAAACAGATCGAAGGCGACGGGCCTTAACCGTCTAAGTAGTAGGGTAACAGGCTAAATTTACAGATCTCATCTCCCTAAGCAGTAGTGGAGTAGATCAAAGACGGTGAGCCTTGACCCCCTAAGCAGTAGAGTAACAGGCTGAAAATTATAGATTTTATCTCCCTGAAATGGCGTTGGAGCGGCTAGAAGCCACAGCAGATCTCCTTGAAGTTTCAGCGAATCTCTTACCTCCTTGAAGTTGCAGTGGAGTAGACTGAAGATAGCAAATCTTATTTCTCTGAAGTTGCAATGGAACAAATTGAAGCTATAAATCACAGATCTTATCTCTCTGAAGTTGCAGTAGAACAGATCAAAACAAACCTTATCTCTCCGAAGTTGCAGTAGAGCAAGTTGAAGTCACTAGTCTTATCTCCCTGAAGTTGCAGTGGAGTAGACTGAAGATAGCAAATCTTATTTCCCTGAAGTTGCAGTAGAACAGATTGAAGCTATAAATCACAGATCTTATCTTTCTGAAGTTGCAGTAGAGCAGATCAAAACAAACCTTATCTCTCTGAAGTTGCAGTAAAGCAAGTTGAAGTCACTAGTCTTATCTCCCTGAAGTTGCAGTGGAGTAGGCTGAAGATAGCAAATCTTATTACCCTGAAGTTGCAATAGACCAGTGAAACAGAGTAGATGCAGTGGATTGGAATGAAGCTACCTGAAGAAGAGGAGTGCTAAACAAGTCAAGACACAGTGAGACCTGGCAAAATTGGTCTTTCTTAAGTCTTTGCTCTGTTCTCGTTACACGACAACAAGCAAAGACGGGCAGCTGTACAAGCCCAATTTCACCCGGCCCATTAAACCTAAAACTACCCAAATAACCAAACCCTAAACCCATTTAAACCCAATTACAAATAAGACCCAAACCCAACCTATCCTAACCCAAACAGTAAAACAAAGCCCAAATGGCCCAAACCCATTAGTCAAACTAGGGTTTCAGAAAAGCTAAAACCCTAGCTTATCTTCTGCCACAGCCGTCACCTGCAACACCACCCACCCACCGCCCCAGTCACATCCACCGCCCTCCACTTGCGCCTGCAAAAACATTAAAGGAGAAATGACAGCAAACAAGTAGTAAAATTGTAATGAAATCGGGCTATAAAAGCCCCACAAATTGTAAATTTTGAGGACCTTTTTTTTGCTAAAAAGAATAAAAGAAACAGAGGCTCAAACATAGAAAAGAAAAAATACCATCAAAAGGTTTCGAATATCAACACAAAACCGTAGCAAGAAAGATCGAAGACAAAGCCAAAGGTTTATTTATTTTCCTTTTATTTTTTTTCTTTCGAATCTATTTGTACATACCAATCCATATTTTATTAAAAAACAGTGTATATATTTAAATATAAATATAGCAAAAAAAATAAAAAATTTTATCTTTTGGAGATTTTCGGCCACCGTGTACGGTGGTCGACGCTGTGGACGACGACCGATCCGGCGACCGGAGACCGGGGCCAAAGACTGAGAGGGGGAGAGGATTTGGAGGCTTCTTTTTGTTTTTGTTTTTTTTTTTGAAGTGAAGAAGAAATGAAAATTTAAAAAAAAAAATGGTTTAAATAACCAAATCAAAACGGCGTCGTTTCATTAGGCCCCCCAGACGCCAAAAATGGCGTCGTTTTGGGGGGCCAACCCACAACCCAACCCATCCGCCCGAAGGTCCGCGTGTTTTTCAGCGGAATGGCTAATTGCGCGAATAGTCCTTCCGCATTTTATTATTTCGGAATCGAGTTTCTTTCAAATTTTAATTTTACCCTGTAATTCGTTTTGATTGTCAATTGAGTCCCCTATGAAACGCGTGTTTTGGAGGTTTGGGATTATTCCCCTTTTGGTCCCCATCGTTATTCGCGTGTTCAAAATCGGTCCTTTTTTTTCTTATTTTATTTCCAGATTTCCCCAAACTTTCTGTCTAGAATTCAATTTAATCCCTTTTTTAGTTATTTGGTTACTTTACTATAAAATTAGTTAACTCTATTAATTTTACTATTATTATTATTATTATGGTTAGCATTATTATCATTTACATGTTATTATTTCTTTCTTTTATTGTGGTCTTACTATTATTACCACTATTACTATTTTTATTTTATTTTTTATATTTTACTACTATTGTCGTTATTGTACTATTATTATTATCATTTTTTATATTTTCATTTTTTGCTATATTATTATTATTAGTATTATTACTACTATTATTATTATTATTATCATTAGTATTATTTTCATTACTATTATATTTTAGTTATATTACTATTATTGTTATATTATCATTATTATAATAGTTATTATTATTCTTTTATTGTTATGTTGTTTTTTTTTTCTATTTTATTACTATTATTATTATTAACATTATTACTATTATTTTTATTTTTCTTTTATTACTATTACCTTTTATTATTACTACTACTATTATTCTTATTAACATATTATCATCATTTTTACTATATTATTGTTCCTTTTTTTTTACATATTTTTATTATTGTTATTAACATATATTATTATTAATGTATTGTTGTTCTCTATTACTATTATTATTACCATATCATTGTTCTTAAGGTATTATCTTCATTATTCCGGTATCATTATAATTATTCTTTGTTTTATTATTATTATTCTTATTATCATTTTTTTTTGTTTGTTTTATTTAATCTTTTTATTATTCTCACATTTATTTGCTTAGCTTTTTATTATTTGTTATTCGAGTCCTTTTTATCTTATCGAATAGTTTTGTTTATTCACTTATTGTTTTTATTTAACCCATTGTTTATTTTATTGATTATTTTGCACTTTTCATCGTTATTTATGCTATTATATTTATTACGTTCTTTGTTGCACATGTTAGCATTATAATTTGTTCTCTCATTTGGCCATAAAATTATAATTCATTAGTCTTTCACTCGACACAACTATTGTGCTTTCTAAAGTCAAGCAATATTCCGTATTTGGAAATTTGAGAAATCGTGCCCTAACTTACTGGGTTTCGATTTTTCTCGTTTAACCTAAATAACGGCACATTCTTTTAAATCACAATACGAGTTTTGAAATAAATGCTTACTCTCGGAGATACGAGGTGTCGTGTCCTAACTTACTGAATATGACATCTTGTTACCTCAAGATAAGAATTTTTGCAAATAAAAGCGATATTCGGTATTTAGAAATTCGAAAAAATGTGCCCTAACTTATCGGGTTTCGACTTTTCTCGTTTACCCTAAATAACCGAATATCCTTTTAAAAAAGGGTTAAAATACATGATTTTTAAGTAAAAGGCAAGCTCATTCTCAAAAGTTCGAGATGTTGTGTCCTAACTCACTGGATAAGACATTTTGTTGCTTCGAGACGAGAAGGTCTTTAACGTTCGAATTTTTTTTTTACAAAATGAAGGATCGTATTTTAAAGTCTTTCAAGTTTTTAATTTTCGACACTAAGACACTAATTAATCAACTAGGTACCGATTTTTGGGCGTTACGAGGATGCTAATCCTTCCTCGTGCGTAACTGACTCCCGAACCCGTCTTTCTGAATTTCGTGGACCAAAATCGTTGTTTAAATAAATCAAACTATTTATTAAAAACAACCACTTGTATGAGATGACCCAATCACACCTTAACAAAAAGGGTTGGTGACAACTCCCATCTTTTCGTTTTCATTGTCAAAATCCAAGTCGACTCCGTTTTTCCAAAAATGGTTTCGACACAAAAGTCAAGTCTCCCATGTTCCCAAAATGATAAGAACTTATAAAATAACATAGTATTCTCTTTTCTTCGCTAAGAAATAATAGACAGTATGCTTGATAAAGCTATAATTAGGTAGAGAGAGCTGAAACTTAGAACCCTGAGTCCTTCATGCATACTCAATTATCCCTAAACCCCCTTCCCTTGGTTGTCGTTTTCGTATTTAATAACTCTCCATACTCATTCGATGCTAGCTGGGAAACAATTGGACCCCTGGATATATAATCTTATTCAAGCATGCGGAGATCCAAATATTTTAATCTAAAACTTTGAATCTTATCAAGACAGAACCAGTTGTGCACTGCTATTTTTTAATCAGGTTTTGATAAATATGTCACTAGTTTATTGCAACTTGAACTCCAAAGTACATAAGACGAACCCATTGGCAAGCAAAAAGCACGCGTTTTAATACAAGGCCATGTGCAATATTCTTACACACGATCTAATTAACGCACTGATAATAATAATGGGAATGGAATTCTGGAACTGGTGGGACCCCCTTAAGCAGTTGATGTAAAGTTGAAGTTGGAACATGTTGTTTGACGGAAGAGGAGGGAAGAACTGAACCCAAGCTTGGATGCAGCTAGATCGATCTGCAGAAGGTTGTCCTCTATTTGATGCCCTCCGATCACTATCGACGTTGTGGGTTCCAGTCCTCCATCTACAAACCCTAAACACAATACGTCCTTGTTGACTTGCACCAGTGAGTTTGCTCCAAATATTCTCCACACCACTTTGTTTGGTAGCAAGAGATCGATTTGTGGCACTGCTGGCCCAACGCGAGTGCTGCCAAGGCTTTTAGCATTGTAACATGCACTGAAAGGAGCCACTGCTGGAACCCTGGCATCCTTGGAAGTTTGCTTGATAAAAGCATTAACTACTGCTCTGTAGATTGATGTTTGCATCACAGTGTAGGGAGTGACAGTGCTGATCTTGGTTCCGCCTTGGCCTTCTTTGCTGATGGAAAGCAAAGTTTTGTTGAATGACACTGGTTTATTATTAACGGTGATGCCATTGACTCCAATGAAGTAGTCTGCAGATGGATCACCTTGAAAGGAAGCACTTGAGGTGCTGACGGGATTGAGAATGAGTGGGGTATAAATGAGAGACTTTGAGACGTCGATATTGGGAAGGAAATTGTAAGGCCCATCGCCAAAGATGACGACACCATTGGAGCCTGAAGATGAACTCAAACAAACTGCAAATTTTCTAGGGAAACTAAAAGCAGCAGCGAATTGGGAAGGCATTGAAATCTTTGTTCTACCTAGACCAGCCATCCCTTTAACACCACTGGCAAGACCGTCCAAGAGAAAAGAAGAACCGCAAGTGAAGAGAAACTTAGACACTGTAACTTCTTTCCCAGGATTCTTTCCATTGGTAGATTGGATTGATACAACATCTTGGGCAACCTCGCCAATGGTGCCACTGTTTTTGACGCTGTTGGATGGGAGGAGACTACAAGTATTATTGTTGCAGCCTGGCTTGGGGCCATCGAAGCAACTTCCGCAAGCCTTAGACCTAGCCAAGTTGCATTGAGCCGAGTTACAACGGGGAGGCTTGTAGGAAGATGAGACATAGCCTTGGTCACAATCGACCCAGAGATATTCACCACCAAGATCAAGGGTCAACTTGATAGGCACTAAAGGGGTTCTTTGCTTGATTTGAGTGAGATATTGGAGAGTTGAAGCATCTTTTGAGACTGGAAGGAGTAGTGCTTTAGGCCTAAAAGAAGCTTGAATTGAAGGAGAGACTATGAAGAAGAAAAGAGAAGCTGAAAAAAGGAGGAAGTTACTTGAGGCAGCCATTGTTGTCTTTGGGTAGAGAAGTAGAGATAGGTGTGAAGAGCTAGTGAAAGAAGAGGTCTATTTATAGCTGTAAATGGTGGGTGGCAAATCTAGCTAGGTTTATCCAGATGCCAAATTTGACCATGGACTCTGGTCTTATTTTATTTATTTAATTTTTAACTCCCTCCAGTATCTCATTGTCGCATGTTGATTATTTCTCAAAGTAGTAAGATGAGATCCCAAATCAAAGAAATTGCAGTGTGTATTTCTTTTTAACTTAATTACACAACTCAAAATAAATTAATCATTACATTGAGATTCAAATCTAGTTTTAGTGTTTTTATATGTACCCATGCATGTTGCAAATTAAAGATATTTAAATATAGAAAAGATAAGGACTGAATCAGAATGTTGAGCAAAATCCATACAATTCTCCATTAAACAAATCCCATTTCACCATTTTCTTTTCCCGCTTTTGTTTCAAAAGGAGCTTCTCATTTTTGTTTCTTATTTCAATGAAAAAGTTAATTTTTTTAACTTTACCTACATCTCATAGCAGGTAAATTATTATGCGGATAAGATGTTAGTGTTTAATTAATTTTTTAAAATTTAAAATAAAGTTTTAAAAATTAAAAATCACTAAAATTATTTTAAAATATAAAAAATTGTTAAAAATATTTATTAATAATTTTTAAATTTTAAAAAATTAATTAAATGTTAACATCTCATCCACTTATCTTTTTCATTCATTTTGAAATGATTTCACAAAAATATAAATTAAATTTAAAGAATAAAAAATTAAAATATTGAAATATACTCTTTTTTGAACTGTAGGAAAAAAAATGATTATGCCATTAAAGTAAGGAAAGTTGTCTCCAAGTAGAGGCAAGTGGTATACGATGGCCAACTCATTGGCCAATTGCTTTTCATTTGTAGCAAATATTTTTATCATTTTTATTCTTTAATTGAGTGAAGAAATTAAAAAAAGAAAGAAATAAAGAGAGAGAAGAAAGTTAAAGTAAAAAAGAAAAGAAAAGAGAAAGCTATGTGAAAATAAAAGCAGAAGAAAGATGACGTATTTGTATCATGTTGATATAATTATTATATATTTAAATAGTTATATTATATTAATGTATACACATAAACTATTATTAAAATATGAGAGAATTTAGATAAAAATATAAGTTTAAAAAATGGGTTTGAGTTTAAAAATAAGATCAATTTAAAAAATAGGTCAAGTTTCGAATAGGATTTTTTCAGCTCGAACCCGACCCAATTTCATTAACCTGTTTTTTTTACCCTTACCAAAAGACCCAATCCCTAATTCCCCTTCCCTATCAGTTTGTAAAAAAGAAAATTGTTGCTTCCTATCGAAGTGTCGCTCACCACTTCCACCAATGTCTGGGCGTTCGTCTGCCCATCAGCGTTGCTTTTTGCACCGTCCATTGTTTCGTGCTGAGCTCGGGTCAAGTTTTGCTTGAGAATTACAGCACACTAACAGTAGAGAAACAACAGCACAAGAAAGAAAATAAAGAAGAAGTAGACAAGAGAAGAAACAAAAATGACAATTAAGAAAAGTGACACTTGTTTATTTTCAAGCAGATATCCCAACAACACCCTATCTCTACCTATTTAATGGGGTCTTAGTGACGTTACAACCTAAACAATCGGAACTACCTAAGTATTTACAACCAGTAAGATCAGAGTCACCAAAACCATATGCTTTGAGTTTCCAAAACTCACTATATTATTCTTAAAACATAAAGAAATAACAACAACATGTCAATAGTGTAAATGAGCACATGACAACTACTCTCCTTGTAGATGTGATCCTTGACCTTAAGGATCAAAGGTTGGAAAACGATGCCGCAGGTTAACCAATTTCTCCCAAGTAGCATCTTCTGGAAATGCATTTGTCCATTCAATCAACACCTCGATTGCTGTTTAGTTTCCCCTCTTTACCATTCTTCTGTCTATAATCTAAACTGGTTTTTCAGAAGGGTCCCATCCAAGTCCATTGCTGGTAGTACAGGATGTACTGGTTGCTGTCCAACATGATGCTTAAGTTGTGATACATGAAAAGTCCGATGCTCTCTGTCGAAACCATTTTTTAAAGGATGTTTGAAAAACAAAAATGGGAGTCACCACCAACCTTTTTAGGTGTGATTGGAACACCATATAAAAAGTTTTGGTCTGCGAAATTATGAGAAAATAGGTTCGGGAGTCGGTTACGTACGAGGAAGGATTAGCACCCTCGTAACGCCCAAAATTGGTACCACATTGAATAATTTTGTCTTAATGTCAGAAATTTGAAAGAATTCAAAAATGAGATTTCCTTAAAACCGTGATATTTTAAGTTAAAAGTATCAAGATTCATTCGCTTCAAAAGAGTACAAACATCACATCCAGCATGATTGGACACGATATCTTTAAACTTTCGTAACTGAAATCATCTCGTGATTTGTAAAACTCGTTTAAAAGAATATTTTAGATATTTAGACAAACGAGAAATCGCAACCTAGCATGTTAGGGCACTATTTCCCGAATTCCTAAATATCCAAAACATTGCCTTACCTTAAAAAAATCTCTTGGATCGAATATAAAGGTTTTTTAATAATGATGCATTTAACATATTATCAATAGGTCAACATTGGATTAATCAAGCTTCATATTTTAGTATTTCATAAATATAATGTAATCAATGGTAATTACAACACACGTTACATAATACTTTAATATTTCATGCATATATAATCACAAATAACATTAATAAACATATTATTATTTCATGCAAGCGAGTATAAAATGGCAAAGATAATAATATTTCATGCAAGAATATAATAATCAATGAGGATAAAATATATACAATCATACTTCATGACAATATAACTTACATAAATAAATAATTTTCATGTAAACATATAAAATCAATGATGACAAGTAACTTGTGCAATGAATTTACATATTAAAACAATTAACACAAATATATTAGTAACATATATACATATATATAAAAAAAAACTTAAAGAATCACGTTTTTGACACAATAACTAAATAAGGAAAATTTTAAAATGTTTAATAAATACTAAAACGTAGTATAATATATATGAAATGATAATAAAATAATATAATGATAAATGAATTTTAAATATTTAATAATATAAAAAGTAATACTTAATAGTTATTTATAAAATTTTAAAGCTATACATAATGATGTGTATTAAGATATAAATATATGATAAAATATAAAATAAGATAATATAATATATAATGTATATAAAATTTATAGGAAACATAAATAAAAACAATTTTATTATTTATATAATTATCATTTAAAAAAAGAATATAATACATATATTAAAAATATTTAATTAATAAAATATAAATAATACATTTATCATATAATATAATAATATATAGTATTCATAAGTAAAAATAATTTTGTTGTTCTTTGTATATAATTAACATTTAAAAAAATATATAATACATATATTAAAATATTTAGTATAAATAATATATATATCATATAAAATAATATAATAATATATAATAAAATAAATATAATATAGAATATCGAATAGAATATTTATAAGAAAGATAGATATTATAAGGAATAATATATAATAAAATATAGTTATAAAAATACATAAATAAAATTAATGAAATATAATAAAGAATATATAAAATAATAATAATATAATAAGTATTTTTCACATACAACATAGTAGAATAAATAATATATAATAAAAATATATAACATATAGTACATAATATTATAAATAATATAAATAAAATAATATGTTATTATATAACTAATGTTTATAAAAAATATATATAAGGTATTTTAAATATATTAAATTTTTTAAAAAAATATTAAAACTTAATTTAATTTTTTTAAAAAAATTAGGGTTAATTATAAATAAATAAAAATTTGGACTAAATTGAAACAGAGATAGAAGGTTAGGGTCAGATTTTAATAAAAATAAAATGAAATTATAAATATCAGAAATACAGAAGGGTCGATTGGGCAATTAGCCCTTTTATTAAAAATACGCGGATCCTTCCCAGGTAAGCTGGTCAACGCGCGGATCCTAAGCATCAATACGATGTCGTTTTGTGTCACCATTTCATAAGGGCTATATAAGCCAAAACTTAAGCCTAAAAAATCACTTTTAACCCGGTTTAGAAGAAAAAATAAGAAAATCCTCTGAAAGAGGAACAGGGAAGGGGCTCTCGGCGCTTCGTTGAGCTTCCATCTCTGACCTCTCACGCGCCCACGCGCCGCCCTATACGGTGGCTCAGAAGGCTAAAAGCCTTCGTTCTTCTGGGTAAAACACAGGTAACCTTCTTCTTTTTAATATTATTAGTTTTTTTTAAAAAAAAATCGATTCGTATGCTCTTAAAAAAATAAATAAATAATAGAATATAAAACTTTAATCATCTCTTTTAGAAAAACTGCTTGAACTTCTTTTTTTTATGAATATGTGTAAGTATATTTTCTATTCTGTAAAAAAATTGGTCCTTTGTACAATGAAAGCATTCGGGCTTTATAGCCACTGTTTACAGTATATTTACATCTTTATTTTATTTCCTTGCCATATTTGTTGGTTCTGTTCCCTTTTGTTTCCTTTTGCAGGCGAATGAAGAAATCTCGACGGAAGATGCGCCGATTATGGAGCGATGTGGCACCGGAGTCACGACGCTGATGATGTAGATCTATCAGTGGCGTCGATCACGGAGTGATTCGAAGCCGAAGTCACGGCACCAGTGGAGGATTACAACAAACGGCGCGATACGAATCGACACATTAATTGCGGTGCAAAATGAGACTGATGTCGGCATGATGACCGATCCTTGCGAGACGAACAGTCACTCTTGTTGGTGTTTGCAGCGCTTAGGGTTTCTGAAACCCTAGGCCTTTCCATATCCTGTTAACCATTTGGGCCGTTTGGGCTCTGTGTGCTTCTGGGTTGAGGGTGTAAATGGGTCTGTTGGGTAGCTTAGCTGGGTTGTTCTGGTTTTGGGCCTACGGGCTATTGTAAATGGACTGTTTAAAAATAAACATCCATTTATTTATTTTTTATTTCAGTTTTATTTTCTTAATTATGGGCCCGGATAAATTTGAGTTATTACAGCTGCCTTTCTTTGCTCATTACTATGTAATAGAAATCGAGCAAAGACTATAAAAGGACTAAATTTGCCCGGTCTGGCTAAGTCCTAAAATCTTGATCCTCATCTTCCTTCAAAGTATTCTTACATCCTCAGGAGTGTCAAATTGACTATCTTCAACCTGCTTTTTGAAAACTCAGGAACACCAATCTATTATTTTCGATCTGCTCTCTGACAATACAGAGATGCCAAATCTGCTATCTTCGATCTGCTCTCTGCCAATACAGAGATGCCAAATCATCTTGGATCTGCTTCAGTGAAAACCAAATCTGCTATATCTTCAATTTGTTCTCTGACAATACAGAGATGTCAAATCTGCTATCTTCGATCTGCTCTCTAACAATACAGAGATGCCAAATCATCTTAGACCCGCTTCAGCGTAAACACGTGAAAGTCAAATCTGCTATATCTTCCATTTGCTCTCTGACAATACAGAGATGCCAAATCTGCTATCTTCGATCTGCTCTCTGACAATATAGAGACGCCAAATCATATTAGATCCGCTTCAGCGTAAACACGTGAAAGCCAAATCTGCTATATTTTCAATTTACTCTCTGACAATACAGAGATGCCGAATCTGCTATATTTGATCTGCATCTTGACAATACAGAGACGCCAAATCTGCTATCTTCGATCTGCCCTCTGACAATACAGAGACGCCAAATCTGCTATCTTCGATTTGCTCCCTGACAATACAGAGACGCCAAATCTACTATCTTCGATCTGCTTTCTTACAAACAGAGATGCCAAATCATCTTAGACTTGTTTCAACGTAAATACGTGAAAGCCAAATCAGCTATGTCTTCGATCTGCTCCCCGTCTAATACAGAGATGCCAAATCATCTCGGATCTGCTTCAATGAAGGTTAGATCTGCTATGTCTTCGATCTGCTCCCCATCTAATACAAAGATGCCAAATCATCTTGGATCTGCTTCAATGAAGGTCAGATCCGTTGTGTCTTCGATCTGCTCCCCGTCTAATACAGAGATGCCAAATCATCTTGGATCTGCTTCAATGAAGGTCAGATTTGCTGCATCTTCGATCTGCTCCCCGTCTAATACAGAGATGCCAAATCATCTTGGATCTGCTTAAATGAAGGCCAGATCTGCTGTGTCTTCGATCTGCTCTCCGTCGAACACAGAGATGCCAAATCATCTTAGATTTGCTTCAACGTAAACACTTGAAAGCCAAATCAGCTATGTCTTCGATCTGTTCTCCGTCGAACACAGAGATGCCAAATCATCTTAGATTTGCTTCAATGTAAACACATGAAAGCCAAATCAGCTATGTCTTTGATCTGCTCTCTGTCGAACACAGAGAC
This sequence comes from Gossypium anomalum, assembly GCA_025698475.1. NCBI lineage: Eukaryota > Viridiplantae > Streptophyta > Magnoliopsida > Malvales > Malvaceae > Gossypium > Gossypium anomalum. The sequence continues at coordinate 91,848,912 of CM046965.1, forward strand.
GCCAAATATACTATCTTGGATTTGCTCCTCGTCGAATACGAAAATGCCAAATCATCTTGGATCTGCTTCAGTGTAAACACTTAAAGGTCAGATCTTCAATGCTTTAGCCTATTACCCTACTGCTTAGGGGATTAAGGCGCATCAATCTTCATTGTCCCTTGAAGGTCATGACCTGTATAATGTGAATAAGCTCATGCTTAATGATTAGAATACCATGATCAAAATGAGTCAAATGCTCCTAATTAAATCTGTTATAATGCAAAATGTTTATGAATATGACTCCTATTCCAGACGTCACTACTCATTCCTTCATCTAAGCTCATCCTTATTCTTTTCGAAATATCATTTTTACTCAGCCCGTGGGTTTGTACCATCCTTCCAATGCTATGACCCATCAAAACTATTTGTAAGATGATCCTCTCTTATAATCGAATCGTTTGATTTGTTCAATCAACATTTTGGACCAAAGAAGGAATCTCTTTGAGTTCTTTCAAACCTTACTTACGTAAATTCCTCGAATAATTGTTCCGTTTTAGTTTCTTGTATTATCTAGAAATTTCCAGAGTAATGAACAAAACTTCATTTATGAAAATTATTTAGTTCGTCTATCATTATTTAATGCAACACACTTTAAGAATAATAGAAGATGAATTTAATCTTGAGAATAATTAGATTTGAATAAATTTGTCAAAAATACAAAGGAAATTAATCTGAAAGCCTATCTTTGAGAAGAATAAGAATCTAAAGATAACAAACAGGACAAAAGTTAGATGCCCTAGATATCGCCGCTTGAACGTTTATATGCCAGCTCCATGAAGACTTTCTTAAGTTCAACATGTGTTTAAAAGATCCAAAGTACTTTGTCGACGCCCCAATATGCAATATACTTCACTCTTTGTTGAAACAGACATAGCGAGATTACTGTATACCCTTCAAAATTTGAGCTGCCCTTTCGAGTTTTCAACTCAAAACCCCTTTGGTCACAAGGCGCCTTTTGCGGGTTTTCACCTTGGCCTCTCCATTTTCTTTTCTTTTTTTTTTATTTTTTGTTGTGTGAAAATTCAAGACGCCCTTTGTGGGTTTTCACCTTGAATTCTCTTCTCTTTTAGACAAAGTACTTTTTGACTGAGTCTGAATTCACTCGATTGGGTAAACTCTTCCCATCCATTTCTGTCAAAATCAATGCACCTCTAGAGAGAGCCTTCTTCACGATATATGGCCCTTCCCAATTTGGCATCCATTTTCCTCTGAAGTCTTTCTAAATAGGAAAGATCTTTTTTAGCACAAGGTCCCCCTCACGGAACTCTCTTGGACGAACCTTCTTGTCGTAAGCTTGCATCATTCGCTTCTGATACATCTGACCATAGCGAATAGCTTTTAGCCTCTTTACTTCAATCAAGTTCAATTGGTTATATCGCAATTGAATCCACTCTGCCTCATCCAGCTTTATCTCTGACAAGACTCGAAGAGACGGTATTTCAACTTCAATGGGTAATATCGCCTCCATCCCATAAACCAACGAGAAAGGAGTTGCCCCAGTAGAAGTTCTAACGGACGTCTTATAGGCTAAGAGTACAAACGGTAACTTCTCATGCCAATCATTATAAGTTTCAGTCATTTTCCCCACTATCTTCTTGATGTTTGTTAGCAGCTTCCACTGCCCCATTCATCTTTGGGCAATATGGAGAGGAATTGTGATGCTTAATCTTGAACTGGCTACAAAATTCTGCTATTATTTTGTTTTTCAAGTTTAATGCGTTGTCCGATATGATCTTTTCAGGCATCTCATACCGACAAATGATCTCTTTCTTCAAGAAATGACTTACAGCTGACTTGGTAACATTTGTATAAGAGGCAGCCTCTACCCACTTCGTGAAGTAATCAATAACCACAAAAATAAAGCAGTGCCCATTTGAAGCTTTTGGTGATATTAGCCCAATGACATCCATGCCCCACATGAAAAAAGGCCATGAAGAAGTCATAACATGTAAAGGTGAAGGTGGTACATAAATCTTATCTCCGTAGATATGACATTTATGGCATTTCTTGGCGTAGTTGATACAATCCCCTTCCATATTAGACCAATAATATCCAAACCTCATGATTTGCCTAGCCATTGTGAACCCATTAGCATGCGTCCCACAAACACCCTCGTGAACTTCTTCCAATATTAACTTAGCCTCTACGGCGTCAACACATCTCAACAGTACTTGGTTCTTTCTTCTTTTGTACAAGGTGTCCCCATCCAAAATGTAATCACAGGCTAATCTCCTTAAAGTTCGTTTATCATTTTCAGTCGCTTGTTCTGGGTATTTACGATCTCTCACATATCGTAATATATCCTGATACCAAGGGTTATCATCCTTTTCTTCTTCCTCAATATTACAACAGCAAGTTGGAGCCTCAAAGATACTCATCTGAAAGGGTCTTATCTCCTCCTCTTTATTCACTCTAATCATTAAAGCCAAGGTTGCTAGAGCATCTGCCATCTTGTTTTCGTCTCGTGGGATATATTTAAAAGTGATGTCATCGAACTCTTCAAGTAACCCCAAAACTACCTTTTGATAATTGATCAATTTAGGATCCATTGTCTCCCATTCACCTCTAAGCTGATAAATTACCAATGCAGAGTCTCCATATACCTCCAAGGTTCTTATTCCTCGCTCTATAGTCGCTCGGAGTCCCATGATGCATGCTTCATACTCAGCCATATTGTTTGTGCAATTAAAATCCAACTTGCACGTGAATGGACAATAATCGCCATTTGGGGATATGTTAAGACTGCCCCAATTCTATTTCCCACTACATTGGATGCCCCATCAAAGCTCAAATTTCAAAGACAATCCTCTGTAGTTGCTACGCACATCAACTCCTCATTTAGGAAATCGAAATTCAATGGCTCATAGTCCTCTAGAGCTCTACTAGCCAGAAATTTCGCTATCGCGCTTCCTTTTATAGCTTTCTGGCTCACATAAACTATGTCAAACTCTGAAAGCAGAATTTGCTACCTCGCCATTCTCCCATTCAAAGCTATTGACTCCATCATATACTTCAAAGGATCAAGTTTTGAAATAAGCCAAGTAGTATGATGTAGCATGTACTGTCTTAACCTCGAGTCGTCTAGATTAAAGCACAACACAATTTCTCAATTGGCGAATACTTCATCTCACACTCTATAAATTTCTTACTGAGGTAGTTATCGCATTTTCCTTCATTCCTGACTCATCATGTTGACCAAGCACACATCCCATGGAATTACTAAACACCGACAAGTACAGAATTAATAGTTTATCTGGACTAAGTGAAGATAGTACTGGAGCGTTTAACAAATATTGCTTGACTTTATCGAAGGCATTCTGGCATTCCTCATCCCGAGTGCCTTGATTGTGTTTTTTAAGGAGACGAAATATAAGGTCACATTTCTCAGTTAATTGTGAAATAAACCGAGCAATGTAATTCAACCTTCCAAGAAAACCTCGAACTTCTTTCTGAGTACGTGGTGGAGATAAGTCTCGTATAGCTTTAACTTTGTCTGAGTCAACTTCTATTCCCTTTTCGCTGACCACAAAGCCTAGTAATTTCCCTGACCTAGCCCCGAAAGTACACTTTGCCAGATTAAGTTTTAACTGAAACTTCCTTAATCTCAAGAATAGTTTCCTTAAAACTTCAATATATTCCTCCTCCGTTCGAGACTTGGCAATCATGTCATCGACATACACCTCAATTTCCTTGTGTATCATATCGTTCACCATAGCCCTCTAGTATGTTGCCCTTGCATTCTTCAATCCAAAAGGCATTACCTTGTAACAAAAGGTACCCTATAATGTTATGAAGGTGGTTTTTTCTATGTCCTCGGGATGCATCTTTATCTGATTTTACCCTGAGAAACCATCCATGAAGGAGAACAACGAATACCCCGCTGTATTGTCTACCAAAGTGTCTATGTGTGGCAGAGGAAAATTATCTTTTGGGCTAGCCTTGTTCAGATCTCTGTAATCAACACATATTCATACCTTCCCATCCTTCTTAAGAACTGGTACAATGTTAGCTACCCATTCGGAGTACTTCACCTCTTGTAAGAATCCTGCATCAAATTCATCCTTTATTTTCAATACGATATCTGGGCTCATTCTTCGCAACTTCTATTGAACTGGCTTACAATCCTGTCTTATTGGAAGACGATGCACCACAATATCAGTATTTAACCGTGGCATATCTTGATAGGACTATGCAAAGATATCCTTGAACTTACGTAGCAACTCAATCAATCCTTGCTTAGTGTCTTTGTCAATATGCGTACCAATTTTCACTTCTTTCCCTTCCTCTAGGGCTACATTCTCTATAGCCTCTTTCTCATGTGGCATGATTTGTTTCTCCTCCTGTGTTACCATCCTCAAAAGATCCAAAGACACATCACAATCTTGGACATCCTCAAAATCTTGAGATTCTTTCAAACACATGTCTTGCTCTTTTGAGAAATCAGGATTTGATATATCAGTGCTCACGTCATTGATATCTAGGGATATGTGAAGTATAAAGAACATACAAAGAATGAATGAATTTAAGAATGATTATTTATGTACTATGAATGAAAGAATAAGAGTTGTCAAAACTTGACGGAATATTGATTGATAAAAATGAAACAATACTCGTTGAATTGATAAAAGTTATGTTTTATTAAAAAATGATAAATGATCATAAGCCTATTTCACAGATGTACTTCTATTACTCCTAGGCTCTAGAGTAACAAGAATGTTTCGATAATTACTCTGAAAAATTCCTAAAGACTACAAGAAGTTCTTCCGTAGTCCAATTGTTCAAAGAGCTTCCCGATTCGTAAGGACGAATGCCCTCAAGGTTTCCTTGTCTTGATCCTTCCTCTTGTATAACATTAATCTGATGGCTTCTTTTTATGAGTAATCCTCTCGATATGAAGGTTCGGGATATTGAAAGGAATGTCATCAGCTCCCACTCCACTTCTCTTCTATTGAGACGTGCCCTTCTTTCCTCTTAGTGCTTCTCAATTTCCTTCCTCCTTTGCTTATAATTTAGTTTGAAACCCAGACCAAAGCGATCTCTCTTCTCTTTAAGTTCAGGGATTTGAACTCCTCCTTGCAAATATTTTCCTAACCCTCTTCCTGGTAGGGCTCCCCTTCTTGCCATCATTTGTAGAGCCATCCTCATAGCTCTTGTTGTCTTTGGCACCAATAGCTCACTCCCCTCTGAAATGAAGGTTGCATTTATGAATTCTAAAGAGTGAAAGGAACACTCAATAGACTCTTTGTTTGTCTCGAAATAAGGGGCCTTGCTAGTGACTGCAGCTATAATGTCCTCCTCTGCATTGATGGTTACTAACCATCCATTTGTCACTAACTTCAACTTCTGGTGCAATGATGAGGGCACCGCTCCCGCTGAATGTATCCATGGCCTGCCTAGTAAACAATTGTAGGAAGGTTTAATATCCATAACCAAGAAATCTACTTCGTATATATTCGACCCGATTTCCAAAGGGATGTCAATCCTGCCCATCACCTTCCTTTCTGTACCTTCGAAGGCTCTTACTGCATTCTGACATGCCTTCATGTGAGAATTGTCAATGGGTAATCGGTTCAGAGTAGACAATGGTAGAACATTCAAAGCTGATCCATTATTAACACGCATGCTTGGGAGTGTGTACCCCTTGCATCGGGTGGTGATGTGCAAGGCCTTAGTTGACCCCCTACCCCTTGGTGAGATTTTATCATCATTAAAGTAGATAAAATTATTAGCACTTATATTATTCACCAACTGGTCCAGCTTATTAACGGATATATCATGGGTGACATATGTCTCGTTGAGCACATTCATTAATGCATCTCTACGCACTTCAGAACTCAAAAGTAGCGCCAATACTGATATGCGAGCCGGCTGCTTACGCAATTGCTCGACCACGCTATACTCGCTATGTTTAAGGAACTTTAGGAATTCCTTAGCCTCATTCTCCTTCACCGGCTCATTGATGGGTACTTTGGTCTCTTTCTCTTTCTCCACCTCGACACCTTTTGTTTTTGTGGGCTCCACTCTGACGCCCTCCATATCATAACGTTTCCCACTCTGCGTATGGGAACCTTCAACTTGCATGTCTTTATATGCTCTGGCTATAATTTCTTCCTCCGGCACTGTCACACTACAGTCATAACTCCATGGCACTCTTTTGCTATCCTTGTAAGGGAAAGGAGTAGGCTTATGAATAATGACCTTGGGCACTGCTAGTGTCCCCACTTCGTTATTCCCTGGTAGGAAGATAATAATCCTCGGCCGGCTAGTTCCTTTTTGTTCGTCTTCTAGCACATTTATTTCTTTTTTATAAGAGCTACCTTCACAAATTTGTAGCTCTTTATTATCTATGAAGCCTTGCACCAAGGCTCTGAATCCTTCATAATTTTGGATCTCATGACCCTCTTCTCCATGGAACTCACAGTGGTTCCCCGTCTTTTCTCTTTCTCTCCTAGAGGTTATCATCCCTCTCTTCATCATTTCCTCCCAAATTACCTTCATAGGCATCCTCACCTCAATAACATTTTCCTTCATCCTTCTCTCACTAGCTTCGCCAATGGCATTCACTCCTTGATTGTTATGATTTAGAAAAAAGTTTTTAGTATTTGGGGTATTGTCAAATTTCACAACCCCTATCTTGGTCAACCTCTCCACGGCCTTCTTGAATTCGGTACAATTTTCAATTGAGTGCCCTGATATTCCAGCGTGGTATTCGCATATGGTGTTTGCATCATACCATTTAGGATATGGAGGCTGTAATGGTTTCAAATGGAAAGGAGCAATAGCATGTGCATCGTATAAGCTTTGATAAAGCTCACGATACGTCACAGGGATAGGTGTGAATTGCATCCTCTCGTGCCTTGTGCCAAATTCCTGCCTTTGAGAACCCTGTTGCCCAACCGTAGCCACTTTAGGCTGACCAACTATGACTGCCTTCGAGTTGAAGCTACTTGTGTTGTTTACCTCATTATATTTTCTCCTTGGGGCCGATATTTTGGCCGCTTCCCTCTTGATTTTGCCACTCCTTATGGCATTCTCGATCATCTCTCATGCCATGACTATGTCCGCAAAACTTTTGGTAGTGCTTCCAATTATGTGAGTAATAAATGAAGCTTTTAGAGTGTTAATGAATAACATGGTGGTTTCATTCTCTAGCAGTGGTGGTTGAACCTGCATTTCCACCTCTCTCCACCTCTGCGCATATTGTCTAAAATTCTCATTAGGCTTCTTCTCTATGTTTTGCAGAGTGATCCTATCAGGAGTCATGTCAGTCACATGATTGTACTGTTGCATGAAGGCTTGCGCAAGATCCCTCCATGAATTTATTCTAGCCCGGCTCAACTGATTATACCACCTGGCTGCCGCTCCCGCTAAACTGTCTTGGAAATAATAGATCAACAGCTGATCATTATTTACGTACTCGGTCATCCTTCTACAGAACATCGTAATGTGGGCCTCTGGGCAAGTAGTACCATTGTACTTCTCGAACTTCGGCATCTTGAATTTGTGATGAAGCACCAAGTCTGGGACCAAGCTTAAATCTTTGGCATCAACTCTATGATGCCTATCAGCACTCTCTAAAGCTTTAAATTTCTCCTCCAACCATCGGCAACGTTCCTCTAACTGTTTTGCAGCTTCGGCCCTCAAATCCTCTTTTTCAGCCATATCCAAGTCAGGAATAAGAGGATTGGTAGGGTTATCACCCAAATTGAATCCTGAACCAGTTGGGTAATTCATATGGATCCTTGCATCAACCGGCCCATATTGAGGCCTTATATTGACAGATGGTCTTTTAGGAGGTACCTCGGTTTGTAAAGGCCCGTAGGGTGGAGTAAAGCCTGGAGGATGATCTTTTTCCTCCTTACTAGTGATTGCCACAGGGGCTTTTCCCTTATCAGTGGCCCTCAGCAACTGAGCCATCTCAGTCATCATATTCCTCTGAGCCTCTAACATTTTCTCCCTCATGTCATTTTGTATTTTTGCCAATTGCTCTTACAATTGGTCCTGCATGTCCTTCTGTAGCTGTTCAAACCTTTGGTCCATATTCTTAGATTTTGCACGAGTTCCGTACTGATGCGTGGTTTCTAGATTTTCTTTTCTACTTCTGAGTAATTTTAACTAGTTAGGGTCTTTCTATAACTTTAAATGCAAACGATGCGATGAAATGCTATGAGATGCAAATGCATGAATGCAAAAAGATGTCGATTCTAATTCAGTTTCATTTTAGAAAATGTTATTTAAGGAACAAAAATCTTTTCATAAAATGAATTACAAATACACTTTTGCCCGTAGGCCTAGAGTCTTAACCCTATCCAATAACAATGCTAACTCTCGTCCTTTGTCTGACGATGACTCATACATCATGCTCAGCGTTCTAGCTTGTATTGCAAACTCCTGCAAGTGTTCAGCAACCTATCGAATCTGAACTAAGGCCTCTCCTATGACATGATCTCTATTCCCCACTTGATCCTGAAGATGGTGAAGTTCCCCCTTCCACTGATCTTCTCTTGCCTCAAGCTATTCAATCTGTAGCTCACAGTCCTGTAGTGCTGTCTTCAACCCTCCGATATGGTGCTTCATCTCCTCGATCTTATCCAAGCTTGTCTTTAACTCGATCACAGAGTTACGACTTCAGTAATGATGAAGAGATCGTCCAAGCTCTGTCACCTTAACTTTTAACCCTTGATTTTCCTTTTCTAGGGCCTGATTACGTGACTGCATCTCTTGGAACTTTTTCTCCCAATACTCGGCCTTAGCTCTTTCCTCTTGAATCTCATGCTGCCATTGCTCTGAAGACCTCCCTAAACCGACCCTTTTCAATGTTACCTGGGCCTTCTTATAATGTGTCTTTAAGTCATCTCGATCTTTCTCTTTTTCTTTTTCACCTTCTCAACTTTCATCTTTTGAACGTCGACATCGAGACTCAAGCACATTTTTTCTTTTTCGAGCTTCTCCATCCTCTTTTCAAGCTCTAAATTCTTTATCTCGAACTCTTACTTCATAACTTCCACCTCTGATGGAATCACTCGCAAGCTCTCCTCTAATGATCGAGTCACCCCCATAATTGGCCTAGGGACATTGTCATTGACTCTCCTACTAAACCATCCTTTATACCCAAGGGTTGACGTTGAGCCTTCAGTCAAAATATTCATACAGGAAGGCTTCTTCCAAGCCTCAGCAATATCTCGCATCCCTTTCTTGTAGTGATCTCCCTTATAAGAGAAATCACTCTGAGCTAAACCCTGTGTAGCCGGTATAAACTACCTTGCTCGATACTGCCTTAGGACGAGCAATGGTGTATATCTAACTACTCCCTAAATTCTTGGCAAAGGGACCCAATCGAAACTGCCACAGCGATAAAGAACTTCACTAAGAACCAACCAAGGAGCCTTCCACATAACATCCTCCTCTCGCAGATTCTGAAGAATGTCTATCCACCTCTCCTCTGAGATGTCATTTCTCCTAGGCATGTCCACTGCTTCCTTTAAGGGAGAATAACCCTCAAATAATACTCGGTAATGAACCTTATTAAGCTTTCAAAAGTGCTATGAAACCAAACCAACAGTAGCTGTGCACATCCAATGAACCTTCCCTCTCCAGCTCTTTGACATGCAGTCAAGGATCTTATCATCTCAGCTAAGATTGCGGGTACAGGTGTGTTCTGTTTAACAAGTCGATTGAATAAATCCGCAACCGCTTCATCTACATGCCCCAACCCTTTTGGGAAAACCACCAAGCCATAAATACTCAAAGCCAGGACGTCGAACTTTTTTTTACGTCTAGATACGTCAATATCAAATCCCTCAAAATGGTCCATAGAATACATTTACTACCACATTTTTGCTACACACGAGCTACAGCCCACTGCTCACTCATCCTTGTAATCATTGCCAACTTCTTCGTAAAAGTTGGAAGGGTAGCAGGCCTAACATAAGCCTTATAACCCTGAATCCTCGGGCAACGCAGTAAAGTCGTATATTCCTCTAAAGTAGGTACAAGATCAACATCACCAAATGTAAAGCAACTATAAGCAGGGTTCCAGAACTGTACCATGGCTCGAAACAAGTGCCTATCTACCTTGACGCCTAGCAAATAGGAAAGATCTCCGTAATTCTAATAGAAGAGTTGCTTAGCCTCGTCATCCCATTGGGCCCAAATATCTCTCAATTCCCGCAACTCATTCTGCGTCGAATTAACACGGGTGAAGTCCCATAACTCTGACGCATACCCCTCAGTGATACTATCTCCTTTCTCTAACTGAATTTTCTCTAACCAGATACAGACAGAAGCATTGTCCTCTACTTTATTAAGGTATTCATTCCTCATTACAAAACTTTCTAATCTAGAAATCGAGCCTTGAATTGACACCTTTGAATGCCAAATGACATGCAATGACAGCAAAAAAAAAAAGTTAGCATCATATATAAGAAAATGATAAACAAATACTTACAAGGGTAACTTTCTACAGGTTATTACTATTTCCCTAAGGTAAGCACTTAAAGGTTCACTATATGAGTTTTTAATTCTAAAGCAAGGGTACCTGAACCAGCAGATTCCTCGGTCCTCACTCATTATAGGCTCATATAGACCAAGTTCAGTTCAGGGGGATACATTTCCCTATGGCCATACGGAGATGAAAATCTCACGAAGCCATAGGTACAGTATCCCGGAAGCAATCCACTAGCTCATACGAAGGTGAAAACCTAACGAAAGCATAGCTTCTCACTCCCACTTAAGGGTGTGACCACAACGGTCATGCAAATGCAATGTAAAGCAATAAGGTAACAAACATATGCAACAAACACATGTAAAAAAGATCAAAATTTAAAATTTACAAACTTCCGACATTAAGACAGAAAATACTCAATTTCTTGGCTTGACTCTCTTAATCTTCCCTAGTGGAGTCGCCAAGCTGTTGAAACCATTTTTTAAAGGGATGTTTGAAAAACGGGGATCGACTTTTGAAAAACGAAAACGGGAGTCACCACCAACCTTTTTAGGTGTGATTGGAACACCATATAAAACGTTTTGGTCTGCGAAATTATGAGAAAATAGGTTCGGGAGTCGGTTACATACGAGGAAGGATTAGCACCCTCGTAACGCCCAAAATTGGTACCACATTGAATAATTTTGTCTTAATGTCAGAAATCTGAAAGAATTTAAAAATGAGATTTCCTTAAAACCGTGATATTTTAAGTTAAAAGTATCAAGATTCATTCGCTTCAAAAGAGTACAAACATCACATCCAGCATGATTGGACACGATATCTTTAAACTTGAGTTATTACACTCTCGTAAGTCCGATGGTAGTTAGAGGCGGTAGGCTACTTCCCCTATTTTGGCTTCCACCTTAAACTACCCAAAATCTCGAGGAGCTAACTTCTGGCTGAAGGCCCTTTGGATGGTATGTTGTCGGTAAGGTTGGAGTTTCAAATAGACCTAGTCTCTCACTTGAAAATGTCTATCACTCCTTTTCTTTTCTGCAAAGTATTTCATTCTCTCTTGCGCGTGTTTGAGGTGGAACTGCAGTGTCTTCCTTGCAACCTCTCACTATTAGAGGCTTCGGTCTACACAGGCTACACTCGACGATCCGATTAAATATGGAAAATATTGTAGAAGTGCCTACCCATATAAAGCTTGATACAAAATGAGGCGGAGGAAGCGGATCAAGGATAAAATTCCAGCTGTTTGACTCAAGAAGGAAATATTTGGATCTACTTTGAAAAAAAGAAATAAGCAAATTTAGTAATAAAGAAATCGAAAATAATAAAAGAAGAAATTTGAGAACAAATAACAAATAAAAATAATATAAAAATAAACAAATAGATTAAATTTAAAAGTGGAAGATGGATTGAATAAAATCTATGGATATTATGAATAGAAGGATAAATGTCCAATTGAACCCATTTAGATATAAATCTCAACAAACTCAATTAATGGCTCTAATCAACCCTTCAAGAAATAATCCTTGGTAAATTGAAGGGTGAAGAATGAATTCCCACGACTCAAGAAGAAAACTACTTCTAAAAATCACAAGAAAGAAATCTTGCACAAGAAACAAACTCCCAGAGTTGAAAACTTTATTAATGAAAATAGTTGTTTTCTTAATGATCAATGAAGAAGCCTTTATATAAGCTAGCTAAGTACATCCAACTAAAACTCTAAAGTACACTAAAACTCTAATTAATCTAAACAAGAAGTAGTTTTAAACAAAACTTTCTTATTAACATAAAACTCCTAAGTAACTTAAAATACTTAATAATTACAAAAAATTCGTAATAAAATAATAAGTGACAATAAATACAATATTGGGCTCATGTATAATAAAAATTAAGCCTAGGACCCGAACCCAATATGAAATGCCTAAGCTTGTAGGATTGATTAGGGTCCTTGAAATGAAACGCCTAAGCTTGTTAACATTCTCCACATGGGCTTGTCATCATATATTGAGAGTTTAGGCCCACAAACAAAATTAACCCATTCTAATTCATCCTTGCTCCAAAATCCATTGTCTTGAAGCTTCAACTCTTTTTCTCGAATTTTTTTTTGTGATAAAGTCTTGAACGAATAAGTTAAGGTTTGACTTTAGCTACTTGGATTTGGATCTCGTGATTTGGCCTTGAGGGTAACTAGTTTCATCTTTATTATGACCTTTGAATTAGACCGAGTTGCTCATATCAAAGCTTCATAAGGCGTCTCTTTGATAGCAAAATGGAAGGTGGTATTATACCACTATTCAGTTAGTGGTAACTAGCACCTTAATTCATTTGATCGTTCCCTCATCATACATTGCAAGTAATTTTTGAAGCACTTGTTTAAGGCTTCTATTTGTCCATCCGTTTGCGAGTAGTAAGCAGTGGAACGGTGAAGCTTTGTCCCAAGCTTTGTAAAAAGCTCCTGCCAAAAAATACTGACATAGACCTTGTCTTTATTGGAAACAATGTTGTCAAATAAGCCATGAAGTTTGAAAATATTATATAAATAAGACTGAGCTATTGCTAAAGTCGAGTAAGGATGAGCCAAAGCTACGAAGTGGCCATATTATATCAAACGATCTACCATGACCCATATGGTATCATTCCCTTCCGAAACCAGCAGCCCATCTATAAAATCCATGCTTATATCTACCCATGCTCTAATAGGTACTGATAGTGATTGCAAGAATCCCGGTGAAGCCAATAAATCATATTTATTCTTTTGGCAAACATCACATTCCCTCACCCATCTATTAATGTCTTTGGACATCCCTTTCCAATAGACCTAACCTGTCACTCAATGGCGTGTGGTTGTAGTGCCCAAGTGGCCCCTATGGCACTGTTATGAAAAAAGTTAAAAAACTCCATTTGTATTTTTAGATCATATTCCATTACCAACTTCTCTTTTCTCTCGAGATGTGTACCATCCCACGAGTATTTTGTATGCAAATTGGAATTATGTTGCAATTCGCCACACAACTTACTTAGCTTAGGTCATGTTTCCATGATTGCTGCATGTGGGGCCATAACTCCGAAACAATAGAACTTTCCACCATTTGGAAAAGTTGTTCTAGGAAACAATCAGGTTGTCAAGAACGAGCATCGACTACCATATTCTTACTCTCTTTCTTGTACGTAATATCAAAACTATTTCCTAGCATTTTGGCAAACCATCTTTGTTGGAAGAGCGTGATGGCCTACTGGTTGGAAAGGAATCAGAGACTCTAATGGTCAGTTCAAATATTGAAATGTCGACCTACCAAATACTGATGTTATTTCTTAACAGCTAATAATGTTGCTGGCATCTCCTTCTCGTAAATAGATAGTGCCTTATATCTCAACCCTAAGTTCTTGCTGAAAAACACCACCAAATGACCCTGCTAATGGAGGACGGCCCTGACTCCAATGTCATTGGCATTTGTGTCAACACAAAATTCCTTGTTAAAATCAGGTAGCACAAGAACAAAGGTTGAATTGATGGCCACTTTTAATTCTTGGAAAGCTTCATCGGCTGACAATGTTCATGCCCATTCATTCTTTTTCAAAAGTTTGGTAAGTAGATTAGCAATGGTATCATACCCTTTTATGAACTGCTTATAGTACCCCGATAATTCCAGAATTGATCTAAGCTCATTAACTGATCGTGGTTTAAGCCAATTTAACACGTTATCGACATTCGACTGATCCATGGCCACGATGCCACAAGAGATAAAATGGTCTAGGTACTCGATGCTAGTGGCCCCAAACCGACACTGATCTTTCTTGGCAAATAGTTGGTGGAATCACAAAAAGTTTAATACCCTTTTTAGTTGTAACAAATCCTTAATCCATGAGCTAGAGTATACCAATATGTCGTTAAAAAAGACAAGCACTGATTTACTCAACAAAGGCTTAAAAATTGAATTCATTAGAGCTTGGAAGGTGGATTGAGCGTTATGAGTTCGAAAGGCATCACTAAAAACTCGTAATGGCCTTTATGTACCCGGAAAGTTGTCTGGTGGATGTCCCATTCATGCATACGAATTTGATGATAACTTGATCGAAAGTCAAGTTTAGAGAAAAACATTGTCTCACCAAGCTCATCTAATAGTTCTTTTATTACTGGAATCGGGAAGCTGTCTCTGATAGTTAGTTGATTTAACAGTCGATAATCCACACATACACGCCAACTGTCGTCCTTTTTTTATCATTACAATTGGAAAAGCAAACGCATTGTTATTATCTCTAATAATTCCATTGTGTAGCATCTCCTGTACCAATTGTTCCATCTCGTTCTTCTAAATGGCCGGGTAGTAGTAAGGTTTCATCTTGACTACCACCGATTCATCTTTAAGTGGAATGCAATGATCATGTAAGAGTGATGGGGGTAACCCAGTTGGTGTTTGAAACACGTCATGGAATGCATCTAAGAGATTAAGCAAATCTTTAGAGATTGATTCAGGTGATAATTGCAGTGATGCCTGATCAGCAGTTGCCATCAATAGTGTATAGGAGCCCCAATGATTCCCCATGATGGAAAAACTTCTTACAATCTGTAACACCCCTAACTCGTATCCGTCGCCAGATTAAGGTTAAAGGCATTATTAGACAACCGAAACATTTTGCACATAATCCACATACATCATCCACAATCATAATCAAACAATATCATAGAGTCCCTTATATAGGTTATCGAAACCTTAAACATGCATTTGAAAAGGGTCGGGACTAAACCGAGCTCATGCAAAAATTTTTAAAACTTAAACATTTCTCAAAGATGTACAGGTCACACGTCCGTGTGAACAGGCCGTGTACTTACACGGCATTAGACACGCCCGTGTGTCTAGGCCATGTCAAAATAAGGCATACATACTGACTTGCTCACACGGCCACAAGACACGCCCGTGTGCCTTGGCCGTGGTCGAAACTGACTTGGGTCACACGGCTAGCCACACGCCTATGTGCCTTGGCCGTGCTCAAGCCTGACTGACAATCGTAGGGTACCCCAAGGGACACGTGGCCGTGCAACATGACCGTGTGTCACACACGGCTGAGACACACGCCCTTGTCTCTGCCCGTGTGGACAAAAATAGGCCATTTGAAAAGCCAATTTGCCACCCAATTTGGGTCAAACCTATAAGCATCAAACCAAGCAGATTTACAATATAATTTCAACCAATTTCAATTCCAAAACATACACCAATCATACCATAACATTATCAACCAATTTTATATTCATATCACCTACTAATTCATATCATTCCATAAATAAAAAACATACCAAAACATATGGTTTCATAACCTCTAATCATATGATTAAATCTCATGCCAAAAACTTACCAAACTTACCATTTCTCTTAGCCGTTTATGAACACATCAAATAGATCATATTGTATCACATTTCATATACCAAAATCAAACCATAATCACAGCCATACCAAGCCATATCACATGGCTAAATATATACATCACAAAACATAAACAAAGTACTTTTAGCCTATACATGCCATACTTCAATATATACATTTTCAAAAGGTGCCAAAATAAAGTTCGATAGTGTGGTGATGATCCTCGACGATCCCCGAGATCTCAGTAGCTTCGATATCTATAAAATAGTTGAAAAACACACAGAGTAAGCTTTCAAAAGCTTAGTAAGCCATATAAAAATAAACTTATCATTCAAAACATTTATACTTCATCAAATTATATATACTTCATAGCCAAATATTACTACCAACCTCTTGTTTATATGCATATCACATAATCTCAATTCATTTGCTCTTATAGCATAAATTTACATATTTAGATCATAAATCACCATTTGCACATATACTTACCTTTCACTCTCAAATATAATACATAATTCAAACGTACCTGCATCGGATACATATTCACATAGTTATTTATTTACTCGAAATACCCATTGAATCGTTCGGAATCACAATGATACGTAGATAGCTCGGAAAGTAAATAAAATGCCAACGTCTCAGACGTGGTCTTACATGTAATCAAACATCGATTCCACTGTCCTAGATAGGGTCTTACATGAAATCAAGCACGATGCCAACGTCCTAGATGTGGTCTTACACGTAAATCATAAGTCGATGCCAATGTCCCAGACGTGGTCTTACACGAATACACATATCAGATCCTATGTCATGACATATGTATCCTAACTATTCCTAAGGTTCGTATGGGGCTTTTCGGACGTCGAAACTTTGTCGATACTTTCTCGGATATCTCATATTCAACTCTCATAATATCATTCATCATAATACAGTTTCATATATACATGAATAAATCAATTCAAATACATTTATTTGTATATCGACTTACCTCGTACGGATTCAGACGAACAGAGTCGACTATTCAACGACTTTTGACCTTCCCCGATCTAATTTTGTTTTCTTTGGTTCTTTATCTAAACATATTCAAATTTAACCATTTTATTCACCAAATCATTCAAATCAATCCATATACACATATTTAGGGCATTTTACAAATTAGCCCTCACATTTTCACAATTTGACACTTTAGTTCTTATTTCACAAAATCACAAAATACACATAATTTCTTTATACACATGTCTAGCTGAATTTTCATATAGCTCATACAAGCCCACATATTTCATTTATTTTACATTTTAGTCCCTCAATTTACAAATTTCTCAATTTAGTCTAAATTACTCAAATTCATCAAAAATTCAAAGATAAAATATGCTAACTCAAAACATATCTTTCATTTACTAACAACTAAATTCACAAAACTTATAATTTCATCAATGGCATATTTCAAAATCATCATCAAAATCAAAAATTTAGGCATGGGCTTAGTAAAACACAAAGCAACGATTACAAAAACGTAGAAATTATCAAAAAACAAATAAAAACGAACCTTGAATCAAGCTTGGACCATGGTCGAATGCTTCAAACACTTAAACCCTATCTTTTCTTTCTATTTTCGGTGGAAGATAGATGAACTAAATGAATTTTAACCTTTGTTTTTATTTAATATAACATAAATTCACCTTTTACCATTTTGCCCTTTGTTATAAAACCATTTATTCATTAAACATAATGCCATTTATGTCATTTAATCCATGCCATGGTCAAATAACCACATAAGGACCTCACATTTAAAGAGACATCAAATAGGCACTTTAACAAACAGCAGGAAACTTTTACATTTTACGCGATTAGGTCCTTTTATCAAATTAAACACACAAACGATTAAATTTTTATACGAAACTTTCACACATGCTAATTCATATATCATAAGCACAGAAAATAGTATTTAAATATTTTTTGACTCAAATTTGTGGTCCTGAAACTACTATTCCGACTAGGGTCTAAACCGGACTGTTACACAGTCTTTTGATCACGCAAAATTTGTACAGCCCCGAGCTGAATGCCTCGTAACAAGCATATGTTCCCGTTATAGTTAAATCGCATGGTCAAAGCCTTGAATTTCTAAGTAATGCTTCTCAAAGATAGGAGCCAATGTACTCCCAAAACCATATCACACCTCTTAACTGGTAAAACAAAAAAATCTGTTGAGAAACTCAATCCTTGGGCCTCCTAGTGCACTTCCCGGGACAACCCTTGGGTGAACACACTACCCCAATTAACCACCATGACCTTCAATTTATGTTCTTAATTGAAAGATGTGGCGAGCTATCTCACCAGCCTTGCACTTATGATATTGTGCATACTTCCTTAGTCAACTAGAATAATAATGTGAGTAGTTCCCAAAGATGTTGTCACCCTCATTGTATGGGTACCTTGGATAGCATGGAGAGAAAGTATAGGATCTTGGACCATCGTTTCGATTGGAGAACCCTCTGATTGATCTAAATCATCATGGGACTCCTCCTCTTCCCTATCTGATTTTGATTCCAATAGCAACTAATATAGCTGGGACCTAACACACTTATGGTCCACACTATATTTGGAACAACACTAAAAGCACATACCCTTTTATTCCTCCTATCATCAATATCTGCGACTGTTAACGTTCTACAAAACCTGTTGATGAGCCTATCGCCGTGATTGATTTGTGAGTTGTGCTCTAGTAGAGTTACTACTACTATGCGTTTCCCATTAGAGGTAGTTTGTAGCTTTAAAGTCTAAGAAATGATAGATGTATGAGTCGAGGATTTTGCAGTTGTAAGACCCCCTGTCAAGAACGACCTCCTAAGAGATTGTTGTAATATGCCCTCCACTTAACGTGCCACTCGAAATCCTTCCACCAAAGTTTTTAGCTTGAACAATTGTAGGTATTGTCAGATTTCAGTTTTCAAGTTATTGGTAAATATATTCAAGGCATATAATTTGGATAGCTGCAATTGATTCAACAAACTAACAAAAATGTTACGATATTAGTCCATCGACCCGTACTGCTTCAATGACACCAAGTCGGACATGGGGTCCTAAAAACAACTCGACGCAAAGTGCTGCCGTAGACTCTTAGCACACGTCTCCTAAACCAACATCGGAAGCCTCCTTGCCTCTATGTATAAAAATAGTGTCAATCTAAAGTCTTTCCCTCCAAGTGTAGCATTACTGTTCGGACCCTAGCATTGGAAAGGTTCTCTTCAGCCTCAAAATATTGTTCGAGTTTAGTCCACCAACCCCTGAAATTGAACCTGTCAAAACGTGGACATTCCAACTTGTGTGATTTAGGGAAATGTTCATCGACATAAGACCCTAAACATGAACATTCCCTAGGCAAAAATTGTAACACCCCTAACCCGGCTCCGTCACTGAATTAGCGTTATAGAGCATTACACTACATATCACGACATTTATCATCAAATAGAAATAAAAATATAAAATAAATGATAACATTCAATAGCTTATAAAAATCAAGGTAAAAATATACTTACGAGCCTTAAACTGAGTTACGGGGCCTTAAAAATGGTTTGGGAACATTTAGTGACTAATTTGAATCAAAACAGAAAAACATGCAAAAATTTTAAAATTTTCAAAACTTGGGTCACACGACTGTGTGGAATAGCCTAGGTCATGTAACTAACTGTAACCGTGGAAAAAATCCTGCACCTAAAAATTAATAAGACATATGGCCGTGTGCATCTTAAAAAGCTTCCAAAACAAGGCAAAACTTTCATCAAACATTTAGGTTCCAAGCCAAATCAAAATCAACCATTTCCATACTTCAAAAACACATTTAAACAAGTCTAAAACATGTCAAAACAATCAACCTAAGTTTCTAACCAATGTGTTCTCATTGACACCAAAATTCAATTATCAACCTCAATTTACATTACATATCAACTAATTTGTATTCAAATTCATAAGTTCATATATAAAACTCATGCCAAACTTATCATTTCTTCTTAATCATTCACATTCGTTCATACCATGATTCAAACACTTAAATAAAGTTTATATCACATGACCAAAACAACTTTATATGAACATATTCACACCAAGATTAAAGACACATACACAAGTAAACTTATACCAAGCTTAAAACATAACATTTGTAATAAGTATATAAACATATACAAAAACACCTATTACATGCCATATAACCCAAAATAAACATATCAAAATCTACGAAAATGTATCTGGATCGTATGATCTTCAAGTTGATCCGATCTTTCGACTCTACAAAACGTTATCTATAAGGAACAAAAAAGAACACGAGTAAGCTTCACTAGAGTTTAGTAAGTTCAACGGTCAAAACGATAAAGCTTACTGAATTCTATATAATAATTTTAATAACAAGATTAAAAGTCAGAGTCTCCTATAAACTACAATCCACAACATGTGAGTTTATACATAAACAAGTACAAGATCATTCACTATTAAGCCACAATGCTATTAGGAGATTCATGAATAATCTTTCAAAAATTCAATAACAAGGCATTTAACACAAGAAACATTGCCCTATGAACGATATATGGTTATGAGTACACAATTATCCATCTGAAACACGCCAAACGCTCAAATGAGCCAATCCCACCAATAATACACTTCAGCACCAAGTGCCTAGCCCATAGGCTAACATTCCTCCGAAAACATGCCTGGACACTAATTGCCAAGTTCGAAGGCTTTATATCTGCCCCCGGTAACACGCCAGAATTACTATAATATATCGCGGTAATCCGTAACAAAAGTTGGAGTTCGGTATATTAAGTGTAAAATCACAGGTCAGGAATCATCGTTTTATCTCAAATCAATCCCATACCGCACGCATTATAACCTGTTGGCATGCTAATCATACTCTATCTTACGTTCATCGGCTCAAGAGATACCACTGCTAAATCAAGGTCCAACAGTTTATTATTTCCATTCATACTAATTTAACATCGAAATATTTAATTTAACAATCAACAAAAAAATTCTCACTCAATTCATATTGTAAAATATATCAACACAAACCGAATGAACTTACCAGGGCTAAACTGCAGTAGGGACAAAGATTTAGGGACTATTTAACTACTTTCCCTTTTCCTCTATTATCTATTTGTTCTTGATTTATGATATAATTTATTTTAATTATTAGCCTCAATTTCATATACTATTCAATTTAATACATATAACTTTTTATTTACAATTTTGCACATAGTCCCCAAACATTTACATTTTATTCAATTTGGTCCTTAAGACCAAAACAAGCTTATTTTACATAATTAAATTTTAAACCCATTGAACCCAATTTTTAACCATTCTAAAAAAGCCCTATAATTATGAATTTATCAATAAAAACTATGTCTATTTTAATTTATTTTCAATTTAATCCGTAATCATGAGATTTACTAAAAATCACTTTACAAATTAGATCAAAATTATCATCAAGCTTCATGCTCAAGAACAAACATCAAGAATACTTCAAGAACATCAATGGTAATTTTTCTAAACTTTAAAAACTTCACAAATTAGTCCCTAAACTACCTAGATATCAATACAACGATCACAAAAACATCAAAATAAAAAATAAAAAAACAGGTAAGAAATAGCTTACATACAAAGACTTAAACCCAAAGCAAAACTTAGAGTTCCTCCAACAATGGCATTCGACCAAACAAAGAAAAAGATGAAAAAGATGATAGATTTTCATCTTTTGTTTTATTTAGTTTATTATCTAATTCCTAAAATAACCTTTAAAATAATAACAATTTCAAAAATAACAAAGCAACACCGACCACTATAACTAAAATAGTCCATTTACTAAAATACTCCATCTCTTCATTATTATTTATCAATCCAACTTCTTTATCTATTAGGAACTAGAATTTAAGTTTTTACGATTTAATCTTTTTTATTTAATTAACTATCTAAATGTTAAAATTTTATAACCAAAAATTAATACGACACAATAACTTCGTAAATATTAATTATTTAATATTTGCAAACTAACACGTTAGAATTGTGGTCCTGAAACCACTATTTCAGACACAACTGAAAAATGGGTTGTAACACCCCTTACCTGTATTCAGCGCCGGAATAGGGTTAAGGAGTATTACCAAACTTACAACACAATTATACAAACTTTTAGCATACATTTCCTTAATTCAAACATTCATTATTCAATATGTCCCTAATACAAGCCTACGAGGCCTTAAACATGCATTGGAATTGGTTTGGGACTAAACCGATAACTTTTAAAACACTTGGAACATAGAGAAAATTTTTCTCAAAACAGGGGACACACGCCTGTGTGACCAGGCTGTGTGCCTCACACGGCCACCAGACACGCTCGTGTCACAAGCCGTATGGACATTTGAAATAGGAGCACATGGCCGTGTCCCAGCCCGTGTCCTACCCCGTATAACTCTCTAACATAGGTCACACGGCTAACACACACACCCGTGTGCCCTAAATGACCACACACGCCGGTGTGCCAGGCTATGCCAAACCTGTAGGGTATACTGACTAATACCACACGGCCAAGTCACATGCCCGTGTGTGAGGCCGTGTGAGCATACTGACTTGATTTAATTTTTAACACTAGGGGACACATGACCGTGTAACATGACCGTGTGTCACACACGGCTGAGACACACGCCTTTGTCTCTGCCCGTGTGGATATAAATTGGGCTATTTACCAAGCCAATTTGCCACGCCATTTGGTACACACCTTCACCTACACATATGGCACCAAAACAAAGCATAATAGGCAACCCAAAACTACCAAATCAAACATAATTCCTACCATTTCATCTAAGCATTTCTTAGCCTACACCTCAATCACAAACATCATCAATTCATCAACCATTTCCAAGTATCATTAAACACTTTACAAAATGGCATTAGCACATCTAAAAACATTTACCTAACAAACATCATTTTGTTCCAATTCACAAGAATGATACCAATTCCACAAACCTCATAATATAAGCCATAGGCACACTTATATATACATAACCAAACTAGCCAAATTAAGCCAAGTTTCACAACTATATATATACAAACCAAAACATAACCATTCACAAGCCATCTCAAATGTCAAAACTCACTACCAAAACATAACCAACATGACCAATATCCTATACATGCCATATGACCTAACCATAAGCTCAAAAGTACCAAAGTGATGTTTGGATAGTGTGACGTAGTCTCTGACGATCGCCGAATCCGAGCTAGCTTTGAAATCACTATAAGACATGGAAAATAAACAAAGTAAGCTTTATAGCTTAGTAAGCTCGTATGATATAAACTTAACTAATCACAAATACACCATTTATCAATTTAAACATATTAATATGAAATTCATGACTACTAACAAACCTTTCACATGCTTATTCATACGCTTATATGCAAACTTCATAACTTCTTCGATTTAAAGCTCATACTATGCATGTACATACCTATACCAATCCATAACAAGCTCATACATATTCGGAATACCGTTGAATACTCGATATCTCACACACTAAGTGACGTACATAGCCGAAGCTATCTCAAATCTCACATTGAGTGCCATATATAGCCCAAGCTATCTCAATCTCGCACGCTAAGTGCCACATATATAGCCGAAGCTATCTTGATCTCGCACACTAAATGCCACATATATAGCCGAAGCTATCTCAATCTTGCACACTAAGTGCCACATATAGCTGATTTGTCGTTGACCATGACTGTAGTCCCGTATATACAATTTATGCAATATCAAAGTATTAAAAGCATAATTATAACAGTTCTTATTACATACGAACTTACCTCATATATTAAAACGACGAATCGAGTCGATTAGTCGATAACTTTCATTTTTCTCTGATCTTAATCCGAATTCCGTTTTTCTTGATCTAAAAATATTCAAAATTAACTCATTTAACATTCGGTCTATTCAATTTAGCCTAAAATTTATGACTTGGAAAATTTACACATTTGCCCCCAATGTTTCACATTTTCACAATTTAGTCATTATCACATAAAATTGCAAATTCATGCAATTCAGTACAAATCCATGCTTAGCCAAATTTAATACATGTTACTAGCAGCCCATATTTTTAATTTATCACACTTTTAACCACCATGTTTCACATTTTCTCAATTTAATCCCTTTTTAACATTTTTGTCAAAAATCGCTTTATAAAAGCTATTAATCTAACATTAAACCTTCCAAATCTATCATAAATCATCAAATTACTCAAGCATTTAACAATGGAAACATGATAATTCTTTAAAATTTTCAAAATTTAAGGTACGGGCTAGCTAGAATACGAAGCAATGATCTCAAAAACGCAAAAATTATTAAAAATCGAGTTAAAATCACTTACCAATTTAACTTTGCAAGTGTCGAACCCTAAAACCACTTCGATGGCTTCTTATTCTTTGTATTTTCAGCTAATGAAGATGAATGAATTAAATTTTATGCTTTTGTTTTATTAAAATATAACTTAATTACTTATTTACTATTTTAACCTTATTATAAACCATTTAATATCATCCATTTAATGTCCATATATGTCCAATCATGCTATTAATGGTCTAATTAAAACATAAGGACCTCCTCTTTTAAGTTCCATAGCTATTAGTCACCTTTAGCTAATAGAACATAAAATTTGCACTTTACATGATTTAGTCCTTTTTACCAAATCGAGCATTCAAACATTAAAATTCTTTAACAAAAATTTCACACAACAATATTATCATGTCACAGACATTAAAATAATAATAAAATAATTATTTTGACCTCAAATTTGTGGTCCTAAAACCACTGTTACGATTTGACCAAAAATGGGCTGTTACATGGGCTATTATAAGAACTCGGTTGATAGGACGCCTAAAATCCCCTTCCTTTTATCACTCGACTATCCAGCAGGAACAGGAACAGATGATTGTCCACCTGCAACGGAAGTAGATGGTCGGCCTAAATACAGTTCCAACAAACTCAACATTTTGGGCTTTATCTCCCCCCATAACCCATCTTTCAAGTCCCTCAACTCCAGCTTAAGTTCCCCTTTGAATCCATCTTTAATTCCTTCAACCCATAATTCAATTTTGCACTCCACTGTGAAATGTCCTCATGCAACTTTGCCACCGCTTGCTGCAAACTGCTCATATCCTTTTGAAGTCGAGTAGAAACGCCGTCGCCAAACATTATAGATCATTAGCTCTAATACCTTATTGAATGCTGAGCTCGAGTCTAGTTTTGCTTGAGAATTACAACACACTAACAACAAAGAAACAATATCACAAGAAAGAAAATAAAGAAGAAGCAAATAAGAGAAGAAACAAAGATGACAATTAAGAAAAGAGAAACTTGTTTATTTTCAAGTAGATATTCCACCAACACCCCATCTCTGCCTATTTAACGAAGTCTTGGTGTCATTACAACCCAGATAATTGGACCTATCTAAGCAGTTACAACCAGTAAGATCGGAGCCACCAAAACCATATGCTTTGGCTTTCCAGAACTCACTGTATTATTCTCAAAACATAAAGAAATAATAACAATATGTCAATAGTGTAAATGAGCACATGATATCCATCTTCCTGCTTCTTTCTGCTTCTTCTATCGCCACTGCTGCTTCCTACTTCCTCTATCGTTATTCTCTCAAGCAACGTGGCCTTTATTCTCTTAGGCAAACCCATAGTTGGTGGCATGTATTATTGTTTTAAGATTTTGCTACTATCACTAAGAATTAGTTATAATAACTTCTTCATAAAATTGAATTTTTTTTTTACATTTTAATATCTTGTTCCATAATAAAAACCTTATTTGTTACATCAAGATTAAATTAGGCTAAAATTTAATACCAAACTTAATAATAATAATAATAACAAGACAAAATTTAATATATTATACCCTGTATACATAAGGGCTGCCAGTTAAACAGCAAAGAAGATCCTTAGAAGTTTGTTTAAATTTTTTCGTCTTCCAGTACATTTCCATTTCAAATCGATTAGTTGTATGTATTAATTTCAATATAGGGTAAACAATCAAAATAATTATTTTTGTTTGCCTCAGGTAACATTTAGTCACCATATGTTTGAAATGTTACGTTTTAGTTACTTACATTATCATGTTGTAACATTTTAGTCACTGAGCCGTTAATTATCGTCAACGGTGTAACGGTAAGATAATGTGGCACTTTAAATCATCATTTCAAACGAAAATTTTAGGTTAAATTTTACAATTAGTCCCTATATTTTTTCATTTAGAGTAATTTAGTTTTTTTATTCTTTTAACTTTCCTTTTTTTCCATTCTCTTCTGCTTCTCCCTTTGTTTTCCTCACTTCTTCATTTCTTTTAATGTAGTTTTTCTATGTTTTCCATTTGTTAAAACTAGTCCACAAGCTCTCCTCACTCAAAAAAAATTAAATTGTTCAAAAAATAAAAGTATAAGAACTAGTTTTAACAAATGGAAAATATAGAAAAACTATGTTAAAAGAAATGAAGAAGGGAGGAAAACAAAGGGAGAAGTAGAAGAGAACGGAAAATAAAGAAAAAAGGAAAGTGAAAAGAACATAAAAGAAAAAAATTAAATTGCTCAAAATAAAAAAAAATATAGGGACCGGTTGTATAAATTAACTTAAAATTTTTGTTTAAAATTATGATTTAACGTGTCACGTCAACTTATTGTTACATTATTGACGACAATTAATGACTCAGTGATTAAAATGTTACAACACCATAACGTAAGTGATTAAAGCGTAACATTTCAAACATAAGTGACTAAAATGTAACCCAAGATAAACAAAAGTTACTATTTTAGTAGTTCACTCTTCAATATATTGAATTTATTTGTAAAATTTGTTTAAAAAATTTCCATATTTTAAAAAATAATAAATATCATGTATTAATTCTAAATATTGTATAAAAAAGGGTGGGCCCATGTTTAGTATATATAATTCGGATCGAATTTGGGCAAAAATTTAAATCTATTTTTAGCCGGGTTAAACTTGGGCATAAGATTTTGGTTGGGCTCAGACCAAACCTAACTTAGCCCATGAACACTTCTAATAGAGAGTCATGCAAGGTGTTATACCATTATCATCAAAAAATTAATATTTTAATTAAAATTTTCATTTAAAAAGTAAAATTTGACTAAAAAAGAAAGAGTTATATTAAAGAAAATGTAATTGATAAAAGTTAAAATTTACGTTACGCCAAAATTTTATACTATTGATAGAGGGAAGGATATAATTTATGAATTGTAAATTATAAGATCTAGATTAATATACTGCAAAAGATTTAGATCAAAACAACATTAACTTAAACTTTTGGACTTGATTGCAAATCTCTCTTTCCTTCAGACTATTCCGGAATAAACACTTTGCTCGCTTCCCCTCCTTTCTTTGCAGAGCCCTAGGCGTTCCCCATCTGGTTTTTTATTTTCTTTTTACGAAGGTAAACAAATTTCATGTTCAACTTTTAGTTGCAGTTGATTGATTTTATCTATTGAATTTTTTTGTTATTTTGAATAATCAGAATTTGGGAGGTCATGGCTAGATTATTATCGTCAAACGCGGTGTTGAAGGCCATCGCTACTCTCCCAGCTGCTCTTTCTAGTAGAAACGTATGTACTAATTATTATTACTATTATTATTCATTGCTTTCATGATGTAGTGATATCAATTCATGTTAGTTTTGGTTTTAGGGTTTAGGGTTTTAGATAGTTCAGCTCTAGCCTTTTTAAATATTCGCGGAGTTCACTGCTTCAAAATGTCGTTTCTTTGCTAAATCTGTGACTGAAGTTTAGTGTTTTGATTCAATGGTGCCCCTCGTGAATTATCTTTTTTTAATTTCAAAAGGTCTTAGT
The DNA here is from genome assembly GCA_025698475.1 of Gossypium anomalum. Taxonomy (NCBI): domain Eukaryota; kingdom Viridiplantae; phylum Streptophyta; class Magnoliopsida; order Malvales; family Malvaceae; genus Gossypium; species Gossypium anomalum. The sequence continues at coordinate 91,876,637 of CM046965.1, forward strand.
TTTGTTCTTGTGTTACTAGGTAATTGGATCCTTCTACCCGAGTGGGTTGAAATACTCAACATCTGTTCCCGGTGACCCTGATACACATGAAGATTTTAAACCAACAAATAAGATTCAGAGTTCTGATGTTTCTTTGAAGGATGTTGTTGAACAGGTAGGTATGCCCTTTCATATGTTACATGTTATATAGACAAGTTGATTGGAACTTTTGTCTCCTTTGTAGCTCAGAAATGTTCTTAATCACGTAGACTATGGTATTATTGATTGTGATTAACTGCTATTCTAGGATGTCAAGGAAAATCCTGTGATGATTTACATGAAAGGGATACCTGATTTTCCTCAATGTGGATTCAGTTCATTGGCAGTAAGAGTGTTGAAACACTACAGTAAGTATTAATAGAATGACATGAATATTTCACCCACTTCTTTATTCAGTTTTTGTTTGGTAATTAATCTGTCTATGGGTAAGTCTGCATCTGCTTTACATTGTTTGTGTGTCTCTCTGTGTATGAATCATATACTAATGTCCTTTTGAGTTATGCTCCTTTAGAAGAAAATTAGTACAAGTGTTAACTTATGAGCTGCACGTGTTTGCCGATTGCTCCATGCACGTTTGTTTTATCTTGGTGTAATTTTTTTGGTTTGTTATAGCTAATGCATTAGTAGCTTTGTATTCTTATCAAATTTCTGGCTGATGCAGATGTTCCTTTAAGTGCAAGGAATATTCTGGAAGATCCTGAGCTGAAAAGTGCTGTTAAAGCGTTCAGGTAAGTTGACTCTTTCTAGTATTTACTCCAAAGGCTAACCTAATTGTAGTTTTGGTAAAAGAAAGTGGACATTCAAACTCTCTTTTTTAGTCTAGGGTTCTCTCATTTTCATGGTTTGAACATGATATTCCTTTTTATTTATGTTTTCATAATAAAATAACTTGCCGAGAGCTGACACTTGTCAGTCAATGAACCTTTGTCCTGGGGCTTGGGTGGGCTGTCAATCTTTGTTCCATCAATGTCTAATGTATCTTGTGGAAAAGTCAAGAATCTCTTTAGACGTATAGATTTACGATGGGTTTCACTGAACAAATTGATGCTATGCCAAGATTTTCCCTTTTTTTCTTAAACCTAATCTTTCTGTTGATTTTGAGAACTATTTCTTATAATGGTTCTATTCTATCACTTAGTTTGTGTTTGGTAGAAGCAGAAGGCCTTAAATATAAAAAGGAAACTATTTTATATGGAATTTGATTCACAGAAACAACTGAAATACTTTTTTTTTTCTTATACATCCTCTTATTTGAACATGAGCATGTTATATTGCTCAGTTAGTGAAAAATGTTTGTTTCAACAGTCATGGAGTGAAAATAATTCTTTGTTCAAATAATGAAATATCGAATTTGTTAATCAATCTTCCCAGGGCATTTGACTTCTTCTTAGGTAGATCCAAATAAGTTTTCCTGTAACTGAAAAGGACACAGATATGTCACTATGTAGTTCTACAGCTGTATAGCTACATTCAGGCGTTCTTATTAGAGGTGGTTATGATTAAAAGGTCAAATTCCACATTGAGGGTTAGGCTTACTTGCATTCAGTGTTTCAGCTTTATGCCTAATCTTTCTTTTCTAATTGATTTCTTGTTTATTTTTAGCTCAGAGTAGTTACATGATGTTAGTTTTATACGGGTCAATAGATTTTATTATTGTGGTGAAATTGATAGATTTTTCACCTCAGAAATGGTTAATTAACATCCATAGATGATTTTCTTATAATGTGCTTATTTCCGCTCATCACATTTTCTTTCTTGCAGCCATTGGCCCACATTTCCGCAGATATTTATTAAGGGAGAGTTCATTGGGGGTTCAGATATAATTCTCAACATGCACCAGGTTAAGTCTTGTTTCTTTTGTCTCCCTTTGCGCAAGTTATACAGGACCATTTATCAACTAGGTTACCTGAACGGTTCATTTTAATCAAGGCATTTGTGCCTGACAATTGTGTTTTAACATAGATTTAGACATGAACATGAAGAATATGATCCTCCAAATAAATGAAATAAACTTTTAAAAAATTAAACACATCTGTATAGGACACTCAACCCTTGATAACATAGCTCATAGCTGATGCATTTGATATGTACTTGTGCAGAATGGAGAACTGAAAGAAAAGCTCAAGGATATTGTAGGCAGTCCGAAGCTCGAATAAATCACTGTTGAATCTCAAGATTGTAGTAGGTTTTTGCTTTATTTGAAGTATTTTTGTTTGCCCCTTTTCTTCTCCGGAAGATGATAAAGATAAAAAGGTTCCATATGTTACTAATGTGTGATGACCTTGATTTGTTAAAAACTTTCAAATAATAATCTTATTTGTTCTACTTTATTTATTTATTGTCTGTGTGCCATATTAAAACCTCTGCTTCGTGAAAATAGATTGTATCTGAGTTATCACTCCATTACCATTTTCTGTTTGCAATTGCAACACCCCTTAAGCTTCAAATTGGAAGTAGAAACACCCAGTTTTCCACCTAAATTCCTATTGATACAAAGTTGATTAATACTTGCAATGAATGAAATGGTAATATGATGAGGCTGCAATTGCATTAAAACTAACCCATCTCCTGCAACAAGCAAATCAGTTATTTACATGGATGTTATGTAACCTCTCTGGATGGAAGACGAGGTTCCTACACTTTCCAATGGTTGACGTTACACCACAAGGAATGCCAATTATGTGACTGCCAAAAGTTGGGAGTTAAATAGTACGATGGGATCATTTCTTGTTAGCAGAGGCATAAATACTGAAGCATATATTCATTGAAAGCACATGTATGTATCTGCCAAATCCTGATGGATTCCGGGTAATTGCCTTTTCTAAAGATTTTAAAGCAGCTACAAGATTTCTCCATTTCTGCTGCATCCAGTTGTCGTGCCATAACCCAATCCCACCATGTCCCACCCAATAATTCAATACCTTAAACAAGCATCAATTTATCAATTAAAATTATGAAGCGTAATGGGGTAGGGATGGAAAGGATGTTGCGGTCCATTATGATGATTATTTGTCTTTCTTTTTTTGGTTTTTAAAGTTAAAAGATTGCATTCAAGCAATGAAGTAATTTTCATGAACTTCTATTGGTTGATGATGCATAATTTCTCTAAGCATTTTAAAAAGAAAAACATATAATATTTTACAAGCTATAAATAAAAGATTGTAAGTACATTTGATTAATAATCAAGACTTGTCATTACTCATAATATTAAGTTATTAAGTTATGTCTCTTAAATATAAAAAATTATAGCACTTTATTTTTAACACAGAATTATAACTATTAAAATTATATGTTATATTTTTAAGAGATGTGTCCATCTAAATGGATACTTTATCTCTCACTTGAGAACTCAAAATTCATTTGCAAGATACATCCAAAAAGATTTTTCGAAAATAAAGTTCTTTTTCCCCTTTAGCTAATATTATTAGATTATTCTATAAAAAATATTGTATAAGTTGTTTATAAAATTTGATATTCTTATTATATTCCATCCGTGTTCAGCATGTAAGAGTTAATTGTATTCTCAATATTCATGTACTTGTAATTTTTTTACATACCAAAATAGAAGTGAGCAAATAGAATTATAAATATAGTAACTTAGATACACGCTTTGGAGCATTGTTGTATTGACTTTTTTTTGTTCTGAGTATTTGCTTTTGGAAACATACCTAACCAACAATTCAGAGCTTAAGTCGTGTAAGAATCGTTGTGTATTGAGATGGAGAAAATGATTTGCGTTCAAGCTCTTTCAAATAGGCCTTTGCGGTGTCTCCTCCTATCCCAACCAACAGAGTGAACTTTAAGGATTTTATTTTTCCTGATTCTTATGCGGAATAAGTTTAGATTTTGCTTGATTACCATAAAGATGTTGAAAAGTTCACTCACTGCTGGAATTATACCAGATATTATTCGATTGATGTCAATTATAGGAGATGTTCCACACTTTTTAACTTCCATGTTGGCACATGTATTGTTATGCCCTTTGCTAATGACTTTGATATGCTGGAATTTACAGGATCAAATATTGCGGAGTGCAAAAGAAATGGAAGAATCTGTCTCATGAGTAGCTAGAGGTTATGTCTGATTGCATCAAGTGTGGGAAGAACTTGCCCATATAAGCCGTCTTATGTTCTGTCTTGCAACTCAATTCCTACTGTCGGAAAGTCTAGAAAGGAAAACAAAACGAAGATAGAAGCCAAATGCCACCAGTTTCAAATATCAGTATATATCACATTAACTAATACCAAAATGGTCTCAAAAAGTACAACAGAGTCACTAGGCTATTACAATCTACCTCCTACATCCGAAACTTTTTTATTTTTAAGGAGAGGTAAAACAGACTAAAAGGGATTTAAGAGGGCTAATTCAAGTATACCATATACCCTAACAATCCATTTTGTTTACTACCTACTTTTAACATATGCAGTCTTCTCTCTTTTCACCATTATTGCTTCCTGACTCTTTGCTATATTTAGCGTTATCCCTCGAGCCCAAGTCTTGCTGTAAGCCAATTGCAGACCTCATTCATCTCTTTAGGGATTGTGTAATGACCAATCCTGCACAAACCAGATCAAAAACTTAAAACTTTGTCTGGTTTTGTGAATTAACAATGAGCTTGTTACTGTTATTGTAAGAGCCTAATAGTTACCCTTCATAATTTTTAAAAGTGAGGTTTCGAAATCCGGCTACATTCAAGGAATGGGCAGATATTTCTCCATGTTTGTAAGGGACAACATCATCACCTGCAATAAGATTATAAGAGGATCAGTTTAGTGGACAAAACAAGGAATTGGAAAGTTCATTAAGTGTAGTATGAAGATACATACAAGTTCCATGGCCAAGCATAATTGGCAACGAAGCTGCGCGCCGTGCAGCTTCATGTGATACTTCTATTTTGTTCCTTAAGCACCTAGAAACGTAGCAACTTTGATGAGCAAGTAAATCATTATATCACGATGATTTCTGACAAAACTAATCGTTGTGTTTGGAAAAGAAGTCCAAAACATGAAAGAGGAGGGCAGGTAAGTTTGTTAGAAAATTAATTTCGAACGATGTAGACGGTAATACCTTGAACCAGGAAGCCATCCACTTAGTCCAACAATTGCCCTTAGGTTGATGTTGTATGGATTGCCATTTCCATACCTTCCCAGAGCAAAAGCAGTTGCAGAGTAAAGTGCCATTGCAGCACCCATACTGAAGCCTCCAATTCCGACCTTAACTGGCGAAGGGAAATTGATAAGATAGTAAGTTTTCATTTAATTTCTTTTGTTGAATCAAATCTTGCAAGGAGGTTATTATTTTGTAGACGATAAGGCCTTCAAAATACCATCACATGGCTCTGTTGACAACAAGTTTGCAATATGAGCTGCTGAGGCATCTAAACCCTCCCAATCATCTGGACCATTTTCTGACAGCTCACTAACATCAAACCCTGATGCAAGATATTTATATGATTATATCAGTGTCCGTTGTCAAAGCAACATACTGTTTATGTCATAAACCAGATGATGGAACCAAAAATTTTTCTTACATGCTGTGTAAGGAAATCCCCCAAGTAAAGCCACAGGACGAGTAGGAGCAGTTGGGCAAATCCATTTTATCTGAAATATAGAATCAAGAGAAATATACATAAACACACATGTGAGAATCATTTGAAATATTGGAGGAGAAGACAGTATGTATATAGAGACAATATAAGTTGAAAGTAAAATATGAAAGCACCCTTACATTTGGAAGAGGAAGACTTTCCAAGAGCTGGGACCAGCTGTAACAAAACAGGAACAAACTGAGGATTGGAAAATGCTTCATTATAATTAAGTGCAATTTATATAATTTCATATCAAGTTGTATGCTTTTTTATCTAAGATGATGTGATTAGAGGAATCAAATGAATTCAGCCAGAAAACTGCAGGTTTTCCACACTTGTTCATGCAAGGTGAAAAGGTAAATAGTAAAACCAGTTTTACTTTTACCTTGAAACTCAAGTTTATGCTTTACTGCTTTGGGATTAAAGTATAAGAATTCCAGAACCACCTATAATACTAAATTAGAAAACGAATATCCTTTGCCTAAAGGTAAATAATGTTTTGTTAATTTTGGCATGGGAAGAAATTTTAATTTGTGGTCCCTAATCTATGGGCATGGAATATGCTCTTTTTTCACATTTAAGGCTTCCCAAATTAAGCTTAAGATACGATGAGGCAACAAAATAAATAAATAAATAAACATCTTAATAGCGGAAAAACAAACATAGCATTGATATGAGCTTCCTGCATGCAAAAGTGATGAACAGCTTTGATGTTCATATTATGAACTTGAAAATGAAGAACATACATCAGCAGCAAGTGAAAAATAAAGGAAAAAGAAGCAATACCTTGAGCCATTGTCACCAAGGCCATGTAGCCATACTATAGTTGCCTGGTGTTTCCCTTTAGGTCGAACAACATGTGTCCTTCCAAAATCAAATGTCCTTCTAGCAGTTCTACTACCTAAAAAAGGAGCATCAATGGAGGTCAACAATCGAAATGTCTGGTCCAAAGAAGACATTACTAGAAACCTTGTAAGCGAATCAAGAACATATCAGCAATTAGTGAAGTTCAACAAGTTGAAATGAGAAAGGGGGGTAAAATTATAAAGAAGGGTAACAAACCTGAGCCCATGGTATTATGTGAATAGCTCATTTTTTTTCCCTCTCAGTCTATACCTAATGACAAAGTGAGAGAAGAGGTAATACAATGAAGAAAACCCAGAAGGGGAAATGTGTATTTATAACCAAATGGAGAGTGCGGAAATGGAATAAAAACAGGTGAATAGAGTACAACAGGTTACAGAATGAGCCTAAAAATTGCCTAGAAAACACAAAGAAAAGGAGGGAGAGAGGAGCATCCTTGAAAAGGAAGGGGTAAAGACAATGACAAAAGCAAAAAATCTTTTGAATAGCAGAGAGAGAATCCAAGCAGAGCACCATCATCCATCCCTTACTGCAGATTTTCAACAATGAGAGAATCTATGCTTGTGGGCAGTGGCCAAAAAATAAAGCTAAACCCTCCAGCAACAACTCAACAGAATATTACTGAAAACAAGAAAAGAATAACCTAAATTTGAAAAAGATATTATCTTTTCACAATCATTTGTTTATCATTTCTTTTGATGATTTGATTGATACCCATTAAACAAAATGCTTACAAGTTTTATAACTTTCATGCATCCTTTACATGATTTTTTTGGTATTATAGAAATATACTACTGAAATGACACTAGCTGAGTTTCATTTTGTTTTCCCTTTCTCCTGTGAAGCTCATTTTTCTTACAGAAATATGAAGCACATATATACATGCAATAACATATTAAAATATGTATAAACTAAATCTTTTCTTTTTGGGGGATTTTTTTGTATATATTTATTAAGTTAATCAACCTGGATTTAGCTTCTTTTTTATCCTGCATTCCTCTTTCTTACTTTCCTGCTTGCCACTTTAATTTCTGGGTGCTCAATTCCCACCATAAAAGTTCTGTTTGTTTATATTCATGGGGAACACCATAAGTACTCAGCACATAGTAAGTCCAGAACTGCACCTCTTACCTCAACTGACCATGTTACCCCTTCTACTTAAAGGTTATGTTTGAAGGGTTCACATGGTTAACTACCATAGCCAAAACCCTATGCCAAGCCAAAAAGAAAAGAAAAAGGTTTATTTGCAGAGTTGCAGACCACCATTTTAACTGGTTTCATGTTCATTCAGTTCAGTGTCTCTGAATCCATATTATTTCATCACTTTTGTACCTAAAAAATAATGCACCTTTAATGCAACATTGACAAAGAAAAATCCTCATTTGCCTTTTTTTCTTTTTCGGTAAAGAGGATTAATTACAGACACAAGATTGAATCAACTTCGAATCCACATAAATTTTGCACTAGACCAGTAACTTGTTTGTCTTATATATGCACTCATCAGCTTAATGATATCATTTTCAAGTTGTCATCCATCTTTGGCCTACTGCCTTCTAGCTGTAATGTTCAATAACCAAAAATTCCTTCTTCAAAAAAAAAAAAAAAAAGAACCCTACATTTATCTGCTTGACTAAGAGGAAAAATTACAGCTGACATGGGCAAGCCATCATTGGTCACTGTGTTGAATGGAGGCATCTGATTACCTTGTAGGTCAACCTTTTTCAGTAAATTTTTTTCTTTGTTTTTCATCCTTTCTGGGGAAAACATTGGGCCGACTTTTTCATTGTCAACTCCTCCTTTACCCTACCCCATACACTCATTTTGGGCAAGAATCAACCAATAAGTATATATTTAGATATTGGGATGATACTTAAATTTTTTTTTTTTTTTTTTTTGAGTTTATATATACTTAATTGATTCTTTGCTTATTATAACTTGAAAACAACATATGCTGTTGGCACTACCCTTTAGGTATAGTCTAATTTATTACTCATATATATTATGTAATGCAGCAGCCAATTTGTATCAATAAAATTATATTATACCTAAGATTCTTAAGATGTGACGTGACTCCATTAATTTTGATTCGAGTTTTAACATCTGCAATTTTTCTTCTCCTCCAAGATTCTGTGACTCTTTAAAACAAATATATATTACTTCAAAAAGAGGGAATAGTTGAAGCTAGCTCAAGTAAATATAAAATTATTTTTTTCTCCTAGTTCATCTAATCTGCAAAGCTGGCTCCCAAAATTGCAGTGACAATGAAATCTAAAAGGATTCTCCTGGAAAAAAAAAAAGGTGGTGCTGGTGAAGCATTGACTAGGACATTGTTTTGAAACCATGCAAGAGAGAATAGCTATAGGTTCCCTATATATCTTTCATTTTCGGTGAAAAATAAACTAATTGAGTGAATGTGGGTTAAAGATGAAGGTACATTTATAATTTAATTGATGTATAAGAAAATAATAATAATGAAACAAGTGGTGATGCTAGTCTTGGTAACTGGATGGCCATTTGAATGAATCTCACATGGGGTACTGGAAACCATCATTTGTTCAACATCTATAGGAATAAAAGAAATACATGAAATCTAATATTGAAGGTTACTTAAATTTGGACGTAATGTAGGATATAGTTTTATGTTCCACATAATTATACATTATCAAAAATTATATTATAAACATAAAAGTAACAGTACTAATCTTACACATATATTATATTATCAGGCCATTTTATTTCTTATGAGTATTTATATTTGACACGTATTTAAATATAAATAGTTAGATTTAATAATACATTATATATATATAAATGAATAATGAACTCCAATCCGAATCTAATGCTTCGTTTCGAATAACATATAATTATATTCACCTAATTTTAAACTCTTAATTAAACTGATGTAATAAGTTAATCGTATATCAACTAAATTGGGAAAATTATGAAAATGTCTTTCCATACTTAGAATTTGTTAAATTATTACGATTGTACTTTTGTTATTTTTTTTCGTTTTATATTTTAAAGCCTATAAAAAAATTTACTTAAGATGATATTTGAACCTATACTATTAGCAATAATAAAATCTCAACTTTACTACTGCAATCAAAACTTTACTTTGATTTTTTTTTTTACACTTAAATATTATTATGCAAAATTTTTAACTATTTAAATTTAAATTTATTTATTTTATTTTAGTTTCGTGCATATTACATATGTTATTATTATCAATTTCTAAATATATATTGCATTATTTATTGATTGTTATTTTTAAATGCATACTAATTGCCTAAGTACATTATTTTCACAGGTATACATATATGATAGCAACACTAGAAGAAAAAGAAAAGAAGATAATTTTAATATACTAGACAAGGTTCCCTTTATTAATTGAAAAGCTAGATTGCAGTAAAACAAAGAAATAAAAGTAAACTGAATAAAGTGCAAGCATTAGCATAATATTATATAGAGATTAAGAGGAAAAAGAAAAGCTGGTTCTCTCATGCATGAACAAGACAGATAGAGGGTATAGGGGTTTCCTTTTGTCTTTGCTGTGCCTATAATGTGTCTGCAAATAATTTAATTAGTGAATGTAGGTTAAAGATTAATTAGTGATAAGCTCTCCAATTTGACTATTCATTCAAAATTCTATTTTATTTAATTCTATCACGTGTTACCATTCTATTAGTTGTCAACATCACGCCAGTGTATTTTAATAATATTAGTCAAGTACCTAGAAAAAAAAGTAACAAATTAGCTTATGATTTTCAAATTTAAGTATCACTATCCAGTTAGGTCCAAAAAAAAGTTTAATACCAAATAGATATAAGCTGTCAAATTCAGGTACCTTTGTATATATTAACTCTAAAAATTATCAAAGAGGTAGGTTCACAAGCTTACTTCCATGTTATTCTTTTATTTTTATTTTTGGTTTATTTAAGAAAAGAAAAGAAAAACATGAAATGGATATTGGTCAGTCCGACCTAATTATGGGTCAAGCCGATGCAGAATTTTAGGCCCAACCCAAAAATAGCCTAAAATTTTGCCCAAGTTTGACTCATATTGAAAAATGCTAAACCTGAGCTCAACCCATTTCAATCTTAATAATATTTTAAGATTATTTTTTATACAGAAACAAATTTTAAAAATATAATATATCAAATACACTAAAAATATTAAAATAAATATTTTCAAGCAAATTAAAAATACAAAAAAAAAGTATAGGAGTGTGATTTGGGCTAAGTCTAGGCCAAAAAATCTACGTGAGGCTCAGCCTGTTTAGAAAATAGACCCTATTTTTGGTCCAAACCTATTTTCTGGACTTATATTTTTTTTTCAAACCCTCTTATTTTTTAGGTGGAGTCTAAGCGGCTAGTCTGACCCATAATCAGATCTAATCCTTGTTTAAGTTTCAAGGAAATAATACATTTTAAAGCCTGAGAAAGAAAAACTAATAAAACTCAGGTTCTAAAGATAAAAAATTAATTTTAAGATAAAATAAACTTAAGGTCTAATAATTTATTTGGCCCTCCAATTTTATGAAAGAAAATGTTATCTTAGCCCTTTATTTAAGTTTTCATCTCTTTTGACCATTAAACTTGTGTTGTTTGTCAAATCCTTCCAGAATGAATGAAAAAAATCAACATCTATAAACTTCACTAATGTAGTATCCACGTGGCAATCTATAAAAAATAAAATATTATAATATTAAAAACAAATCAAATTGCATTAAAATCCAAACCCAATTTATATTTTAAGTGAGGTTACTTTTCCTGTCTAGATTCATTTTGTTGAGTTAAATACATTTGTTGGAACCCTTTTAAACATTATGATGAAATAAATATAAGTTTAAAATATATTCTTAAAGCTGTGAGATATAAAATTATATATGTGTACATAATTTACAAACCAGTATAATAATAATATACACGTACCAATGACCTATTTTATATACCTTTAGATAGTATCACCTAAGCGTATATGCATACATACATACATGTGTAAGGTAAGAGTGGAGAGGGTGTTGGAATCCAATTTCCTAGAAACTTATAAAAAGAAGTGTTTTATTGTTGAAAGCATGCAGGCGAATTGCCATATGGAGATTTTGCTTTTGAATATTTTGGCACGTTCCTTGTGATGTTTGTATATTCCTTCTCAATGGTCTGCAAATTCACTCCTTTTTCTTTCCTAACAAATGCCCAAATCCGATACACAATATATTGCCTTTGACCTTTGCTAAAAATAATTGTGATAAATGGTAGGGATGAAATGAACGTTCAGAATACAGCATGAGGAGAATCTATGTGTGTGGGGTCCAACACTCTTCATCTTACATTTCTCCATTCCATTCTTCTTTTTTCAAAACAATAACATATATTCCAACTTCTTTGCTTCTGCTTTTCCATTAAATTCATCTTTCTTTCTACACCAACTCATTTTTTCTTTCTTTCTCTTATATGAATTACTATCCATTAAAATCATCCACGTGTTTGAAAAGGAGGAGAGAAGGGAAAGGAAACCAAAAAAAATTATGCTTTTTTTCTTTTTCGTTTTTTCCATATGCTATTGTATTATTTTATAAATAGTCACCTAATAAAGATTAATTTTTAGGTTATCTTTGTCCTCTTCACAAAGTTAGAATTTAATCCGTCTACTTTTATTTTCAGAAATTTAATCCATCTATTTTTCATATTTCAAAGTTCAGGTCTAATTGTTAACGTTATTAAATTTGTTGATGTGATATTTTGAAATAAAAATATTTTCCACTCGGTAACCATGTAACTAAAAAAATGACATTGTAATGAACCTGAATTTAACAAAATAAATTTAGCAGCGTTAACAGTTAGACCTAAATTTTGAAATCTATAAAATAGAGAAGCTAAATTATTAGAAATAAAAATATAAGAACTAAATTCTAAATTTATGAAACGCGCATATTTAACCTAAGTATTACTATTACTAAAATAAGTTAGAAAAACTTACAAAAAAAAAGTGAAGCCCCCACATTGGGGGTAGTTAATACTAGTATTTAACATATAAAAAAATTTAAAAATTATTAAAAATTTAGTCACTCTACTTTTTAAATATTAAAATTTAAGTCCAAATTTTAGCATTGTTTTTTTTTTTTTATAGTTGATAGGGTGACATTTTGGAATAAATAAAATACTCACTTGGTAAGTGGTAACCATGTAACTAAAAAATGAGATTGTAATAATCTGAATTTAATAAATTAATTTTAACAGTATTAACGATTAGACCTAAATTTTAAAACCTGAAAAGTAAAATAACCAAATTTCTAAAAATAAAACTCTAAATTTACGAAAAATAATAAACATATTTTTACTTTTACTTAAATAAGTCGGAAAAACTTGATAAAAGAAAAAAGTGAAACTCCCGCATTGCGGGGTAGTTTTAACATTGATACTCTATTTGTTTAATTTTAGTTTTCTTTTTACAATTTTTAATAATTGATTTAATTAAATAAGATTAATTGGTCAAATAAAAAAAATGGATCGATTAGCCAGTTTTGTTACAAAAATATGGGTGTGCTTGTTTTATTTATTTATTTTTAAAGAAATTCTAATTTTGGAAGGTAATATTTTTTTCATATGTTGAATTTTATCCAAAATTTTGATTTTGATTAAATAAAAAGAAAAAAAAATCAAGAAGATAACTACAAATTAGAATTATGCAAATTTTTTATATCATTATTTGAATAATAAAAAAAATTAGATGTTAGACCTGAGATAAGATAAGTGATCAATATATGATTTTAAAATATCCATTTTAATATAAATGTTTAATAATATTTTAGTTTTCATAATTCTCATTATATTGCCACCAAAAAAAAATCATGAGAGAATAAAAATTATTTAGAAAATAAAATAGAGGAAATTTTTTTTTTTGTTGCGTGAGTCAAAAAGAAGTGATAAGAGATAAAAAAGAGACAAGTAAAAGTTAAAATATGTGGTTGCTGTACTTTTTTTTAAATTAAAAATTTAGTATTTATATTTATATTTTTAAGAATTTAATTTTTCTATTTTTTAAATTTTAAAATTTATATTCAACTGTTAATACTTGTTAAATTTTTGTTTCAAAATGTAACAACAATTGTACCTTAGACATCATAACTACAACTACTCAAACCTGAAGCTCCTGCTAAGCTTTTCGTACTACCTAGGATAGTGCTTCAGCACTTTCTTCAGACCACTGCGTTAGTTCCTTGAAGATGCGAATGTCCTCCAATATTAGCTTAAATCTCCAATTTGCTTCCTTTCAACGATGCTTCCAATGAGTTTATCCCTGGACCTGATGATACACGAAGTAATTCTCATTTAAATGGCTTTCGCTATCAACAATTTACGGCCTACCCCATCCTCATGATGGAAGAATAGTCCATGATATTAAATGTGGTCTTTTAATAAGGATAACCCAGGAAATAGTCGTATTCCTATTCCTTCTAATTACAACTCTGGCCAGATTTGAAGTTATTCCCGCATCTTAGGAATTTCCCAGTTAATGTGTGCTTTCTTGTTCTGGTTTATGAGCTCCATTGCTGCCTTCATCAAACAGGACTTTATTTCTATGAATCTAAACATTCCGCATGATGATTGGATCTAATCCTCTTTTGAACTTCAACTTTGCATGGCAATGTATTGTCTAGAATCTTTCATAGAATTTACTCAGTTCATGGAAGTATGTTGATTTCACATAGAAATCTTCCATTACGATTTTGCGGCTCCTTCAAAGAACAACTTTGATTCCTACTATCCTTGCATCTGCAATTTGGGCAGTTCATTGCGAACTAGTTCTGAATTTGTCGCCATTCCTAAGCTTGATGTTTTCTATCTATTATTACTTTGCCAAGTGAAATTATGCTTGATTACATCGTGTCAATTCTCAAACCCGCCAAAACTTGCACATTAGTAGATCTATTTTGTTACATATATTCTTTGGGGCTTGGAAACATAAAAATGATAAACTGGCAAGCTCAAGGTAAGTTTTTCACCTTGTTCAAGGAATTTGGCTTTCCAGGAAGAACGTTGAGATTCCATTCTATTTGTAGTAGATTGGAAAAACATACCCTTCTTCCACATGCCTTACTTCATCCCCAGACACTTCCCAACTTCCATTGTGGTCTTTACTTGAAGTATTTCTTGGAATATCCTTTAAAACTTGGAGTGACAATCTCTGTTGATCATGAACTCAACTTGTTATAATTTATGCAAAGCCTCGAGAAAAAGTAAAATTGGTTAAGCATCCTTTTGATTGCACGACACAAATCTCTATTTACTTTGAAAATAAAAAATTATCATCCGCAAAAAATAAAAGAATTATTGGTATACTCCTTCCCACCTTGAGACTCGTATCTTCCCCTGTTGTTCCGCCTTATAGTGTTTTGACAAAGCACAAATAGGTAGGGTAATCTTAAACCTCCTTCAGGACAAAAACTACATATGAAGGATCTGATAAGGAACAATATAAATGCACTTCAGGTTAGGTCCGAAGTTCCCTTGAATTTCCTTTCAATAAATTGCAACAGCTCCGATGCCAGCATAACATTATCACCCTCGAATGAGAGCATTTTGAAATGGGGAGACAATCGCCTCCAAGATTGGATTAAGTCACTGAAACAAAATCTTTGTGATAACATTATATACCCATCTTAAGGTTTTAATTAAGAATTCTACCCATCTTAAGGAAGTTTAGGCATGAATCAATGTTGAAAGACTATGGGTAGCTTTAAAGGGTCCCAAATCAAACATTACTTTTTGGATATCTATATCAGTGAAAGGAGAAGTTAAAAAATGCTTAAGGCCTCCGGTACCCTTGGTATCTCCAACTCATTTAAGAAATTATCGATATCATCCTAACTGTTACATTCTGGCTTGTTGAAATTAAAGCGGTACGATTTGCATGGACTGATTCAGACCACATTACTTTGTACTTCTATTAAAAACAAAACTTGCATGTACTGATACGATACCAGTCAATATTATCCTTCAAAATGCCATGAACGATACCAAGACAATAAAATTATCCTTCAAAACTTCACAACAATAAGTCCCTTGAATGAATGGAAAAGATTTATTTATTTGGCGATGCATTTTAAGTTAACCAAAAAAATTCCCATACCTGTGTATCAGTCTAAAGTACCATAAAGAAACAGAGAATATCATTGCAAAACCAAACGACAGATAACACCTTTTGAACATTTGAAGGTGCATTGTATATTGGAACATCATTTAATCGTCTTCTGCAATTTTATTCCAACAGGAAAAAAAAATTCAAAGTTGCAATTAATGATGATCATCATCGCCATGTCCGTCTGGAGGTCCTCCAGGTCCCACAACTTCCAGCTGCACCACATAGGTAGAAATTATTAGGCAAAACACACAGGGAATTGGATGGAACCATTGGTCAAGCTTAAAGTCTACTGCTCTCACTTCACCCTTAAACCTATTCATGTTCACCTAAAATCAGACTTTGGTCTTTGGGTCGTTACATGCATGCGTGCCATTGTAGTTTTGTTTGTCAATTGAGAATCATCTAGAAAAATATCGCATAGCTCAAACATTTGCAACTCAATAAAATATGAGGTTATTAGTTGCATTCACTGATCATATTTGCAGAGTTCTAGATGAAGTAACCAGAACCAAGTTGGCCAGCATAAAAGTCATTCATAGAAGCTATTTATTGCACAAACTGGTTGATGAACCATGCTCAACTAGGGCAAACGAGGGTTGCCTGAGAATAGACTAATACTGTTTATTTGTCCCACAATGCCCCAGATGGTTAGCAATTAATTCAGGTCTTCAGAGTTTTGGGTGAATCCATGTTTTAGCTACCAGAAATACCTAAAAGGCTATGGATCCAATGAATGCAAGCACATTGACATTTAGAAGTAATGCAAATACATCAGCTCAAGGTTTGGACATAAGGAATGAATGTTCTCTAGTTCATGATATCCACTTACCACAAAATACTGTGAGCAAACTGGACACTCATGTGGCTTGCCTTTCTCCAGCCAAAACCAGACAACATCATGCTCATCCTCTGCATTTTTGTTATAAAGCAAATCGAATGAACACAGTTATTAATTCAAGTAAAATGACTCAATTTTGTACAAATTTGACAAAAGCATAGAATAACGACCACGGTTAGAACTTAGAAGAGCAGAAACAGAGAATTGAGGAAGGAAACATACCGCCTTCACCTCCTGGGCATCCAACTATTCTCTTGTCATAGTAGGACTTGACAACAGCAGGAGCTTCCTACAGGCAGATAAAATAACTTCTACCATCAAAAGTCAAGTCATAACCTCACTCTTATGGTTTTAATAAAGGTCAAAATTTCTGGGTTTTTTTTATCAGAAAAATTTCCAGTTTCTAGCAGAATAGAAAGCAGGCATAAACTCAAAATGATAAATTTACAAAGAATATTACTTGGAAGCCATGATTCAACAGTAAATGGATAAAACACTGTAGCTCATCCATATGTAGAAAAGAACCACATTAAAATCTTTAACAAATTCAGAAAACAGAACCTTCTGTACAAACAATTTTTTCCTTTGTATGATATCTATAACATTCTAGTTTCCAAAGAAGTGGTAAATCCATCATCTAGAAAGCAAATTAGACCATCCCATGTTAATTTTGCTAACAGGAGAATATTAACGACCCAGGTTTGGCATATGGATTGTTACCCTCAGTTGAGGGTCAAGGTTCACTGTTCAGGAGTCCCAACCCCTAAGGCCTAGTCTACTGATGACCAGAGACCCACCAGTGACAAGACATGCCAACGAAGATAAAATGAAACAAATAACCCCTTACTTGAGAAAAACTAAATTTAAGGAATAATATAAGTTGATAACACAATCACTTACAAATAACAAATACAGGAATGAATCATTGGAAGTTCCAAATAGTTAATAACATTGAAAATATATGTTGCCAAAGCACCATGATAATGCAATTGGCAACATCTTTTTTGCAAACATTCACTCACACTAAGGATTAAAAGTAGTTCCAGTATACATCAATAACAGGTTATCAGTAAACCCATTTAAATAGAAGGAAACAGAATCCAAGCACTTGAAGCCATTATAAACCAAATAAATTATTAAATGCAAGGAAAATATAGAAGTAATTCATAGCCCCCGGGGGGGGGGGGTAATTGTTAGTATTTAAACACCATCTGCCACCGATTAAATATAAGATGACACAGACATGATCAAATTGGGATTCTCAGTTGTAATAGATGGGGAGATACTAACCTTTGTGCCAAAAGGACCAACAGGGTTGTTTACATCTTCAAGGATTTTCTTTCCCTAAACAATATAAAGCAAAAAAGGAAATGAGAATGAGAAAACAGCAGCCCCTAAACTTAGAAGGCAGTAAATCAAATTTCGCCATAATGCTCATAAGTTATTACAACATAGTCGACAATCGAATCTTCTATAGTATAAAAGTAACACCAAAAGAAAATTCTCATATTTAAAAACCAAACAGAGAGAGAACAGGAAAGGGAAAAAAATTGCCTGAAGCTCAGACTCAAGCTCCTCTCGTTCATGACCTGTAGCGATAGGCATTACATCCTCAACTCTCTTCTTCACAGCAGTATCCGCTACAGAAACCAAAGCAATCGAAATCAAAAACCGCAAAATCAATATCGGATACATCGACTAACACTCAAACAGTATTGCTTTCCAATATAAACTAAATCTAACTTAACCTCTTCTTATAAAAACAACATCTAAAAGACTATCTAAGGGATGCAAAGCTTGAAATTTTTTTTAAAAAAAGAAGAAGAAGAAGAAGAAAATGAATCACAGACGAGGATCTAACAAAACTAGGGTTACCTGACTCGGCGGAGAAATGGCGAACGAGGAGGGAAGCAGAAGGGGAAGGAGAAATGTGAGATTTCAATGGAAGCGGCGCCGTTTTAGACGCGGATCGGCATGGAAGTGCTGCCAGAGATTTGAACTGTGAAGTAAGTAGCCTTCTCCACATATTTCGGAAATCAAAGGATCGTGTTTAGGTTTTGATGATCTCAGGTCACGCCCCGGCGCTTTTTCTTTATGACGATCAAAAAAAGCGATTGCAATTTTTCTCTATTCTTTTCCCCGGTGCGGATAAAGAGAAAATGGGATTTCAAAGAACGGGGGAGGCTGCGGAGTGATGATGGGGTTCAGTGGTTTGTTTATTTCTTTGGGGGTATATTTAGCACGTGCCAATGTTGTTACACGCGTGTACTTTGTGGAAGTTTTCGGGTTTCCGGGTGCGGTTTGAGTTTTTATACGATTGGTGAGGTTGGGACGGAGAAGTTGCCATGTGCCCTTGTCATCCTCTCAGATCAGTTTGGAATGCTTCTAGCGTCGCCGCGATTCCACGAGGGAATTTAAAAAGTTATAAAAGAAAAGGGTAAAACATATATTTTATATAATAATCAAATAATTTTGGTACATTTGAATATTTAAAAATTATAATTTTAATAATGAAAGAACATGATTAATATAATATTAATGGTTTAGAGATACAATTAGAATATTATGAAATTTGATAGCCAATTTAATATGAGGGTCATAGTTTAAAGATGACTAATGAAATCAACTCTAACCAAAAAAATAAATATTTAGGGATTGAACCTAATATTAATGAGAATTTGAAAAAACAAAGTTGATAGTTGCAAGAACAAGAGCAGTGACAACTGTGAGTATCATTGCAAAAAGCAACTATGAACACAATACAATTGTTTATATAGTTCAATTTCACTACGTCCATGTAGCATTTCTCAAAAAGATAATTCATTATCTTTAACATCATACAAATAGTTATTTAAATCCAATCATATCTCGATATAGTAGCCTTGCATTTACACTTAAAGATTTAATTCTCTCTCCTCTAAGTTTTTCTTCCTGTAAAATTTAATTTATAAATTAAATGATTCACTTGTTTACTTAAAAAAATGCACTATTAAAATAGGATTCTTAAATGGATATATAAAGGCAAAGCTATTTGTATCAATTCTATACAAGCCTCAAGAATATAAATCAATTTGACTTACTAACATCCTAGATTAGTTACAATTAATTTCTCTGTCAAAGTAGTAGCTAAAAATTGCAATATCTTCGTAAAGTTTAGGATAAGTCACAAAATCTTCAAAATAAGTTACCCAATTATTCAGCCCAATCTCTTTAAAATAAGGGATCTGATTACTTCATCTGATTCGATCCAATCTCTAAGATATGTTTCTTCATATGAATAGATTTTCAAAGATGGACAAACTATTGAAAAAAATTTCAGTTCAAAAATGGGTTTCTTGTGCAGCTGAAAAATTAAAATTTTGAAAACCAAGTCGGTTAGTGATATTTATAGCAAAAAACCCTAAACCGAATTCACACTTGTGTTTTCGGATAAACAGATCATTGTCATTCCTAACTTTCAACCAAACGGTCTTCTCCGTTATTCTTGTACTACAAACTGCTTCGAATCAAAACACAGAACTAGAAAAAGTTTTCTTTATTTAAGTGTGAAAATAAAAAAATCTCTTCCCAAATAGAAACTAGAAGAAATTGTTATTCCGAAAAATATAATTAATAGTTGAAAAAAATTCTCTCTATTTTCGGGCAGAGTAACAATATCTTAAAGTTATGTAAATAGCTCTACAAGTGTCATCTATTTATATGGAGAGGAGGTAGAACCCTTGTTGAACTGGGAAAGTTTATTTCAACTAGAAAAATAAACTCTCAGTCTCTCTAAAAGTATAGAGGGCAACCCTCGTTAATAATACTAGGGTTTGTCGTCCCCTTTATTAACATGAGGGGCTTTTGGGCCTCTCCCATATCGGGTCCGATTACAAATACTTCCTAAGCTTTTAATCCAATACTTTATAATTTAACCCAACCCAATATTTATTTTTCTATTTCCAAAAATAAGCATCTTAATATTTTTTCCAATTATATAATCTTCTCAACCTAATTCTAATTATGTTAAAAGCATGACAAATTTAATGTAAAAGAATCTATTAAAAATATTTAATATTTCTACATTTAATGGTTCATTATGACCAAATGATTTATTTCTATTTTTTAACTTCATTTAATTCGAAAAACATAAATTTGTTTTTAGGTCATTTTCATTTGTCATTTTCATTTTGGAGAAAACCACATTCATTTTTAAATGATTCTATATCTCCATTTTCATTTTTATTTTGGAGAAAACCATAATCATTTGAAAATGATTTTATTTCTCCATTTTCATTTTGGAGAAAATCATATTTCCAAATGTTTTATATTTCTCCATTTTCACCATTTCTATTCATTTTTGTTCATTTGATTCAACATGCAATTCATTTATGGTTTCAACGAGCTAGCGGAGGGGCTGATTAGACATATGCAATTGAGGCTCAAATGATTTATAATTAAATTCCAGCTTCTCACTTATTAACTATAATCCATTTAGTCACGAAGTCATTCCACAATAGTATCGTGATTGATCTTCGTGATTGAGCTCTCCCCAACGGCATACCATTACGAAAGTAACTCAATTAGTACTTGTCCAATGATATTGTCATAAGTGTGTTACCTCATAGTATATCCTTAATCTCTTTAGGATAATATACATTCTTCCAATATGATTCTATTTTATCTTATAGTAACTATTACATCTTCCTTCATGAAAAATTAATTATTATCAAATAGTAATCAAGTCATTCATCACAAAGACGAACAATTTGTGGCCATATTTACTTTTCATCAACCATGTAATGCCAGTGTGAGGATATCATTTACTCATGTCTACGGCTATGAATTTCACTATTGTGAACGACACTACATACTGTTGAAGTCGTATACCCAACGCACCAGCTTTTGATTCATTATCTATTTGAACTCAGCTTTTTACTTACATCAAAGCATACGAGTCACGCATGCGTAGTCCGTTATCCACTTAGGATTTAAGTATGTCACACTATGAACATCATAAGTGAATAAATCCATAAGCGGATTCATGATATATTCTTCATGGGTCTTGTCCAATGCTATTAGTCTAGTCAGTCACATCTATATTTTTATCTTCTAGGAGTCATCCGCTCCGATACCCAAGACAAAATATCTCCCTAATTGGACTTGATAGACAACATGTTAGCCTTTCAATCAATTTATTCATTCCTGATTATACTAAAGACATGTGTAGGTTCGTCTACTAATATAAGTTGTCTTTCCGTATTACAATCTGAACACGTGATACTGCTTAATATTAGTTTAAACATTAGAGAACCAATTAGCAACATCCGCTTCTATTTTTATTAGCATGCAAAAACCACAGAAAGACAATTATATAAAGCATATTAATGTAATTAATGAATTTGTTTTATTAACTAATTTGTTCTATTAACCCTTGTAGAGTTGTAAAAGTTTATTTCCACTACAAAACAATATCCTAATTTATCTAATATATAGGGGGCGATAACCCTAGTTAATGATACTAGGGTTTGTTGTCCCACCTTCTTACGTGAGGGGTTTTGAGCCTCTCTCACATCGAGTCCTATAAGTACTTCCTAAGCCTTTTTAACCCAGTACTCTGTAATGTGATCCAACCTGATTCAGTTTTTCTATTTCCCAAAATAAACTTTAATATTTACATATTAAATAATTTTCTCATCACAATTTTGTTCTAGTAAAATTTTGACAATTTTACCCCCGATAAAATTTTAACAATGTTATTCTTATTAAAATTTTGAGAAAGTTCATTAAATATGTCACAATTCAATATGTTCACTATGATCGAATGATTTATTTTTATTTTTAGGCTTCAAAACAGTCCAAAAACATAAACTCATTCTTCAATCATTTTTTTAAGTAATCCTATATAGGATTGCAAATTTCCATTTTTTGAAACCTACATTCATTTTCAAATGATTCTATTTCTCCATTTCGGAGAAAATCATAATAATTCCTGAATGTTTCTCATTTCTCTTTTTTATTCATTTTGTTCATTCTAGTCAATCATGCAATTTATTTTTGGTTTTAAAGAGCTAGCGTAGGGACCGATTTGATATATGTAGTTGAGGCTCAAATGATTTATAATTAAGTTCTAACTTTTTGCCTATTAATTATAAACTCATTTAGTCACAAAGTCATTCCACTATAGTATCGTGAGTGAGCTCTCCTCAATGACATACCATTACGAAAGTAATTACTCAGTACTCGTCCAATGACCTTGTCATAAGTGTGTTATCCTCATATAATATCATTGATCTCTTTGGGATAATATTCATTCTCCCAATATTATCCTATTTTATCTCGTGGTAACCATTACATCTGCCTTCATGAAAAGTCAATCACTATCAAATAGTGATCAAGTCATCCATAACAAAGATGGACGACTTGTGGCCACGTTTACTTTCCATCAACCATGTAATGCCAATGAGAGGATATCATTTACCCATATTTTGGGCTATAAATTTCACTGTTGTGAATGATGCTACATACTACAGAAGTCATATACCCAATGCACCAACATTCGATTCTTTATCTATTTGAACTCGGACTTGTACTTACATCAAAGTGTACAAGTCATGCATACATAGTCCGCCATCCACTCAGGATTTAAGTATGTCACACTATGAACGTCACAAGTGAATAAATCTATAAACGGATTCAAGATCTATTATGCTTGGCTCTTGTTTGATGTACTGTCGGTCCATTCAATCACATCTATGTCTCTATCTTCTGGGAGTCATCCGATCCGATGCTTAAAACAATGCATCTCCCCAATTGGACTTGATAGACAACATATTAGTCTTTCAACTGGTTTGCTCATTTATGATTAAACAAAGGACATGTTTAGATTCGGTTACTAATACAAGCTATCTTTCTGTACTATGATCCGACCACGTAATATCACTTAGTATTAGTTAAACATTTAGACAACCAATGAATAACATTTGCTTCTATTTTGTTTTGCATGCAAAAACTATGTGGGGACAATAATATAAAGTGTATTAATTTAATTCACAAATAATTTTATTAATCAATCTGTTCAGAAAAATTACAAGTTTACAAGCGAATATACTACACTTAGGGCACCAGATCTAACACCGAGTTGACAATAATTATATCGTCTTGGGTTGAAGTGTAACTAATGCTTTAAGTTTACAAAGGTTATGCTGTCAATGGATGGAGCATTAATGGGGTAGTAGTCAACGGTGCTAATGCGAGCACGATAATGAGTCTTCTTATCAGAAGAATATGTTTCATAAAACTTAAACATAGGTGCGAGGAAGAAAAATGTAAGAGGGCTTTTAGTAGAATCAAGTTATTCGTATTGTCCATCTCCACCGAAGGCGATGACCTTGTTAATATAACATGTTACAATCTAATGTTGTCACAAGTTATAATAGCAGAGTCACTGCTTTCGGTGGTGGTGGATAAGACACATTACTTGATTTTACTGAAACAACACTCTATTTTTTTTCCTCGTATTTATGTTTGAGTTTTATAAAGCATCTTCTTCTAATAAGAAACTTGTTGTCATGCTCGCATAACCATCGTCAACTACGACCCCATTTATGCTCCATCCCTTGACAGCATAGTCTTTGTAAACTTGAAGCGCTAGTTACACTTCAACCCTAAACCGTATAATCACCGTTAACTGGGACCTTGAGTTGCAACGTAATTAAACTTCATGGGTGATGACACCATACTCACGTGGCTGATGAAATTTGTAGGTCACCCAACTCCATGGCACCACCGTAAATTCAAACATTCCTTAAAACTATAACAATGTCTATTTCAAACACAGATAAAAATAAATCTACAAATTTCTAATTTCCAAACGTAATAAAAGGAAAAAAAAAACTTAGCTAAATGAAAACGCGTCTTATAAGGCGTGTTTTCCTTTCTCTCTCCAAAAACAACGTAGACATATAAATTTTTAAAATTTCAGCCTAGTTTCTCAAATGCATTTTTTTTTCAATATATATAGATTAACCAAAATATATTAATGATAATTCTAGTAATTTATGAATCTTTTATAATACTAAATTTCTCTTATTTTCTTTGGTAAAACATATCCTAATAGGATTCCCAATCACAAATATAGATGGTGGTATATTTTAATAATATCATGTATCATGATTTATACATGAATTTCATAAATAAAATGAGAACATATTGATTATTTTTACAATACCAATGTGAAATGCATGTATCACAACAATCCTTATAAAGACAATATATTTTGTTTACCAATTATAGAAAAAAAAACCAAATGCTAATAGTTTAACAATATATTTTGTTTTCTATGACTTGTGTTATACTTTTGACCCTTTTTTCTTCGTATAGAAAGTTTGAATGACTTGGTCAAGAATTTTGACTTAAAATTATATATTAATTACCTTAATAAATTAAAATTTAAAAATAAATATCAATTTTTAAAATTTATTTATTACTTTTGCTTTTATTAATATAATATTTTATATTATTTAAGATAATTTTGAATAAAAGTTAAATATGATTATTTGAGTATCTAATAGTTTTAAATTTCAAATTTTTAATAAAATAAATAAATTTAATATTTTTTACATAATCGAAAATTTTCATTTTTAATGAATTAAAAAATTTAAATGATTTTTCAAACTGAGTGAGTTTAAGTCATTTTTTTTAATCATCTATGATATTTTGACTGGGTTTGATTTTCTATTTTTTTTATACTAATTCAAGTTTTGCATTTTTATGTTTATTTGGATAAAACAAAATTTCACTATTTTCGCATGACAAAAATTTAAAGTTACTTATAATAATAACAATAATAACAAATTTAGCAGCTGTGGGTTTTTAAGGTAAACTACATTATTAGTCACTAAGTGATGTGTAAAGTTTGGTTTTAATTACTTAATTTAAAAAATATATATATAATTTGGTCATTAAATTATTCAAAAGTTTTCATTTAAGTCATTGAACTATTCTAAAATTTTTATTTAAATCATTGGGCTTTTAAATATTTTTTTTTAAGTTTTGCCGGCAAGCTTCAAGCGATGATTTAATGTTCGGTACAATAGATTAATACCTATTAACGAGTAGAAGAACATACTTTAGATCCAAGTTGATCTAACGGTTAGTGTTGGAGATTGGAGAAAAAACCTATTTGAATTTGGTTAGCAGATTCACAGTATCTAAAGCTATTTAAAAAAAATAACTGTAGAAGATAAGGTAAAAAGAGCTTTTAATTCATGTAGGCAGTGCGAACAAAAAAAAGTGATATACCATCAATTTTAACAGCCTAATGATTTAATAAATTTTTTTAAATAATTTAATGATCAAATTATAATTATTTTTACCTAAGTGACAAAACGAAAATTTATCATAATTTAATGAGTGATGGTATAAATTTTTTTAATAAAAAAAAAAACACAAAAAGTGCCACGATCTGAATCGTGTGTAATCCTACTAAATAACAGATTAAGACTCCGTTAGTCCATTTGGGAACGTTAACTTAATCAGAAGCATCCAATTTTAACGGCCTACTAATGCCCCATCATTATTGTTTTATCACCGTCCGATCATATCAACTTTCCTAATCCAACTGTGATATCCCAACTGGTCCCTACTTCCAATATTAAAAATTTAAAAACCTATTTTCAACGACCTTTCCCAAAATTCCTTTGTGTTTTCTTCCTCAAAAATTCAATTCAACAATTTATTTTTTTAATTTTTACTGAAAAATCAAATTCAACAATCATGAGATTCAAGAAAGGTAGCAAAGTCGAGGTGTTAACCATGAAGGAGGTTCCAACCGGCGCATGGCGCTGTGCCGAGATTATCTCCGGCAACGGCCACACTTACTGCGTCAAGTACGGTTGGTTTCCGACTGGCGAGGCGGCGTTGGTCGAGAGAGTCCCGAGGAAAGCGATTAGGCCTTGCCCTCCTCCTATTAATGGGACCGACGATTGGGTTCCTGGCGACGTCGTGGAGGTGTTCGACGAGTTGTGTTGGAAACCAGCGGTGATCGTTAGAGTTTTCAGTGGAAACAACATGTTTTCCGTCAGGATTCTTGGATCGAAGAGCCAACTCAAAGCACATCAATCTCGATTGCGTGTTCGACAATCTTGGGAAGACGGCAACTGGCTCCTTGTCGGGAAGGTAAATCTCCTGAACCTTTCTTTTAGTAATAAATTTTAATATATTTCTTTAACCTTTTTTGTTGGGACGTTGTTGATTCTTACCCTAAT
Organism: Gossypium anomalum; assembly: GCA_025698475.1. Lineage (NCBI taxonomy): Eukaryota > Viridiplantae > Streptophyta > Magnoliopsida > Malvales > Malvaceae > Gossypium > Gossypium anomalum. Next base: position 91,903,356 of record CM046965.1, read on the forward strand.
TGTTATGATCGATAACAGGGCTCGTCAAATTCCAGTGGACCACCGAAGAGGAAAAGATCTTCGCTTGGTTTTCCGGAAGCTGGTGGAAAGAAGATGAAGGTGATTGAAAAAGGTAGTTTTGGTGGCCAAAGACTAATAGTTCGGCTTCCTTGTCCTGCTTCTGAAAAGGTAGATGCATTTGTTTATCCCAAAAATATACTGGGTGAAAGATGTATGCCTTCTTCATTTCGTAGAATTGATGATACCTTGAGTTGCACATCGTCTGTTGGTAGTTGTAGTGGTTTAGGGAATAATGGTCTTAACTTGTCTCCTAGTTATGCAACAAACGGTTGTGAAAACTTGGAGGATTATTGTAGTGATGCTGACTCATATTCTGAAAGGTGTTGCGGGGAAGATGGAAGTTCTGGAAGTTCTGTTTCCCCTAGTGTGGAATTGGGAACCGATTTTCATAGGTCGGAGCTGCATGCCTATCAGAAAGCTCTGTGGGCATTGCATGCTTCTGGACCTTTGACTTGGGAAAAAGAAGAAAAGGTAACCAACCTACGTCGTACTCTTAATATTTCTAATGATGAGCATTTGAGGGAACTAAGAAAGTTGAGACATGATGATAATAGGTTTTTTATTAGTTGTTGCTAGGTTTAGTGAATCACATTTCTATCTGGTAATGCACTAGTGTTATATTTTACTCCAATGATGCAGATATTGTAAGGATACTTGAAATTTTCAATTTTGTAATTAGTTTCTTTTCCTATCTCCACTATAGAAGCTTCTGTTCTTTATGTAATTCTTTTTTGGCTGAAGTATAAAAAAGGCCCCTGAGCTAAGTAATCATTCAAGCCCCTAATGTTTTACTACAATCAACTGAACCTTCAAACATTTGTTTTTAATTTAGCGTAATATATATAAGCATTCTTTTCATTTTCGTTTTTGACCTTTTGCAAATTTTGTATATTGTTGGGTGGATATTTCAGCACAGTAAGTTCTATTATCCCTTGTGAAACTGTTGAGTTTCATTAAATACAAAGAGGTGAATTACGTTTGTTGTTGCTAGAGCAGTTTCCCTAAAATAAATATAAGTTTATACAAATTCAAGTTCCAGAAATAGTAACATGAATAGCCTGTTTCAGTATTTCCCAGCGCATACATATGTGTGCAATTTTGCCCTCTATGATTACTTCGACCTTGTTCATGGTCTTTACCTGACCTTTTTCTAGTTCCCTAGGTGGGGTCTTGGAAATTGTGATGTGGTGCTGGCTAGTTTATGGATTCTAGCTAGTGTTTCATACATTCCCCGTTTATGCACGTGAAGCTGTTCTACATCATATCATGATGATGTACAATTGTTATACTTGCTTATTTCAGCAGCATATGGAATTAATGTTGAGAAATATCTTGATGCTTTCTCAGAATATCTCATGGCCAATGTTGGAGGCATCCATACTTTGCTTCTAAAGCCATGATGGATTGAATATGTCATCTCTCGCTGTTGATCAGGGGACAACATCCATGGTTTATTCCTAAAGGAACCCTTAAGCCCTGCTTTTGGTACGAATTATTTCTAAAAATATTTGAAAATTTTGATTTATCTATGGAAATGCTGGTATAGGTCATTGTATTCCTTGTTGCAGAAAAACAAGATAATCTTAAAAGCTGCCCTACAGTTAGCATGTAAATTGATAGGTTGCAGGTGCACTTATGGAAAGACATATCTGTCTTATTCCCCCTCCCCTTCTTCTCATCCCTTCTATAGAGTACATGAGAATTAAAGTTATATCCCATAGTGGAAAGTTTTATATCTATAGATTGTGCATATCCAATATGATTAAATAAATGTGTATGTATATATCGATTCATATTTTTTGCAAAGGCTTCTAACGTTAATGCTTGAGTATTGACAAGAAGATGTTACCATCACTTATTTTAATTTTTGAGAATGAAATGCACCCACTATACAATAATTAATTAAGACTCGCAAATATTTGATTTTCAAATTCATTCACCACTATAATTTATGGTAATCTAAAACTCAAATTCCTTTTCAGATGTGTGAAGTGCATTTGTGTGTTTTGTAGGTGTTTTAACATTGAGATTGGTTTGTGATAGGGTGAGATATAGTTTGGTGTTTCATGTGGAGCATGTTTGTTGACTTGGATGTCATAGTTGGGACGTATTATCTCCTTGTTTGTTGGGCAACTTAGAAATTTTAGTGGTTCTCAATTAAATGCAGCATCATCTTCATCATTATTATTAATTTTATATATATAATTTTACAAATATATTATAATTATACTTTATCTATGAATAATTTATTCCTTATTAAGAAAAATAAAAATTGAATAGCGAAAAATTTAATTTATAATATATTAAGTTTTTATAACTTGTATGGATGTTTTAGTAATGATTAGGAACTTTTTATTGGTACTCATTTATTATATTAAATAATATTGCTTGGTATTAATAATATGAAAGTAAAATTATATTGTATATATTTTTTAGCCATTAATTATATTGTATATTGAATACAATAAAAATGCTTTAATATTTAACAAGCCATCATATTTCATGCTCTATTTATGTAGATCAAGTATGTTAAGTTTAAAATAAATTAAAAACTTTAACTATTCATTTTATGTAAAAAAGAGTTTCAACCGTTAATTATATATCAGTATACAATATTTTAGATCAATATAGAAATATAGAATTGATTCAAAAATTGACATACATAATAAATATAAATATTTTAATAAATTCAAAGATTTAATTGTTAAAATAATGATCATATAAAAAATTAAGAAAAAGTGTAAAATTACTTTAATTTTATATAACATTTTTTAAAGAAGATTTGACAATTTACTAGAATTATCTCTTAAATCGTTTTTTATTTTTAAACAAGCATCCACTCCCAAAAAGTAGTCTTTAAAAATCTGCCGATCATATGAAAATGATGTGTGTATATACCTCTATATGCATGATATCCTTTTCATGTAATAAGTGTGAGTGTGTGAGTTAGTTTTTTTATCACTTGTATACTGTATATCAAATTTAAAGTATACTCATAATTAGTGAAAATTTTATATAATAAATATATAGTATACGGGTGATAAAAAAATTAATTGATATTTTGATTATAATAGTGAAATTAAATATTTATTATGTTTAATGTTTTGGGTTTAAATATTATTATGATCAAATTTTTATTGATTTATTATATAAATAAAGACAAAAACATTCTCTTAAAAATATATATTAATTTGTATGTGAAGGATAATTTAGTATTTTTATAGTTGAGTTGATGTTCAATTGACTCATGGCACTAACTCAGCAAAAAACTTAAATATCTAGATAATTTGGCTTAATACATTATTTGTAAACAAGTTTGACATTTTTTTTCATCTGATACTTGAGATTTTATCCAATGCGATATCTATATTTGGCAAAGTTAAACATTTGGCACATGAATGTAAGAATGTTAACGTTTAGTATTTAATTTGAGTTTTAGGATTGATTTGATAAAATTTTATAATTAATTTTCATCAAATCAACCCTCAAAATGAAAGAATCATAACCATCAAACTGTATTTAATAAATTAAAATAAATTCAAAATTAATGCTAAACTTATTCTATTGACAAAATTATGAAAATTCAATACTAAAAATCGAATTAAAGACTAAAATGTTAACATAGTTACTTTTGGGTAATAAAATAACTTTTGCTAAATGCAGGTACAACATTGGGTTAAAAAAAGCACTTTATTAGAAAGAATTGTCAAACTCAAGTACTGAATGATGCATTAAACCATAAAATTTCTAGTTGAATTAATGTCTTATTGATATTAACTCAATTAAAAAAAATTAGATTATGGCACACCCGCGATGTGAGTGAAAATATTCATGTAACAAAATTATAGAAAAATTGATATAAAAACCAAATATGATTTTATCTAAAAGAGTAAGGTTGAGTTAATGAAAAACATGATTACTTGGGTTGAAATCCTAATATTCCTTGCGTATATCTTTTCTATATTTATTAAAATATAAAAAGATATTAGTACATTTAAAATAATATTTAATACTTTATTAAAGAAATAGACTTTTGATAGTTTTTTTAATTGAGTTGGAGTTCGATTAATGGGTGACACCAACTCAGTCAACTCATTAATATATGGCATAGATAATGACAATAATATATGTAAATTAACTATTTATATTTAAAAAAACATATTTAAAGAAAACTACTTACTTTCTAAAATAATACCATATTTCTTATTATACTTTTATATTCTCTTTTAATACCGTATTTAAAGCAAGTTTTCAAGGATACTAAATCAAGAAACCCAAAACCTAGAAGTTTCCTTCTAAATTAATCCTAGAGCATGAAACCCTAAGGCCCCTTCAATAACCATGATAATAGCTTAAGGTTTGTCGATACTTATCAGGGATTAAATGTTAATGGAGTTTGCTGAATACAATGAACCCGAAACTTTCAAGCTATCTTTAGTTCTAGAGCTTTTTAAGGTGTTGCAGAGAGAATACAAAGAGAAAGTAAAGTTTGCAAAGGAAAGCACAAAGCTTGGTCAAGAAGGCAATACTGGTTTTATACAGGCATGCACGAGGGAAAAACTTAGTGGGCAAGTTCATTCTCCCCACTACACCTCATTTGACAACCGTGACTAATAACTTTCTCTCTCTTTTTAAATTATTGTCCCCTCAATATTTTAGATATCTCATCTCATTCTAACTAACCATCTCCAGGTCAACTATCTAGTTTAACCAAAATAATAAGACTAACCATACAAAAGAATAAGCATTAATCGTTTATCAACTGGGGTGGTATGTACTCTGCAAAGGAGCTTCGCCAACCACCAGGCTCGCCTTAACATGGACTTCATTCGATGGCGTACTCATAGTCCTCAAGCACTTAGCGAGTTCTTAACATTTTATTTGCTCAGAGTTTATTTTAGAAGCCTATCTCTATAAACAACACTCAAATATCCTAGACTACATCGGGCGACATGTTACATACAAAGATTGTGGGAGCCTAAGTCCCAAGTTTAGGCAAAGGCTAAATGAGCAAGCCATGGAGGAAATGATATCTGAGAGCCCCGATTTTGGTTTATGTTTTCCTTATTACTCTTTATCTTGTTGTTTTGAGAATAATAATTTGTTTGTTGTTTGTTCTCAAACATCTATGTCCAACGAAACAACAATTAGTAATGATCTACCTTTAGTTGATTGAATGGTACGGATTTGAACCCCAACTTGTAAGGATTGGCACTCTATGAGTTGAGTGGTATACGTTGTTGAAGGAGTAGATGTTCTTTGCCTGAGTCTGTCGAGATGCAGTTGCGACCAAGATAGAAATGTCAACGAGATGATGTAGCAAGTGGTTCCCACAGGCTTCCTTCTAATGTACTACTATTGCAATCTTGAAGGGGGTTCACATGGACTCTACTATTATGATCACTATAACGAGTGTGGCCAGTGCTACTAGTTTTGCCCCCTTAGAGGTGGATATAACTATAGTATTTAGTGTGTCTACTGTAGTTGCTATCGAGGCCAATGACATTTCCATAGAGGAACTTGTTGCTTATACTAGTGTAACGGAGAAGGGGAAGCAAGTTTTGGGCTCCATTCCCAGCTTGTGTGTTATTAGCTTTAGTGCAACCTTGAGAGGATGAGTGCTCATGCGAAGAAAAAGCAAGTTATGAATATTTGGACAAAAGTGTTCAAGAAATAATTAAGTGGATGGGTGAGGTGCAATGTTGCAAAATGGAATTCTCTTATACTATTATGTAACTTGAGCTTGCTGCTAATACTAAAGCGATTCTCGAGACAAAAAAGAAAGAGGATTACCTTGCTTGCTGAGATACTTGCAAGCCCAAGAATTCGTGAGCCCAAAACCTTGTAAGCTCGAACTATCGGACAACATGTTTGACATGAATGAGAGTCTGCCATTCACACACCACATAAATTCATTCCCTAGACATGGCAACCTAGACATTAAGACACACTTAAGACAACCTATGATGATAAGAAATCAATAGACTAACTAACTTGCATAGAGTTTGAGACTAATACGTTGGCGACATGTGACACCTTGAGAATTATTAAAGAGAGTCTCTTTAATATTTTTCACGCACTAAAAAAAAAGGCCAAGACACCCTCTCCTTTATCTAAACTCTCAACTCACTCATTTTCTCTTCAATCCTCTCTAGACGTATATATACTAATCATCTTAACTTGCTTAAAACTCTTTATACTCCTCCTTATATTAATAACACTAAACTCCATTAAATATTATATATAAGAATAGATAAATAAATGTATTTTACTTTCCAAAATGTTCAAATAGATGTATTTTGTTTTCTTTCTCAAAACTAATATTTTTGTTGATATACGAATTTTTTTATTAAACAATTATTTAATAAAATACTTTTTGAAACCCCTTATCCAATAACTTTAGAAAACATTGTTTATTTAATTAGTAATAATATAAAATTGTTATATGCATAAAAATCTGAAAGTTAGGTATAATATTCTACACACAAAAATCTAAACAATTAGGTATATTATATGTATTTGTAACCAATATTTATGATTTTCTTATATTGAAATTTTCTAAAAGCAGAATTTTTAGTAAGAAATAGAATACTTTTGTTTTTTTCATAATGATAAATTTGTTTTTAGAATATATTTACTTTTTATAAATGATAGTTTATTTAAAAAAATGCATTTTTTAAATAAAGTAAAATATTATACATAAATTGTAAATTGTAGATAAGCAACTAATTCCACCTGGGAGTTTTTAGTTGGCAAGTAACGGCTTAACCTAAGCACCCTCTTCCTGACCGTCAGATCATCATTAAACTCTTCTAATTTAACGAATAAAACCCTGACCCCTATATAGTCTCCATTTTAACTCTTTTTTTCCCAAAATTGTTCTTTCTTTGATTTCTTTCACAAATTTGCCTTCAACAATCCCTGCGATTCTTTTGTTTTTTTTTAATCAAATTTGTCAATCATGAGATTCAAGAAAGGTAGCAAAGTGGAGGTATTAACCAGGAAGGAGGTTCCAACCGACGCATGGCATTGTGCCGAGATCATCTCTGGTAATGGCCACACTTATAGCGTGAAGTACGGTTGGTTTTCGATCACTGGAGAGGCGGCGAATGTGGAGAGAGTCCCTAGGAAAGCGATTCGGCCTTGCCCTCCTCCTATAAACGAGGCCGATGACTGGGTTCCTGGCGACGTCATGGAGGTGTTCGACGAGCTATGTTGGAAACTGGCCGTGATCGTTAAGGTTTCCGAAGGAAACAACTTTTTTGTGAGGATTCTTGGATCGAATACCGAACTCGAAGTACATCGATCTCGATTGCGTGTTCGACAATCTTGGGAAGATGGCAAGTGGTTCCTCGTTGGAAAGGTTTTTTTTTTTTTTCTTCTTTTTCTTAATTTCTTTTCATTTATTATGCTTTATTGGTTCTTACCCTAATATTTCTTTTCGATAACAGGGTTCGGCAAAGTCCTTATCGCCTAAGAGAAAAATATCGTTGCTTGGCTACTTGGATGTTAGTGGACATAAGAAGAGAGTAATTGAAAAAGGTATTGTTGGTGGTAAAAGGATAATAGTTCGACTTCCTTCACCAACTTCTAAACAGGTAGATGCATTTGTTTCCCCAAACAATGTACTGGGTGAAAGATGTACGCCTTCTTCATTTAATAGAACTGATGATATCGTGAGTCATGCCTCATCTGTTGGTAGCTGTAGTGGTTTAGGTAATAATGGTCTTAACTTGTCTCCTAGTTATGTAACAAAAGGTTATGAAAACTTAGAGGATTATTGTAGCGATGCCGACTCTTATTGTGAAAGGAGATGTAGAAAAGAAGGAAGTTTTGGTTACACTAGTGGAGGATCGGGAACGAATTTCCACAGGTCAGAACTACATGTCTATCAGCAAGCTCTTGAGGCATTGTATATGTCTGGGCCTTTGACATGGGAAGAAGAAGCAAAGGTGACAAATCTACGTTGTACTCTTAATATTTCGAATGATGAACATTTAAGGGAGCTAAGAAAGTTGAGACATAATGATAACAGGCTTTCCTTCTTTTGTCACTAGATTTAATGAAAGAATTCTTTCTGGTTATGCAATACTGTCATGTTATTATTCTTATTCTTCCTCTGATGTCAATTTTGTAGTTGCGTTGTATTATTAGGTGGCTTTTCAATATTAACTCAACAGAGTAGAAGGTTATCTCCTCCAAGTCGAATAGCATTCAAATGATAAGTAGTGAAGTACAATTTTGTTACTGGGAGGGATACTGTATAAAGAATTATAAAGAATTCCATTGTATAAGTACCCAAGTTTCAGAAAATAGTAACTTGTAAAGCCTGGTTGCTCTGGAATATTTAATTTCTACTGTTCTCGTCTCTAAAACTATTTTTGATCTTATCCATGTTCACCAATTTGGCTCTTGTAAATTATGATGTAATGTTGGATGGTTTATGGATTCTACTTGGAATTGTATGTACCTCCAGTTTTAGATATGTTTTTGCATCTTCTGATGGTGAGTATAAATATTGTATTTCCTTTATTTCAGTAGTATATGGAATTTATGTTGGGGAATGTCTTGGTGCTTTCACAGAATACCTCATTGTCACTATTGGAGGCATCAATACATAGCTTCAAAAGCCATGATTGGGTTTAAGTTTGGCACCTCTTGCAGTTGACAACCTGGCAACATCCATGGTTTATTCCCTAAAGAGTCCCTTAAACCATACTTTTGGTATGAATATTTTTATAAATCTTTTCAAATTTTGATTTTTCTTTTGAAATAATGGTATAGGTCATTATATTGGATGTAGATGCCGATAAATCTAGATAATCTTCAAAGATGAGTTTCAGTTTTAGTATGTAAATTGATAGGTTGTTGCACTTAAAAAGTATTCAAGTTGTAATAGCCATAAATTTTGGTATTTCTGGATGACCATATCCAATATTGGAACTTTTTGGGCTGCATAATTGATAAATTGCTCTGAACTTTCCCTACCCTCTCTGCAGAAAGACTTCTTGTATTAACTGTCTAGTAGACAAGTTTAATTTGTTGCCTTAAGCTACATTCTAATTGTATACACAACTTGATGTTGAACTAGTTGAAATTGATGTTTCCATACCATGATCAAATGGTGTTTTAACTTCATTGTTGGTTGCTTGATATTACGAGATGGGTATTTTTGAGCCCCTTCAAGCAACTCCCAGTTTGAAAATCATCACCTGCCCATGAAAGTTCTGTAAGAAAAATTCTTGCATTATGTACTATTATTTATTTTTCTTTTTTTTATGGATTCTGTTTGAGAAAAGATCATTGTTGTGTTTAACGGGTTGGTTTTCCCTGATTATGTACAGTGCATGAGAATCCATCATGCAGGTAACTGCCTGCATAATTGATAAATTGCTCTGGACCTTCCCTACTCTCTCTGCAGAAAAACTTCTTGTATTAACTGCCTGAGTAGACAAGTTTAAATTGTTGCCTTAAGCTACATTCTAATTGTATAAACAAGGTGATGTTGAATTAGTTGAAATTGATGTTTCCATACCATGATCAAATGGTGTTTTAACTTCATTGTTGGTTGCTTGATATTACGAGATGGGTATCTTTGAGCCCCTTCAAGCAACTCCCAGTTTGAAAATCATCATCTGCCCATGAAAGTTCTGTAAGAAAAATTCTTGCATTATGTACTATTATTTATTTTTCCTTTTTTATGGATTCTGTTTGAGAAAAGATCATTGTTGTGTTTAACGGGTTGGTTTTCCCTGATTATGTACAGTGCATGAGAATCCATCATGCAGGTAACTGCCTGCATAATTGATAAATTGCTCTGGACCTTCCCTACTCTCTCTGCAGAAAGACTTCTTGTATTAACTGCCTGAGTAGACAAGTTTAAATTGTTGCCTTAAGCTACATTCTAATTTTATAAACAAGGTGATGTTGAACTAGTTGAAATTGATGTTTCCATACCATGATCAAATGGTGTTTTAACTTCATTGTTGGTTGCTTGATATTACGAGATGGGTATCTTTGAGCCCCTTCAAGCAACTCCCAGTTTGAAAATCATCACCTGCCCATGAAAGTTCTGTAAGAAAAATTCTTGCATTATGTACTATTATTTATTTTTCTTTTTTTATGGATTCTGTTTGAGAAAAGATCAGTGTTGTGTTAAACGGGTTGGTTTTCCCTGATTATGTATAGTGCATGAGAATCCATCATGCAGGTAACATGTTCTTTCCCTAATCTTGATTAGTGTTTGATGCTTTGAGAGACTTTTTTTGATTGATGTTTGACTAGGATAATGTGTGTTAGAAATTCGAATATTGGATTCCTATTTATTGTTGTTACATGCAGTATGAGCTTCAGTTCATGCCTTTCGGTACTAGTTAGATTCCTCCCAAATCCCAATTGGTAAGTTCTTTTTGCTAGTATTTGCTATTTGCATGGGTTATTCCACCTGTTTGCACTCGTAATATATCATGGTTAACTGGCCTTCACTTTAGACACCTCCATGTTTCTTGTCACATATGAAACTACAGATCATGAGGCAGAGACGGGTCTGTAGAGTAGCCCCAATTCTTGTTCCTTTTGAAGTCAAATTTCAAACCTATACTCCTCTTGGTATTGGTTTTTTGCATAATGCCATTGTTTAAGTCTTAATCTGGAACATGAATCCAAATATTTTAACATAATCATTTCTTTAATAGAAAAACAAATTGAATTTTGTTTTTCAAGGGCAATCTCATAACTCTTCTAGGATTCCAAAGAATGCCAATGTCGCGGAGGGAATGATAAGGCATTTTCAGGAATTGTTTCAAGTGAAGTATTGTTTATTGAGCTTCTGTCATGTAAATATTGTTAGTTTTTTGTTCACAGGTGTGAGATTCAAATGTTAGACATTTTCCATCACTTCAGCCCCTACATTAATTTCTTTCTCAATTGTTGTTCTCTACCATCTGTTTCGTCTATATCAAACTTTTGATGTTTTCATGTTCACTGTGATGTTTTTTTTTCTAGAAACTTTCTACTTTGGGAGAAAATGAATTTCTTTCGGTCCATCTACAAGTAATTGATTTAAAATATTATTATTATTCCTGATAAGAATTGATTAGAAATATTAATTTGCTTTATAGAAGAAAACAATTTATGCTTTTGCTGCCAATATTTCAGTTGCCAAACAAACACGTAATTGTTCACTGAAGCAAGTTAATAGTACATGTTAATGCTGAGTTTTTGTTCATAGGTTGAACTTATAATTAATTAATGAAGAAAAATGTTACATTGGAACTTAATAATTTTTGTTACCCCTAAATGGAAAAAGCACATTAGTTTGTTGCGTAAGCAATGGAACAAAACAGTTTTATTTCATAGGTGATTCGATTTTTGGACACTAAAGCAGAGAACTTGAGTTATCAGTATTCTTAGTGTAAAATATGTTGTCTCCGGCTGGTTGCCATTGGAGTTATACCACACCTTCACAGTGTTTTTTTGCCTACAAATTTATCGACCACCAGGGGACCTTTGCAGCCATTGTTGGCATCACCAACAATAAATGAGAGCACATGGTTTCTTCTGATTGTTGATTTCTGCAACCGAGCTTCCTTTTCTGGCTATGAGTTCAATGGGTCGTTTGCCTTTTGGAACCGAGAAATTGTTCACTGTCAAGGATTCAATTATCTAGCCTGGTAAAGGATTGTGATCATCTTCAGAAGTTGGTCTTGGGAAGATATAAGGACCTTCTTGAAGTTTCCATTATTTAGTATAGATTGGTTGCAAATTGTTGAATCAAACAACAGGTTAGTGAATTATGAACTTCTATTTCAATCATAAAATGTCAATGTGATCTAGTTTATAAACCTCGAGTACGTTTTGGATTGTACAAGGTCTTCAATGCAACTGAATCAACAATGGGGCCACAAGCTACATTGTCCTCTAGCCTGGATTATGTATTGGGATCTCAATTACATGCGCATCAACTTGGACTGCCTATGCATATGAATCCCACCCATTGCTAGTATTTTCAGAACTAGTTTCTGAATGCAAATTTTAGGTTGTCGAGTAGGGTTTATTTTTCCATATATGCAGCTGACATTGGTTTTCTTTCACAGTAAGTTATGGAAACCTGCTGATATGCTAGAGTCAGAAAAACTTTCCAAAGGAATACATGATTCCTTACTTGTCTGGATGGTCCACCTTTAGCTAGAGAAAGAAAGAAGAGAGGTGATTGAGATATTTGGTAACCAAAATCCAAATTCTCAAGGCATTTCTAAACTCAAAATTGTAAGTAAACTGTCACTCAAACCTTTCAATATAGTGTATGCCAGGCATTTAAATCGTGGTCTTAGGCTTTTTTAGTAACAAATACTATCGTGATCATTAGTAGTAAATATTAATAGCGGTGAAAGTCAAAACCACAAATTAATTACTATAATATTGTGTTGCAGCTGTTATTTAAATCCTAGTTTATACTACTATGTGTTTAGTACATTAAATTCTTTAATATAATCTGACATATTCCTCTGCAAACAGACCACCGTGATCATTAATGAAACTTTAAGATTGTACAATCCATCGGGCGGCATGATGGCAAAAGCTGTAAGAGATGTTCGGTTAGGAAAAGCTAGTCTTGTTTGCTAATATAGATTATCTTATCGCCCATGTTGCATTTTACTCTGACCCTCAACCGTCGGGAGAATATGTGCATCTTTTTTAACTAGAGAGTTCGGCATAAGGAATTGCCAAAGCTACTCATTACAATGCGGCTACATTTTATTCCTTTGGGTTGGGATCTTAACCCTGTGTTGGTATGGAACTTTTCCTAGTACAAGAGAGGGAAAGACACATCTCTAGTGTACCAATGATCGTGCAAAGTAAATAATTGCTAAAAGCATCTTAAGTAGTAAGCCGACCTTAAGATGAGTATGGTCTTAATTCGGTTTTCTTAGAGCCTCTGATAGCAAAATTGAGACGACAAAGGGTTCTGTCCCTATAGGTAGGGGTGTTCAATAGGTTAACCGACCCGAAATAATATTAAACGAATTAACCGACCTTTAAAATTTTTAGCCGTTAACAGAACCGAAATTTTTTCAAAAAAATTGACCAAATCGAAATTTTTTCAGTTAATTCGGTCGGTTAACCGAATTATTCAAAAATTATATGTATTTTTATTTTTGGTTAAAATAAGTATAAAATTAACCGAATTAATCGAATTACTCGAATTAATCGAATTATTTGTATAAAATTATATGTTTTTTATTCTTATTTTTAGTTTTAGTTTTAGATTTTTATTTTTATTTATTAAATTATTTGTAATTTTTATGATTGGGTTGGGTACTTGGGTTAATATATATTAGATTGGATATTTGGGTTTATGTTAGATTGGGTTTGAGTGAATAGTAGACTATTTATATATTATAATTTTATTTATTAATTTTTTCGGTTAAACCGAAAAAATTCGGTTAATCGACTGGTTACGAACCGAATTAACTGTTAATCGAAAACTCAAAAAATTATTAACCGTCTCCCGACCGAATTAATTTGGTTAACCGATCGATTAACCGAATTCAGTTGGTTAACTGACTTTTTTCAGTTTTACCCGAATTTTGCACACCCCTACAGCTATAGAGATTGAATGATAAAAGTTCTCTCTTGAATTTTCAAAACTTCATCATGTGGTAAAATATAATATTCAAGAGAATTTAATATTCTTACTGCATGATTGTTTTATTTTCACATGATGCTCTCCATGATTATACAACCCTACACCGTCCACTCACCTATTACATTCAATCACAATATGAAATTCAAGTGGTACTTAGTCATTCTATCGATGCTTAATGTACATAGCTGCCAAGAATTGGGGGTTTAACCCAATTAATTCATGTATTCACCTTCAAGATGACATTTTTTTTTTTTGAATAGGGAATGGTTGGCACCTCTGCCACGCCTTTCCTAATCTTTATGACATTTTATTAGGGTTTTAGCACTTAATCAACCTAAATATTTTCTACTTAATGACTCGGATTATAGCAAAATTACCTAAATATAAGATAATTCCAAAAAAATTCTAAACAATATCAAAATATCCGTAATTAGCTAAAATTCTTAAAAACAATAAAAAATGAAGGCAATTACACAAGATTAAAAATAAAACCATCATGCGGTAAAGATATTATATTCATGTGAAAATAATAATAATAATAATAATCTAATGGCAAAATTTTAAACAAAATCAAAACAATAAATTTAATAAAACCAAATAAAGTTAGTTTCTAAAATCAAAATATACACATGAAAATTTTCACTATTCATAGAAGGAAAATTTTGGAATCCTGCATTTTTTTAATTGAACATTTCATTAATTCTATAAATATTTACATACACATGCATTATTTATTTGACATGTTTGATTACTTTGGTTACTAATAAATTATTTTACCACATAAATATTAATTATGGAAGACATGATCATTAATTGAATGCATCGAATATTGAGATAAAAATCTTGCATAGAATGCATCGAAGTTTCTATTGCCTTTAGTGAATCGGTGAAATGATCTTCTTCATGCATCGCGAATTTAGATATATTTAGTTAATTATGAAAGTTTGCACTATAAAACAGTAGATTTATTCTCTCGTAAAGACACCAAATTGCTTCATTTTATGTTCGGTATTTTCAATTGGTTACAACACCAACTATAACATCACATAAATAAAGCTGCAACTAGCGATGTCCAGTTTCAGTTTTTTGTTCCCCCTAAATGGATGAGCTGCGTAACATTTTCCAAACAGTTTTAATTTACAGGTGATGCAATTTTCGGACACTAAGCAGCTTCACATCATCCAGCACCGGCCCACAAAGAGAACCCGAGTTATCACTTTTTATGGTGTAAATTGTGCTATAGAACATGATCCGAGTTCGTGTTGACTCTGCCCTGAATGCAAGTCTAGCTGCTTTGAATCCACCTTTGCCCTTGGAGTTATACAACACCATCACCATGTTTTTGCCTGCAAATGCTTCGACCATCATTGGACCTTCGCATCCATTGTTAGCATCGCCAACAACAAATGAGAGTACGTAGTTTCTTCCAATTGTCGTCTTAACGATCTGTGCAACCGCGCTTTCTTTTCCGGCTATGAGTTCGATGGCCCGTTTGCCCTGTGGAACCGAGAAATGTTCACTGTCGATGTTCTTAATGGCTTTCAGGGATTCAATTATCCAGCCTAGTAAAGGACTGTGATCATCTTCTATTTCGGGTGGAATTATAACTCCTTCGGAAGTTGGTATTGGGAAGATATAAGGACCTTCTTGGAAGTTTGCATTCTTTAGTAGATTGGCTGCAAATTGTTGAATCAAACCATCAGTTAGTGAATCATGATAAACGATTTCAAAAACTAAATGCTAATGTGATCGGTTTTATGTACCTCGGGTCCGTTTCGGATAGTACAAGGTCTTCAAAGCGATTGAATCAATAATGGGGCCACAAACTGCATCTTCCTCCACGCTTGGATTATGTATTGAGATCTCAATTACATGTGCATCAGCTTGAAATGCCCATGCATATGAATCCCATCCATTGCTGCTATACATTGTCTGAATCGGAAATAAACCCGAGTCATTTTGCTCGTTGTTTGGCGAAACCGAGACGTTCAATCTTTCCTCTTGTGCACATGTGCGAGATGCACTGAAGGTTAGAGAGTAAAACATGTCCTTAATCACCCTAATCTTCTGCTTAATGAGGGCCCCATTCCCTAACCTAACTGCAAAGGCTCCTTGGGGTACTATTAGCAACATGTCATCTTGTTTTTGACCTGATTTTATGTATTCAACATAGCCAGAAATTTCCCAGTTGGGAATGGACTTGCCACTCATCACTTTTGTTCCTTTCAGTTCCGTTGCCTTTGGACCTTGCTCGAAGTTCCCATTTGGCAATAAACCTAACATGTCTCAATAACCAAATTTAGATCAAGGTTGATTTTATGTACTCATTACCGGTAAAAGTACAAGTTAGATTTATATCAAGACTGGTGGAGCCAATTAGCTTCTAGCTCAACCTAAAGCTTAACTTTATAGCTGCTCTAAGTTTCAGATTAAAATTAATAGTAAAGTTTTTAATAAAGAATTATATGTAATTGAGTAAGTACTTGGTATTGTTGGTTAATTGGTATTGTTGGTTAATGTTGAGATGTTTAAACTTTAAGCGTTCATGTTCTAGTTTTACTACATAAAAATTATATACAGACTAGTTATTTACTTGAATTAATTTGTTTAAGTTAAACTATAAAATTTATTATATATAATGAAATTGTTAAAAAAAAATGATTGCTAGTATATATATTTATATGCCAGCAAAGGATCAAATATAAATGTTTAATGGTATTTGATATTTGTTCGTAGGAGAGGAATCTACTTTGTAACTTACATACCTATGGTTAAAACAATATATTAAAGCCCTACTCCATATAATAAACAAATAAATACCATACTAGCTATAGAATATACAATTCTGGAACGACGGTCTGTATGGGCTCAGTATTGTATGTCAGTCAATTAATAGATGGGTAATTCTGAAATTGTGAAGTTTAGAAGAAACATGGGAGGAAACATTGGGTAGATCTTGACTCATTTAAAGGCTGGCTCGTTCATAACACAGCTAAATTTATTGCTCAAACACCAAACAACCCAACTTTACCCCAAATCATCCAAAAAGTAAGCCTCAAGTTCATTAAAAGCTTCTTCTTCAACTACTCCTATACTATAAACATCATGCTCCATTTATGAATCACGTAAAGAGTGATGCCAAACTTAGTCTAATTCTTTGTTTTCATGTACCATATGCGTGCTTTTATCTTACAAATATTCATTCATTCATTCATTATATTATGTAGTAAACAGAATAAAACGGGCCCAAACATTGTAATTGCAGAAAATCACATATATATATAGTTTGAATATATAAAAATGGAGAGTATAGTATAGTCTTGCTAATGCATGGTGATTGCAGAAAAGAAATAATATAGATAGCTTTGGAATCAAAATCTTGTAAGCTGTTCCTAATCCTGAGCAAGAATAAGAGTTGCAGATGCCATGCATGAAGTGCTAGACTGCTGATGGCTTTGAAAAAGAAAAAGAAAAAAGGAAATGCAAAAATTGAGAGATATTCGAGGCTGCCATCTTTGACAGATGAAGCTATTTGAGAAGTGGTGCAAACCAGAAGCAATACGAACGCCGCCACCTTCTTCATTTTGTATTATATTATTTCTCAAGTAAAACACCTTACAGACACACACATAGAAAAAGAAAATCAGAGGAGGGAGCTTGGATGGAAAATGACGACTGCCAGTGTCGCCTGGTTTGCTGTAGACAAAAGCCAATTTTATTTAGTTAAACTACATGGCTGCCACTACAAGACCCATCAAATAGTACTCTTTCGGGATTATCATTATCCTCTTTACTTCACTAACAGGAAGGCTTTTCTCTTATAGAGTTGTAAATTCCATTCCATAGGGTTGTATTGTGAAATTAAAAACTCTATTCACAGATATAAAATATTCAATTTGGAATAAATATATTTGAATTTAAAAGTTTTTTTATAAAATTTTAAAATCATTTTAATTTGAGTCCATTTTAGATTGAATTTTAAACTTATTTTTTAAAAATAAAAAATAATAGATGTTTATATAATAGTTTTGTATTTGAGAAATATTATTTTTAATTAATAATAATTAATTTTATAATGAATCATCTTGAATTGACAAAGGTAAATTAGTTAGTTCTTCTCATAGGTAGAGGAAAATGTTCATATTTCCTTAGATGAAGAGGTCTATGTTGTTGTACACTCGTAGTTGTTAGGCATGTTATTTTATTTTCTACCAAAAAAACATCTGGGGGAGCTAATTTCTTGGTTGACTAGAAATTTAATTAATTAATGGAATGATATAGGGTTTAAGGTTTTTATAATGAATATTAAACATCATTTAGATGCATGACTCCAGATTCAAAGCCACATGAATATATTTATCCACAGGCTGTTGCATTGTCGACTAAGGGCTACTTAATTTTATTTCTTTCTAATCATTTTTAATATACTTGCTTAATTAAACTTCAACACTAGTTATTCTTTCCATATAATAATAAATTTAAAACAAATAAAAACTTAAAAATATCAAAAATAGATATTTGATTATTAGATTAATGTATCATCCTTTTCCATTTTACGATTAACTTGAATTTTCTTTACACCATTTATTTATTAATTTAAATATCAACATCTAAACGAAATGTTTTTCATAGTAAAAACATATTTATGGGCTTAAAATCGAGTCTACAGGGTTCTAAAAATAGTTTGTAAACAATGAAAGAACTAATTTGAAACAAAACCGAAAGTCTGGGTAGTGTGACAAAGCCCAGACTGTGTGGCACAAGGACATGGCCGTGCGACAGACCGTGTAACTTTCGTAATAAATTCACACTGCCGTGTCGCAGGCCGTGTGCTAGATCGTGTTCAATTCGAAGTTGAGTCACACAGCCATGTCACAGGTCGTGTAACTCACTGACTTGAAACACACGGACGTGCAAAGAGACCATTTGCCCCTAATTTTTCCTTCAAATGCAAGCTTACCAAAACGTACTTACTTGAACATAAGTAACTCATTTAACAATTAAACCTATTCAAAACACACTTAAACAAGCCCGAAACATGCCAAAATCATCCAGCCTAAGTGTCTAACCAAAGTGCATTAATTGACACCACAATTCAATTAACAAGCTTATCTACAAATCATATCAAATAAGTTATATTCTAACTTATGAGTTCATACATAAAAAAAAAAAAAAAAAAAAAAATTCCAACTTACCATTTTATTATATCTATTCATATTCAATACTACCACAATTCAAACATTTCCAAATGATTTATATCAACTAACCAAACACCAAGGTTATAGGCACACTTCATTCCAAACACCAAAAGACACGTACATAAATTATCTAAAACCAAATTTAAACAACTGTACATTAACCAAATATATAACACATCAAAATATGTATTTGACATAAATATAAAACACACCTATTTCATGCCATATAACCCAAAGATAAACATATCAAAAACTACCAAAAAGATATCCGGATAGTGTGATTCTTTGAATTGATCTGATCGTCTGATTCCAAAAAAACGTATCTACAAGAAAACAAGAAAATGACACGAATAAACCTCTATAGAGTTTAGTAAGTTCAACGTTAAAATGATAAAACTTACCGAATTAAACATAACATTTATAATAACAAGAGTAATAGATAATGTTTCCTGTCAACCATAACCATTAACAGGTGAGAATATACATACAATCATGTACAAGTTACATTTTAATATAACTATACGAGATCATTCAATATTAAGCCACAATGTTATCAGGAAATTCATGAACAACTTTAAAACAGTTCAATAACAAGTCATTTAACATTAGAGATATTACTTGATGAACAATATACGGATATGAGTACATAATTATCCATTCGGAACACGCTAAAAGCTCAAATAAGTCAATCCAATCGAAAACATGCCTTGGCACTAAGTGCCTAGTCCATATGCTAACATCCCTCTAAAAACACGCCTGGGTGCTAAGTGCCAAGTCCGAAGGCTTTACATCTGCCTAGATAACACGCCAAAATCACTGTAATATAACACGATAGTTTGCAACAAATGTTGGGCCTCAATATACTCAATGTTTAAACACAAGTTAGGAATCATCACCTCGCAACAAGTCAATTTCGTACAGTGCGCACTATAACCTATTTTCAAGAAATTAATTTCCAAAAATTATTTTCAATGAAAACAAACATATTCACCAGGGTTACATTCTAACTAAAACTTTACATATATTTATATGTCTAAACCTTATACAAACTACATCCTAAGCATAATTCTTAACCGATTATATTTATCCACATCATCATCGTTATCCAAAAATATAATCTTTATTTAAATATTTATCTGAAAATTTACCCAAAATCTACTAAATTTTTTTGTTTCCCAAAGTTAACATCACGTATGATTGTCTGAATTGCTAGATAGAGTACTTCTTGGGGACTAATATGAAAATCATCACCTGTCGGTGAAGGGGATGTTTTGTAAGAATTATTATATATGCTCCCTCATAAATGGTAGCATTTGTCATCGGTACAACAATAAGATTTCAGTTCATTTCATTTATATGGTATTAAAGTCGATTGACATGAGGGCAAAACTTCAAGACATTTGATTGGCGAATTAAAGAAAGCAGCAGCCGAACATACCATTTAATTTAAATTAATGAAGAAAGCTATATAAACATAACATCGGCGGAATGAATTAAACCCTCACTGTTTTTGTTACCCCTAATGGGATGAGTTGCATAAGCAATGCAACTAACATTTTCCAAACAGTTTTAATTTACAGGTGATGCAATTTTCGGACACTAAGCAGCTTCACATCATCCAACACTGGTCCACAAAGAGAACCCGAGTTATCACTTTTCATGGCGTAAAATGTGCTATAGAACATGATCCGAGTTCGTGTCGACTCTGCCCTGAATGCAAGTCTAGCTGCTTTGAATCCACCTTTGCCCTTGGAGTTATACGACACCTTCACAGTGTTTTTGCCTGCAAATGCTTCCACCACCATGGGACCTTCGCATCCATTGTTAGCATCACCAACAAGGAATGAAAGCACATAGTTTCTTCCGATTGTTGTCTTAACGATTTGTGCAACCGCGCTTTCTTTTCCGGCTATGAGTTCGATGGCCCGTTTGCCTTTTGGAACTGAGAAATGTTCACTGTCGATGTACTTAATGGCTTTCAGGGATTCAATTATCCAGCCTGGTAAAGGACTGTGATCATCCTCAATGTGGGGTGGAATTATAACTCCTTCGGAAGTTGGCCTTGGGAAGATATAAGGACCTTCTTCGAAGTTTCCATTCTTTAGTAGATTGGCTGCAAATTGTTAAATCAAACAATCAATTAGTGAATCATGAACTTCAGTTTCAAATATCAAACGTCAATGTGATCGGTTTTATGTACCTCGGGTACGTTTCGGATTGTACAAGGTCTTCAATGCGACTGAATCAATAAGGGGCCGCAAGCTGCATCTTCCTCCACGCCTGGATTATGTATTGAGATCTCAATTACGTGCGCATCAGCTTGGAATGCCCATGCATATGAATCCCATCCATTGCTGCTATACATTGTTTGAATCGGAAACAATCCGAAGTCGTTTTTCTCGTTGTTTGGCGAGACCGAAACATTCAATCTTTCCTCTTGTGCACATGTACGAGCTGTGCTGAAGGTTAGAGAGTAAAAGTCGCCCTTAACTACCTCAATTTTCTGCTTAATAAGGGCTTCATTCCCCAACCTAACTGCAAAGGCTCCCTCGGGTACTATTAGCAACATGTCACCTTGTTTGTGACCTGATTTTATGTACTCAACATAGCCTGAAATCTCCCAGTTGGGAATGGCCTTGGCGCTCATCACTTTTGTTCCTTCCAGTTCTGATGCCTTTGGCCCATACTCGAAGTTCCCATTTGGCAATAAACCTGAAAAATGTTTTCAGTCACCATATTTAGATCCATCAGCCATTCCATATGGTGTATCTGATTAATATTCAATAATCGATTGTCATCCCCTGTTCTATATAATTAGACTAATAAAATTTTGTTGGACAAGTATGGCTTAAACTACTTAGACGATATTAACTTCGAACTTATCAATATATGACAAAACTGACATGTCGGATTTGATGGATCCTTTGCTTCAAGGACATGCTGTCTCAAGCTTCATTATGCCCAAAGTGGTCCAGATGATCAGCATTGATGAATCTAATAAAAAAAATCTATACACGTGGGACCCTAAACCTTATCTAGGAAACCCTTTTTCCTTATGAAAAACAAATCCCGATTATTTGATTTACTGCATGTGGGATGAGTAAGGTTGAGATTGGATCTCCTTCTGAAGGATGGAAAGGAATTTGGCGTATTATATTCATGAATTTCAACAACCATGCACATGCACATCAATTTTCAATGCAGTTTTGAGGTTTCACGGGATAATTAGTGGTATAAAATGACAAAGAAAAATAATAAGATATTATAGGAATTGGATTGAAACGGCGTTGTGGTGATTTGCAAGGATGGATTGATTGATGTGTGGTATGGGAAAATGTGCAAACCCGTCTGCCTGGGTTATCACGTGGCTCAAGGCTGCATATACAGCACATGCATGCTGATTTATTAACTTATTTTTTTCTTCTTCTTTCATTCGTTCGCATTTATGTGTCAGAAATTTATTACTCACCAGCAAACTTGGATTATTAAAGCAGCCTCCTATTAATAAGTCATGCAGGCAGACGTACAAGTTAGAGTTCTATCAAGGCGGGTACAGCCAACGAGCTTCTAGCTGAACCTAAAGAGTAAATTGTTTAATATAGTATTATTATGTGGTTAAATATAAACTCTTAATGACAATTTGATATTCATTCTTGGGAGATCGGAAGCTACTTTACCCATGTAACTAACATACCTAAGGGTTTTTTTCTATCCACTGCTCACATACCTATGGTTAAAATAGCAATAGGGATGAAATACATTAGCTACTAGCTAGCAAGTTTCCAGAGAAATCTAAAGTTTTAATTTTTAAATTTGTGATAATCAGATTAAATTTAAAATCAAACCAGCCCTTTATCCCCAAGATTTAATTTCAAAAATAAAAAAAATATATATTAAATTTCTTAGCACTCTAACAAATACTATACTAAAACATTGGAACGATGATATCCATGTGGGCTCAGTATTGTATGTCTCCCCAACTTTGATGAGTGAGTGAACTCATAGACGGATGATTTTGAAATTGGGGTGTTTTAGAACAGGAGAAACATGATGGAATATTGTGTAGATCTTGAGTCATTAAGAAGCTGGCTCCTTCATAACACACCAAATTACCCAACTTTACACGAAATCGTTCAAAAGTAAGCCTCAAGTTCATTAAAAGCTTCTTCTTTAACCACTCCTATACGATAAGTATAACATCATGCTCCAGTTATGAATGCTATAAAGAGTGATACCAAACTTAGTCTAGTTCTTTGCTGTCATGTACCATACGCATGCTTTTAGGCTACAAACCTTCATTCACTACAATATGTAGTAAAACGAATAAAACGGACCCAAAGCAGAAAACGACATATAGTCTTACATGGTGATTGCAGAAAAGAAATAATAAGAATTGCAGATGGCATGCATGAAGTAAGGCTTTGAAAAAGGAAAAAAACTAGAAATTGAGAGGCTTCATTACCGTCTTTGACAGACGAAGCTATTTGAGAAGTAGCGCAAAGCAGCAGCAGTAAGAACATCGCCACCTTCTTCATTTTGTATTATATGTGTTCTTTCTCACGCACACACTGAGGGAGGGAATTTGGATGCAAAATCGAGACGGGCAGTGTGGCCTTTTTATGTGTTTTGCTATAAACAAAAGCCATTACTATTTAGTCTAAACTACATAACTGCCACTACAACACCTATCAATTATCAATTGCTCCTTCCCCATTATTTACTCAAATACCACTGTTTATACTTCTTTCTCTTTCTTCTTACATTCATTTCTCTTTTCCTTAAAAAGTTTTAAAAGAAAATTAATGAAATTATTTTTCAAAATTGAATCGGTATATATAAATTCTCAAATCAATTAATTTCATCTATTCATCCGATTCGATTTAAATAATTATGTTTAATATAATTAAATTTTATAAATGTATTTTACAATAGAATAAAGTTCAAATATTCTTTGCATTTTTTTTTTTTATCTTGAGATACCATTTACTTTGTATATATAATTCCATGATATTTGGGGAGCTAATTTCTTGGTTGAATAGAAATTTAATTAATTAATTAAAAAATAGAAACGTAAATTAGTTTGAAAAATGATTTCAGATTTGGTGTTCTTTTGGTGGAGGTTGATTAGGACAATTATTCAAAACCACATGGGTATATTTATCGACAAACTGTTGCATTGTCGATCAAGGCTTAAATAATTTTGTTTAATTATTCTGATTCTCAAATCAATTAATATTGATAAATAAGATTAATTTATTGCTATGAACATAATCATTTTAAACCAAAAACCAAAACATAAATTTGATTATTACGACACATATCAAATTATATTTATAGCTTATTTATTTATAAATACAAATTATTAAATATGTATTATATTAATATATTAATGGTTTAAAATCAAAAAAAAAAAAAAAAAAAGCACATGGCTAAGGGGAAGATATAGTAGGTTGAGTGATTGTAATTTGGCTGTCAAAACTAAATTTGTAATGCATTTTTTTAGTTAAGTTGCTCGTGGGAGGATTAACAGCAAAACATGAGATCATAACTAAAAATGCGACATTTGGAAGGGAAAAATATTAAAGAAATTGAACATTCAGATCTTAATTAATATTATACCATGGAAGCAAGGCATGTGCAATTGCAAGTGAGAATTTTGATTTGAGTCAGCCCTCATTTAATTAGTTTAATCATTTTCTCTTTGCTTGGTCGGCAATAATTGTGAAGTTGGCATGTGCAGTACTAGAGGATTGCATGAGACTCTGTGTTTGGGATTTGGCACCATTATCTTAACATTTTTACCAGGAAAATCTGGGTTTGAAAAGAAAATTTTATTATATATATGTTTTTATTTGAAAATTTCAGTCTTGATTTCATTGTTAGCTAGCAGTTAAACGCACGAATTTATTAATGAAGTCTTCGTGACGTTGGTAAAGATTAAAGTTTTGAATTTATATAAGAAAATATAAATTAAATTTTCCATTACCGCCTCAAAGATCAAAATATTAAATATATTTATATTCATACAAATAAATCTGACATATCAATCATTCTGGTAATATTTCAAAGTATTGATTATAGTAAGCCTTTTATACATAGTAAGCTTAATAAGGTTCATGTGTATAAGAAGGTTCTACACAACTATGAACTTGGAAACAGTAAAGGATGTGCAAGGCTACTATGTCCGTGCATTGGGCTGTGTCGGTAGAATTGATGACAGTCATCTACATATTTACAATTTCTGAATTGTACTAAATTATCTAAATTCAATAATTCAATTTATTATTTAAAGATTTAAAAAAATAGAGTTAAGCATGAACTAAACTTGAAAACAGTTATTGAGCTGGTTTTACCTTTCATGTTTAATGTTTGTGATTATCTATTTTAACAAGCAAAATCCGTTATTTGATTTTAAAATATTAAAATTTATAAATTTCAATTCAAGCACACCTAACTTTGATAGTATGGTTAAATCGAAGCAGTGGGCATAGACATCAAATCACACTGCGATTGCCATTGAAAAACTTGTTTGAATTAGGGGGTCAAATAATAGAGACAGAATATTAGTTGTAATGGGCCAAATCTGGCCAAGCCCAAAACAAAATACCCAAACCCACTAAGCCTAGTTAGCCCACTACCCAAAATCAGAAAAATAAAAAAAAAAACCCTAGCCTAAACCGCCTAACCCACCGCCCTTGGTCACATCGCCAGTCAAGTGGCTTCTGCTCCACCGTTTGCCTGCAGCAATAATAGAAGAAGAAACAGATTAGTCAAAAGGGGCAAGTTGTAGAAAAAATGCCTATAAAAGGCCAAATCAAAAAGCTGTAAAGACAGAGCAAATTTTTCTTTTACATAAGCGCAAGATATTCAACAACTCTTCAATACAAAAAGAGATTTAAGCATAAGCAAAGCGATAATCCACAATATAAAAATACGGAATATTACAAAATCGGGCACAAAAATATCAAAATCAATCGAAGGACCAAGGTGATTTTATTACTGTTTTATTACCTATCTTGAATTTATTTCTTCATTTATACATATATTATAAAACTAAAAATACAGCAAAAAATAATTTAAAAAAAACGAAATTTTACCTCTTAAGCCCACCATGCACGGTGGTAGTCGCTGCACGCCGGCGGCGGTCCGATGACTGGGACAGTGGCCACGCTCCTGGCGAGAATCGCCCTCCCTTCTCTCTCTTTTTTTTTCTTTTCTTCCTCGGCCCAATTTGAAATGATTTTTTTAAGGAATTTTGAGCTTTATAGCCTATCCAAAGCGGCACCGTTTTGGTGCCCACTTCAAACACGCTTAAGCAGCGCCGTTTAGGCGCAACCCGGATCGGACCCGACCCATTAACCAAGGATCCGCGTGTTTTTTATATTTGGGATAATTACCCATGCGGTCCTTCCGCAATTTTTTCTGTTTCAATCAGGTCTTTTAATGTTTTTAAATTTAGCTCTGAAATTTTAATTCTGTTCTAAATTAGTCCTCCGTTCGTTTGAAGGAGGAATATTGGAACGACGCCGTTTCAGTAGGACGGGATATTTACTCCTTTGGTCCTTCTTGTTTGCTTGCGCGTTCAAATCAATCCCTTTTTTTCTTTTCTTCATTTATTCGCCTCTAAATTCCTCTGTCAATTCAATTTCATCCTTTTTTTGTTTTTCCTCATTTTTCTAATTTAATTTTAACATTATTTATAATATCGCATTTTATTATTGTTGTATTTTTATTAATTGTTTCATTATTATCATTTTGTTTAATACTTGTATATATATATTGTTATAAAGTATTATTAATAATTTTAACATTACCATTCTTATTAATGCATATGTATTCTATATTTTTGTACATGTATATACACATATTTATGCATATTTCTTCCTTTAAATACCATATATATATTCTTTTTATATATTACGTATATATGTTTTAATATCTAAATATATTATGTACATACTTTAAATATTACCGTATATTTATTTTTAATATACATTTTCTTTTTGTTGCTTGTTTTGCAAGACCTTTAATTGTTTTCTAACATTATTATTATTTAATATATATGTGTATAGTATATACACCCTTATAATATTGTGTTTTGTATGTATATATATTTTTATAATTATGTCACTATATTTACATAGCATTATTTTACTATTATTCTAATATATATTTTACATGCATATTTAAATACTATGTTATATACATATTTTTAAATACCACGTTATATACGTACTATCATTATATCCATTTTACCTGTATTATACTCGTTATTAACATTAATATATGTCCGTATTATTATTATTATTATTATTAATTTTCGATATTATCGTTTGTCAATACATTCGTATGTCAAATGCATCCCTTTAATATACATATTATACTCCATATTATGCACATGTGTATTAATATTATACCATGCATATCATTTATTATTATCATCATGTTTTTATATATTATATATTCGTATATTGTAAATATCATATTGTTCACACATTCTATTATGTACTCATTTCACGTATGTATCCCGTTTATATTTTATCATATTTACTTTTATTTCTATAATTACGTATATATATATTAATACCTCACGTATCATCATCGTTCTATACTATTATTATTATTATTATTATTATTGTTATTATTATTATTATTCTATCGTTTTCGTCATCATTATCACTTTTTATTTTGCCATGTTATTTATTTATTTACTTACGTATTCGATCATTTTATTTACCTCATGCTTTTGTTGTATATTATATTACTAGCCTTGCTTTCATCCTTTTATAATTTCTCATATCATTATTATTGACACTGTCGCACTTATCATTACGTATTAGTACCATAATTTGATTTTATGTTTTACTAAATCACGTTATATTTTTATTCAATACATTAACAATTCTTTCATAAAAGCGATATTCGGTATTAGGTAATTCGAGATAATCGTGCCACTAACTTACTTGGTTTCGACTTTTCTCATTTAACCTAAACAACGGAATATTCTTTTTTAAATCACAATACAAGTCTTTAAAAATGCTTATTTTGGGGATACAAGTGTGATGCCCTAACTTACTGGGTATAACATCTTGACACCTCAAAATAAGAGTTTGACAAATAAAGGCAATGTTCGGAGTTTGAAAACTCGAGAAACGTGCCTAACTTACTGGGTTTGATTTCCTTCGTTCATTCTAACTAACCGAATATCCTTTTAAAAGAAATTAAAAATACATTGATTTTAAATAAAGGGCTAGCCCGGTCTCAAAGTGCGAGATATTATGTCCTAACTACTTTGGATGTGGTATTTCATTATTGCGAGGCGAGAAAGTCTTTAACATTTGAACTTTTTTACAAAGAAAAGGATCGTATTTCAAAGTATTTTAAGTTTTCAAATTTTCGACATTAAGACACTAATTAATCAACTAGGTACCAATTTTTGGGCGTATCGAGGGTGCTAACCCTTCCTCGTGCGTAACTGACTCCCGAACTCATTTTCTGATTTTCGTAGACCAAAAAAATATATCGTTTTAGTAAATCTTAAATTTTATTAAAATGATCAATCAAAGGTGATCCAATCACACCTCGTCAAAAAAAGATTGGTGGCGACTCCCCTTTTTCGTTTTCATTTTCAAAATCCAAGTCGACTAACCGTTTCGCCAAAAAAATGGTTACGACAGCTTGGCGACTCCACTGGGGATATCTTCGAGAGTCGAACCATAAGTTGATTCACTTTGGTCTTTCTATCGAAAATTGAAAATTTGGTTTTGATAAACGATCCTTTCATGGCATTTTCACTTGTTATTTTTGTGGTTTATGATATAATACCTGCTGCGTTGGTTCGAGTCTTTAAATAGTTTTGCATATCACATTGCATGACCGTTGTGGTCACACCCTTTTAAGTGGGAGTGAGAAACTATTCCTTCGTGAGGTCTTCACCTCCGTATAGGATAGTGAATCGCTTTCGGGATACATCCGTACCTGCGTCTTCGTGAGGTTTTCACCTCCGTATAGACGTAGGGAAATGTATTCCACGAATCGAACTTCGGTCCGTATGAGCCTATAACGGGTGAGGACTGAGAGAATCTGTGGTTCGGTACCTTTACTTTAGAGAACAGAACCACATGTAGTGAGCCCTAAGAGCCTCCCCTAGGTAGAACCACACCGAACCCTAGTTTTTACCCGATTAGGTGTTTTGATTATTTCTTGATTGCTTTGATATCTATTCTTAGTTTAATACTGACTCGCTTGTGTTTTGTTGTTGTTGCATGACATCTCATCATATAAGGGTGTTGATTCACGATTTGGTTACTAAATAGAAGAGTTTAACATGGAAAAGGGTTTCTTGATAGAGTGGAAGATAATGCTGCCGTCCGAGTATGGTCCGTGCGAGAAGACACACCTTGGCAAGAAAAAGGTGATAGTTTGGTCGAGGATCACGAGTCGGTGTGTGGATTTCACTCGCATCGGTTGTAACTCGAAACGACTGCGAGAACTAAGAGAAATATGGAATAGTTAGAGCAGACGAGATCAAGCAACTCTTTTCTTTGTAACTACGGTGACCTACCTTATTTGCTTGACATAAAGGTGGATAAATACTTATTAGGGCCCTTACGCGATTTTGGAACCCGCTTACGATTGCTTCACCTTTGGAGGAATTGACCTAGTACCCACTGTGGAGGAATACATGGCTTTACTTAATTGCCCGAGTATCCAAGCCGGCGGGGGCCTATTCAAGACACATTAACGTCCCTCCCTTTGTGAAGAAATTGATACGTATTACGGGAATGAGTGAACAATGGGTTGCTGACCCGTATAAAGCGAAAAGGGGATAGTAAGTGTATTCCTTGGGAATTTGAGAGATTTGATATTGGCACATCCAGTTTGAAGAAAAGGGTTGATGTTTTCGCTTTAAGTATCTACGGTTTGGTTGTCTTTCCCAAGGCATTGGGATATGTAGATGAAGTTTGTCTCATTTATTCGGCCAGACTTGATAAAGGTACTACGCCGATCCGGCAATCTAGCGAAACTTTCGAGATCCTTGAATGCATGTCGGAGAGCGGCGAAGGAAGATTTATTGGTTGTGCACAACTTCTCTTGGCTTGGTTCCATAGTCATTTTTGGAAAGCGAAAAGGTCTCCTATCGGTTTTTCACAGAGACTATTCTCCATTAAGAAAGTTGGTGGCCACATCAAGACGGACGACATCTCGGAAGAGAAATGGATAACTATCCTCCAGAATTTGCAAGTCGAAAATGTTGAATGGAGAGCTCCATGGTTTCTCCCCTAGTGATATCTTGTATAGATCGGCAATTTTGACTGGGTCCCTTTAGTACGGAATATGGGGGCTTACGGATACACTCTACTACTCGTATTAAGGCGATGTCGGTCGAGGCGGTTCATACCAGCAACACAAGGATAGCTCAGTGTGAGTTCTCTTATAAAGATGACGGCTATAAGAAAAAGTTCGTGAGATATCGAGATCGTGGAATCAAACTCGAAGAGTGAAGGGATTCACCGCAGCCCGATGACAACCCCCGAGTATGAGTGGTGGCGGGGTAGGAGAGTCAACGATAACATTCCTAAGCAGAATCAAGGAAAGCACTCGACCAATAGAAGAGCATTTGCAGTAGCCCCATCCGAGCTAGAGATCATAAAGCAAGACTTCGAGAGAAAGAGCTCGAATTTGGAAAGAAGATAGAGC
Organism: Gossypium anomalum; assembly: GCA_025698475.1. Lineage (NCBI taxonomy): Eukaryota > Viridiplantae > Streptophyta > Magnoliopsida > Malvales > Malvaceae > Gossypium > Gossypium anomalum. Next base: position 91,933,962 of record CM046965.1, read on the forward strand.
AATTGGAGGAAGAAAAATGCGGCTAGGATTGGACGTCCGACATCCATAAGCTGAAGCCAGAAAAGCTAAGGAAAGGGAAGAACAAAGTGAGGAAGACTTGGATAGTTTAAAGACCGATTATAAGAAGCTACGTAAGTCAATAAGAACTTTCGGTTTGGGCAAAGCGTCGAGCAGATGGCGTCAAGAGATCGGGAAGGAAAAGACTAGAGCCGATCGGTGGGAGAAGAAGTTTCATCATGTCCGAGTACAAGAGGATGTTCTCGAAAAGAACTTGTTAGAAAGCCAAAAGCGAAAAGGAGAAGTTACGAGCTCGGGTGGTTGAATTAGAAAGATTACTACATCATCATCGTGAGTGTAATTCCGTGTCGAGTTGAAAGCCGATCTAAGTAGGATCGAAGAATTGAAAGAGGAAATAGCGAAACTCGAGACTGCACTACAAGATAGTAAAATTCGAGTAGAACTCCTTGAGGCAAACAATTAATGATATGAGAACAACTCTTCCAATCTCAAGATCGATCGAGAAATAGAGATTATGTCATGGGCGAGTGTGACTCGTGTTCGGGAGGTGGCCGATCACTTGCAAACCACAGCCGTTCGGTGATGTATTGAGCTTACAATCTGAGTCGAGAATCGGTCGAGGCCAAACTTAGCTTGGCTCCTTAGGAAAGTCAAGGCTTTAGGCATTAGGGCAAAGTTGTATATGTAATCATCCGTTTCTATGTAAAGAAACTTTTCTTCTAGTAAAGTTCTTCTAACGAAATTGAATTAGAATCAACGCCTCTTTTTGCATTCATTCATTTGCATTACATTTCATCATATGCATTAAATTTCACGAAAAGAACCTAATTAAGAAAAATTATTTCAGTTAATCTGAAACCAACGAAAATCAACCAACCGAACACGACTACTATACCATGGTAAAACCAAAGAAATGGATCAAAGACTAGAAAGATTAGAACAAGCGCAAAGGGATATGCAAGAGCAATTACAAGCACGGATGCAAGAAGCGGTTAGCAAAATCCAACAAGATATGAGGGAGCAAATGCAAGAATCCCGAGAATAATATGTTAGGACAGTTGCAGCACGATTCTTTGGCTAAGAAACGAAAAAGGGAAAAACAACGTAGGGGAGCGACAATGAAGACCCTATCTATCCTCCCGGCTTTACCCCATGAAACACTCAACGAGAGATGCACCCACGAACGGCGCTGTCATTATTAGGCCCCCAAAGAATACCGGTGGTGCCTCCGGTGCGATGATGAGCCCCACATAGGTTGGGCTCCACTCTCGGAACAATTCGGCTAATCCATTTGTCCTGCGGACCTTGATGAGGTGGCGAAAACAAAAAAGAAAATGTTGACTTGGCAAAAGCAACTTGACGATCGATGCAAATGGCTTGAAGAAATTCAAAGCAATGGAGACTAGCGATTCTGGTGGAGGGATTGACATCAAAGACTTGAGCTTAGTCCCGGACACAGTGCTCATTAAAATTTAAAACCCCGAGTTTGAAAAGTATAATGGAACAAAGGCGCCTGAAGCTCATATTACGATGTTACGTCGAAGGATGGCGGGGTATGTCAATAACGACCACCGTTGATCCACTGTTTCCAAGACGATCTGATCGGATCTGCTGGCCAAGTGGTATAACCAGCTTCAGTAGTGCCCAAATTGGTTCGTGGAAGGACTTGGCTCAAGCTTTTATGAAACAATATGGTCACGTGACGGACATATGCACCGTGACAATTACCCTACAAAATATGGAAAAGAAGCGGAGTGAGAGTTTGATGGTATACAACGATGGAGGGAAATAGCGATGCAAGTCCAATCACCTCTCTTGGAGAAGGAAACAACCATGCTTTTATCAATACCTGAAGGCCCCATTCATTAACCATATGTTGAGAAGTGCTACAGAGCTTCCGGACATAGTGATGTCAGGGAGATGATAAAACAGCGGTGAGATGTGGGAAAATTGAGGCGGGAGAAAGTGCCAGAGATCGGCTCCTAGGAGGAAAGAGAGCGAAGTTAACAATGCAAGTATATACAATAAAGTTATTCCAAGCCGATCCACCATGAGCCAACCAATGGCGGCGACTACTAGCCATCGGGGCCCGACAAGGCGGGATTACTAACCCAAGGCCTAACACGAAGGGGTTCAATTCACGCCAATCCCAATGACGTATAAAGAGCTTTACAAGAACACATTCGATGCACATGTAGTGTCCCCATTTTACCTAAAACCCATGCAACCTCCATTTCCTAAGTGGTATGACGCAAAGCGCTCAATCCCGAATACCATGCAGAATCTCGGAACACTGCGATCGAGAAGCTGCACGGCCTTCAAGAAATTAGTCAAAAGATTCATAAAGATGGGCATTGTGAAGTTCGATGATCCCACAGGACCTAATGTGGTTGAAGAATCAATTTGCGATCATTCGGATGAAGAATAATCGCGATAGTCGAAGGTGGGAGAGCGAGAACTAAGATGGATGTATCGGAGGTAAAAACCCCTTTGAGATGGGTTTGAAAGAAAATGGTGGAAGAAGGTTTACTTACACAAGATTTAGAGGAGAAGCTGAAGGAGGGAAGTACTCTTTGTGAATTCCATGGCGAGAAAGGGCATGAGATTCAAAAGTGTAATGAATTTAGGGCTCAGTACAGTTGATAGAAAATAAAGAGATCGAATTCTTTGAATACACCGAGGACCTAAAAGAGAGAAGATGTATGCGCGTCGAGCAAGGGCCAACCAACAATGTCAAGGGTATCAATCACCCGGTTGTAATCATATCGCGTCCAAGGACTAAGGAAAGGGAGTACCAATTCTGGCGAAGGTCATAATCTAGAAACTTTTTGCTTTCCGCACAAAGATAGCAAGAGTGTGCCTTGAAACTATGTTTGTAATGTGACAATCCAGGAAAGGAGAACCCGATTGACATTGCGAAGGAGGACAAGATGAAGGGGTTCTATACGCAAAGTGGAAGCGTTACACCGGATACGAAGGTAGAACCAGCTAAAGGAAAATCAGTGGTTGTTGAACAAAGAAAGAAAGCGACAGACTTTGAGTCACTGTTAATGAGCACAGCGTGAGAAAAAAAGAGGCTAAGGAATTCTTAAAATTTACGAAACCACGGTGAGTCTGGCGTTGTGGAGCAATTACACAAACAACATTCGCATATCGATACTAGCCTTGCTTTTGAGCTCGAGAGACACACCGCGATTGCATTGATGAAGGTGTTAAATGAAACATACGTGGCGGATAATATCTCGTCAACAAACTTGATCGTCGGTCAATAATATCAGCCCGATAATTTTATTTTCTTTAATGACGATGAGATACCACCGGGGTATGGGATCTACAAAGGCCACTGCACATCACCACTGTTGCAAAGAATATACGTTATTAGGAGTGCTAATTGATAATGGATCGTGGCGAGCGTCTTGCCTTTGTCCGCGCTAAATAGATTGCGGTGAGATAGCTCTCACATGAAGACATGTCAAAGCGTCATGAGAGCATTCGTGATCGCTTGAAAAGGAAAGTGATGGGAAGAATCGAGATACCTCTCTTGATCGGCCCAAACACATATGAAGTAGACTTCTAGTAATGGACATCAAGCCCTCATACAATTGCACATTAGGAGACCATGGATTCACTCGGCGAGAGCGGTACCATCATACCTACACCAAAAGTTGAAGTTAGTAGCGAGGGTAGGTTAGTAACGATAAATATTTGAGGAAGACATCATTGCATCTGTCACTGATGGCCTTGCCGTGCGTGGTATAGATGATGAGGCAATAGAGTGTTCTTTTCGATCACTCGAATTTGTCAATGCTACATTCATCGTCGAAGGAAACAAGGTCCCGGTGCCTAGAATATCCAAAACCACAAGGATGGGCCTCTGATTAGCTGTTGGCAAAGGAGCCTTGCCGGGAGAGAGGACTTGGAAGATGCCTCAGAAGGAAGGATCGAGTACCGATGAGTGAAGGAAAAAGCGAGATCGCTTTGGCTTAGGATTTAAGCGGATCTTGAAGCAAAGAAGAAGAGAAGTGGAAAAAGGCAGAGAGATAAGAGGCGCGGTGACTGCGCGGTGAGGAGGTCAGAGTGGGAACCAATGACCTTTCTCACTTATCCAAAACATTCGTGTCGGGAGGACTATTTACTCAAAAGAAGATCGGCGAAGAAAGGGCTGTAGAGAAATATTGAGCAGTTTGAGCATCAATGCCATATCAGATGGAAAAAGCTGAAAAAATTTAAATTGGAGATTAAGCCCTTACATGCTGGAGCGTTTTGAACAATTGGACCGTGGAGGAGATCCACTCGTAACTTTTAGGATTAACTCAGTAATGTTGAAACAAACTTGTTGCTCTAAGCTTAGAGGCAATAAGAATCCTTTATGAAATAGGCATATGTCCAAATATCGTTATTTGATAAAAAATGCATTTTCGCGTATCATCTTGAGTGAATATTCTTTTATTCTTTCCAATTCATTCATAATCATACCATACAAATAAAATATTCTTAGATTCATTGTTCTTTGGATTTCTTTCTTCATCCATAACAGGTCCCCCGGATATCAATGATATGAGCGATGTTGCAATGACTCAGAGAGATTCCTTTTGAGCAAGACTTGTGTATAGAAGACACGGAAGGTTTTGAAGATGACCCAAATTATGGCCTATCTCACGATTTGTTAAGAATGGTAGAACAGAGGAGAAACAAATCTTACCTCACAAAGAGTCGGTGGAAATTGTGAGGCTTGGGAGAAGGAAAAGAGGTGAAAAGTGGAGCTAGTATCCTTTGTGAAATAAAGCAAGACCTCATCGAGTTGCTCCGAAATTCAAGGATGTCTTTGCTGGTCATATCGAGGACATGCCGGATTGAATCACAGATATCGTGGTGCATCGACTCCTATAAAGGAAGAATGTAGGCCAATTCAACGAAACTTGAAGGATGAGACCAGATGTATTGTTGAAGATAAAGAAAGGAGTCAAGCGATTCGGCCTTAGGTTTCTTACAAGTGGTCAAGTACTTTCGAATGGGTGGCCAACATAGTCGAGTTCTAAAAAGATGGGAAGAATGCGAATGTGCGTGGATTTTGAGATCGAACAAAGCATTACAAAGACAATTTCCGTTTGCCTACGCATTGATCAGCTAGTAGATAACACGGCGGAGTTACTCACTTTTCTCATTTATGGGCTGACTATAGGGATACAACCAGGATAAAGATGCATCAGGAAGACATGGAAAAGACCACATTAGTAACCATGTGGGGACATTTTGTTATAAAGTGATGCCATTCGGGCTGAAAAATCGGGAGCAACATATCGAGAGAGCCATGGTAACTTTATTCCATGATATGATACACAAGGAGATCGAAGTTTCGTCGATGATATGATTGCAAAATCGGAAAGAAAAAGAGCATGTACAAGTCTGAGGAAATTATTCTTAAGGTTAAGAAAGTTCCAACTAAAGCTCAATCCATAAAGTGTACCTTCGGGCCCGATCAGGAAAAGCTGTTGGGGTTTGTGGTGATGAAAAAGGTTGAGATTGACCCGGATAAAGTCGGGGCTATACAAAATTACCTCCACCACACACTCAAAAGAAGTTCGAGGCTTCTAGGAAGGCTGAATTACATTATCTCGATTCATTTCTGGCCAGTGAGAAATGTGATCCAATATTTCGTCTCCTTGGAAACATAACCAGGTGTTTGGGATGAGGAGTGCTAGAAAACTTTTGACAAGGTCAAGTATTACCTATCCTTTGCCCGATGCGATGCCACCTTATGCCGGATAAACCACGATCTGTACTTGCGATGTTCGAGAAATTCCATGGGATGCGTGCTAGGCCAACATGGCGAGGCGGAAGAAAAGAAAGAGCAATATACTATCTTAGCAAAAATTCAGTGAATGTGAGGCGAGATATTCATTGATCGAGAAGTTGTGTTGTGCTTTGATTTGGACAACCCAGAAATGAGGCAATACATCTTTGTACCACTGCGACTTGGCTAATCTCAGAATTAGATCCTTTGAAGTATATGATGGAGTCAAATGCTTTGAGCAGAAAAGAATGGCAGTTGGCAAATTCTACTTTACGAGTTTGACATAGTCTCGTGAATCAAAAGGCTATAAAAGGAAGTGCAATAGCGGATTTTTTTGGCGATGAGAGCTCTAGAAGATTATGAGCCATTGAGCTTTGATTTCCCGAATGAGGATCTAATGTATGTTGCAATCACGGAAGAAGAGTCTCGAAGACCACCCTTGGAAGGCTGAATTTTGAGCGGAGCATCAAATACAGTAGGCAATGGAATCGAGGCGATCTTGGTATCCCCAAATGGTGATCATTATCCTTTCACGATAAATTGGATTTTGATTGTACAAAACAACATGGCGCGAATCACGAGGCATGCGTCGCTGGGCATCCGTGCGACCATAGACATAAAAATAAAAGTCTTTGGAGGTATATGGAGACTGCATTAGTAATCTACTAGCAAGGTGAATGGGAGACAAGAGATCGAAGTTGATCAATTATCGAAGGCTGGTTCTTGAGCTGTCGAGGAGTTTGGCGATGTCACTTTACGCTATCTCCCAGGATGAAAATCGGATAGGTGGCGGCCTTGTAGCAACCTAGCTTCTATGATCAAAGTAAACAAGAAAGAAGATATGAAGCCTATCCAAATGAGTATTTATGAGGCCCAGGCTCATTCTTTTATAACATTGAAGAAGAAGAAGAAAGATGATCATCCTTGGTATCGAGGATATTTTACAATATGTGAAGAGTCGTGAAATACCAGGACAGGCGTTTGAAAATGATAAAGGACACTAAGAAGAGGTGGCTGGTGACTACGTCTTGGATGGAGAGATCTTATACAAGAAAAGGAAAGATCGGGTGCTCTTAAGATGTGTAAACATTATCGAGAGCTAAGCAAATCTGGAAGGAGGTTCATGAGGCGTCTGCGATACGCATGCTAATGGTTTCACCATGGCGGACAAATCATGAGATTTGGGTATTATTGGTCCACTATGGAAGGAGGCGCATCAACTATGCGAGAAGTGCCATAAATGTCAAATTTATGGAGATAAAATTCATGTACCTCCTTCACCCCTTCATGTCATGACTTCTCCATGGCCTTTCTCTATGTGGGGCATGGATGTCATAGAGAGCCAATCTAGCCAAGGCATCTAATGGACATCGATTCATCTTTGTGGTCATTGATTACTTCACCAAATGGGTAGAAGCCACATCTTATGCCAGCGTCACAAAAGTCGTGATCGGTAAGTTCTTAAAGAAAGAAATCATATGTCGATATGGGATGCTGGCGAATCATATCGGACAATGCATGAACTTGAACAATAATAGCCGCGATAAGCGGAGTGCATGCGATTCAAGATTAAACATCATAACTTCGTCACCATATCGCCCAGATGAATGAGTGCGATGAAAGCGACCAATAAAAACATAAAATCGTAGGGAAGATGGTGAAACTTTACGGAGATTGTACAAAAACTACCATTTGCCACTGTATGCTCTGCGAGCGTCGGTCGAACATCTCAGGGGCAACACCATTCTCTTTAGTTTATGGGATGGGCGGTTCTACCTATTGAAGTAAATTCCCTCCCTACAGCGTACTTGCGAGTTAAAATTAGATGAGCGAGAATGGATCGATCTCGTCGACGAGGTTGAACTTGATTGAGGAAAAGAGGCTAAAGGCTATCCGTCATGGTCAAATGTATCAAAGAGAATGATCACGAGCCTATAATAAGAAAAGTTCACCCGGAGAATTCCATGAAGGAGACCTTGTTTTGAAAAGATCCTTCCCATACAAAAAGACTTGGAGGAAATGGATGCCTAGTGGGAAGGACCTTATGTAGTGAAGAGGCTTTCTCTGGAGGAGCTCTAATTTTGGCCGAGATGGATGGTAAAAGTCTACCTAATCCTGTGGTCGGATTCGGTCAAGAGGTACTTCACCTAAAACGGAGGCCAAGCGAAAACCATAAAGGCGCTTTGAGACCAAAGGGTTTTGAGTTAAAAAACCGAGAATGGGCAATTCAAATTTTGATCAAAGTTGGGGCATCTGGTGATCTGTTTTCCACTGAATTAATAAGGAGGAGAAATGCTACATCTTGGGGCATCAACGAAATACTCTTGAGTCTTCTAAATGCATCACAGGAGTTCGGAGGGTCTCTGAGAAATTCGTGCAACAAAGCTCACTGCTTGTTGATATTTGGAGCATTTTCTTATCTAATTCACTTTGCATTTTTGGCGAATGTGCTATCTTGATTAATTCGCTAGTTTTCATTTTGTATCTTGGCAAATTTGCTATCAGTTACTCTGTTCACTTTGAGCTTCATTCTCAAAAATAAAATTCCATCTTATCTACCCAATAATGTTTCAAGCATTTTCTTTGAAATGATGATAAATGGACTAATAATATTCAAAAAGAGTTCTGCATATTACTGCAAGTGCTTCTAACGATACAAGGACACAGAAAGCAGGACTAATTAGTTTGAATTACCTAAACTCAAAGGCGTGTAATATCAAATTAAAAATGACATTTTCATATCATTCATGACACATCTAATTAGGAGCATTTGATTCATTACAGTCATAGCATCCTAGTTATTTGACACATTCATAACACATCTAATTAGGAGCATCGAGTTCATTTTGATCATAGCATCCTAATCATTTAGCATAACATAGATACATGGAATTGATTCTCGAGGTCATGTCTCTAAGTCGATGAATTCACCGACTTTAACCCCTAAGCGGTAGGGTAACAAGCTTTGAGTTCACCAAGCCTTAACCCCTAAGCGAGTAGGGTAATGGGCTGAAAAATTATAGATCTTGTCTCCACTGAAGTTGCGGTGGAGCAGGATCAAGGCGGCGAATCTTGCCCTCCACGAAGTTACGTGAAGCGATTCAAGCCACCGGGCTTTAACAACCCCCTAGCGGTAGGAGTAACAAGCGAATTGTAGATCTCATCACCTAAAGTAGTAGGAAGCGGATCAAAGAAGATGAGCTTTAACTCCCTAAGTAGTAGGGTAACAAGTTTGAGTTCATGACCTTAAATCCTAAGCGGTAGGGTAATGAGCTGAAAATTACAGATCTTATCTCCTGAAGTTACGGTGGAGCGGATCAAGACCATGAATCTTGCTCTCCACGAAGTTGCGTGAAGCGATTCAAGCCACGAGAGCTTTAACCCTAGCGATGGGGTAGCGAGCGATTTGCGAGATCTCATCACCTAAAAGCGGTAGGGGAAGCGGTCCAAAGAAGATGGGCGCTAACCACTGGCGGTAGGGTAATAGGTGAAAATTATAGATCTTATCCCTCGAAGTTGCGGTGGAGCAGTTGAAGCTAAATTACAGATCTTATCTCTGCGAGTTGCAATGGAGCAGTTGAAGCTAAATTCTGGATCTTATCTCTCTGAGATTCACGATGGAGGCGGATCGAGAAGAAGAAGTCTTAAACCCACTAGCGGTGGGAGTAATAGACTAAAATTCGGATCTTATCTCCCTAAGCATGATGAGATGATCGAAAGATTAAGAACAACAAACCCGCAGCGTTAGAATGTAACAGTGAAAATCAGTTTGTCTTATCCACTGAAATGGCTTTAGACGACTAAAAGCCACAATGGATTTCCTGAAGTTGCGGTGAAGTTGAGTAAAGCAACAAAAGTGGAATGAAACTACTTGAAGAGTAAAGCAGAAGAAGTCAAAGTTCTCTGAGACCAAATAAGATTTGGCCCATTTTTTAAATCTTTACTCTATTCTCGTTACACAAAAATGAGCAAAGAGAGGCGCGGTGTAATGGGCCAAATCGGCCAGCCAAAACAAAATACCCAAACCCACTAAGCCTAGTTGGCCACACTACCCAAAATCGGAAAAATAAAAAAAAACCTAGCTAAGCACTTCAACCACAGCCTGGTCACATACGCCCGATCAAGTAAACCTACTTTACTGCGTTTGCTGTGGCAATAATAGAAGAAAAAGCAGTTAGTCAAAGGGGCAAGTTGTAGAAAAAATGCCTATAAAGGCCAAATCAAAAGCTGTAAAGGCAGAGCAAATTTTCTTTTACTGTAAGCATAAGATATTCAACAACTCTTCAATACAAAAAGAATTTAAAAAGCATAAAAACAGAAAGCGATAATCGGCAATATCAAAAATACGGGAATATTACAAAATCGGGCACAAAATATCAAAATCAATCGAAGGACCAAGGTGATTTTATTACATTTTATTACCTATCTTGAATTTATTTCTTCATTTATACATATATTATAAAACTAAAAATACAGAAAAATAATAAAAAATGAAATTTTACCTCTTAGGCCACCATGCACGGGTGCGCGCCGTGCTGTGACAGCGGTCGATAATGAGGGCGATGGCAAGCTCCACTGGCGAGAATCGCCTCCCTTCTCTCTCTTTTTTTCTTTTCTTCCTCGCGGTGAAATGATTTTTAAAGGATTTCCGAGTTTTATAGCCTTATCCAAAGCGGCGCGAATTTTGGTGCCCACTCAAAACTGAAAGCGACACCGTTTGAAGCAACCGGATCGGACCCGACCCATTAACCAAGGATCGCGTGTTTTATATTTGGGATAATTACCCGTGCGGTCCTTCCGCGAATTTTCTGTTTCAATCGGGTCTTTTAATGTTTTAAATTTAGCTACTGAAAATTTTAATTACATTTTAAATTAGTCCTCCGTTCGTTTGAAGGAGGAATATTGGAAACAATGCATGCGTTTACGATGGGGCCAGGGATATTTACTCCTTTGGTCACTTCTTGTTTGCTTGCAGCGTTCAAATCAATCCCTTTTTTCTTTTCTTCATTTATTAAGCCTCTAAATTCCTCTGTCAATTCAATTTCATCCCTTTTTTTGTTTTCCTCATTTTCTAATTTAATTTTAACATTATTTATAATGTCGCATTTTATTATTGTTGTATTTTTATTAATTGTTTCATTATTATCATTTTGTTTAATACTTGTATATATATATTGTTATAAAGTATTATTAATAATTTAACATTACCATTCTTATTAATGCATATGTATTCTATATTTTGTACATGTATATACACATATTTATGCATATTTCTTCCTTTAAATACCATATATATATTCTTTTTATATATTACGTATATATGTTTTTAATATCTAAATATATTATGTACATACTTTAAATATTACAGTATATTTATTTTTAATATACATTTTCTTTTTGTTGCTTGTTTTGCAAGACCTTTAATTGTTTTCTAACATTATTATTATTTAATATATATGTGTATAGTATATACACCCTTATAATATTGTGTTTTGTATGTATATATATTTTTATAATTATGTCACTATATTTACATAGCATTATTTTACTATTATTCCTAATATATATTTTACATGCATATTTAAATACTATGTTATATACATATTTTTAAATACCACGTTATATCACGATACTATCGTTATATCCATTTTACACTGTATTATACTTTCGTTATTAACATTAATATATCAGATATTATTTATTATTATTATTATTAATTTTTCGATATTATCGTTTGTCAAATACATTCATTATGTCAAATGCATCGCTAATATATATTATACTCCCTCTTATGCACATGTGTGATAATAATATACCATACATATCATTTATTATTATCATCATGTTTTTATATATTATATATTCGTATATTGTAAATATCATATTATTCACA